>JAEQBA010002847.1:0-88621 GCA_019434445.1 Phalangium opilio
TATTTTCCCGCACTTGCTCTTCAACTTTGTTCCCGAACACGTGTTTGATCCAAAATCCTACGAGTACAATTATGTCTTGAGGGAAAGCATGCCTCTTTTAGAATCTTACGCGCCAGACAGGCTGAAAAACAACGTTCGGTTTTAATTTCATGGTACAACGAACAAGTTGAAGCCAAAAAAGGTTTCAACTATGTTGAAGAGTTGATACATTATTGCCGTTTGGACGTTAGGATTTTAAGAGAGGGGTGCTTAAAGTACAGGGAGATTTTTGAGAAGATTGCGGACGTTAACCCTTTTAACACTGCCGTGACAATTGCCGGGCTTTGCAACGCCGTTTTCAGGAAGGACCACCTAGCGCCAAATTCAATTGGAATTGTTCCACCTCACGGCTATAGAATGAAAGACCCTCAATCTAAAGTAGCCATCGAGTGGTTGAGGTGGGAAGCCCATAAGCGCGGGGTCATTATTAAGTCGGTTTTTAACGGTTCGGAACCTAAAATTTTGAACATTAAAGTCGACGGGCTTCTAGTAGACGATCTTGGCGCAGATCAAAGGTCGTCTACCAATTTCAAGGTTGTTTTTGGCACGGGTGTAGAACCTGTTTCCCGGTAAACAGAGACCTGGTTTTGCACGGTGACGTCACCCAAACTTTACACTCCCGCTATACTGATACTTTGAACTGTAATAAGAGGCTTAGGGAGCTGGGTATAAGGTAATCGAAATGTGGGAATGCGAATTCCACAAATTGAGGGAGCAAAAGCCCGAAATTAACACCTTTCTATCTTCCATTCATGTCCAAATCGATGCGTGGGAACCACTTAATCCCCGTAACGCATTTTTCGGGGGACGTACTTCCGCTCTTGTCTTCATCACAAGGTTAAGCCGGGAGAGGAGATTCGATATGTCGACGTCACTAGTCTATATCCATGGTGTAACAAATACGGTAAACTACCTTACGGCCACCCTACGATCTTGACAGACAACTTCCCACCCATTAACGAGATTGAAGGTTTTATTAAACTGGATATCCTGCCCCCTCGTAACCTCTTCCACCCAGTTTTACCCCAAAAGATCGGGGGGAAATTGTGCTTTGCCCTGTGTCAGCTGTGCGCTGAAAACAAATATCAGGGGATTGCACACATTCCGACGAGGAAAGAGTTATTAGGGGGACGTTTGTGGCGGACGAAGTCCATTTAGCGGTTAGAAAGGGTTACGTGGTTGTTAAAATCCACGAAGCCTGGTCGTACAAAATATCTCAGTACGACCCCTTAACAAAAAGTGGCGGGCTTTTTAACAATTACGTCAACTGCTTTCTGAAGCTAAAACAGGAAAGTAGCGGCTGGCCTTCTGACGTAGTAACCCAAGCGCAGAAAGATCAATACGTAGCCGAGTACTACGAAAAGGAAGGGGTAAAACTTGATCCTAGCTGTATCGAGAAGAACGCTGGCAAGCGTACCATCGCCAAACTGTGTTTGAATTCGTTTTGGGGCAAATTTGGTGAGAGGACTCGGCTTGACAAGGTAGAAGTCTTTGATGATCCACAGAAGTTCTTTAACTTGTTCTATGACCCAGCAATTGAGGTCAAGACGTTGATACCAGTTAGCGACGACATTTGCGTTGCTAAGTGGTGTTATATCAACGAGATTGACCCAATTAATAAAAATGTCAGTGTTCCGATCGCAGCGTACACCACTGCCATGGCTAGGATTAAGCTTTATTCCTACTTAGAGCGCTTGGGTGAGTCTGTTTTATATATAGACACTGATTCGATACTGTACGTTTACACACCAGGGGGCGTCGAAATCGAAACTGGGAATTTCCTCGGTGAAATGACCAATGAGCTTGAAAAGTACGGACCCCAGGCCTACATCGAAGAATATGCGAGTGGTGGATGTAAGAACTACGCATACCGAGTTGTGAACCCTGATACCGGATCGACAGCCGTCGAGATGAAGGTTAAGGGGTTCCGACTTAACCATACCACCAAAGATTTGGTTAACATGGATAGGTTAATGGGGCTTATAGGCATTTACGAACCGCCGGCGGAACCAATCCAAGTACCAATCCCCAAGCAAATACGCCGAAAGGCTGATCACACTGTTATAAGTGTCGACCAGTCCAAGGTTTATAGAACTGTGGTGGATAAGGTCAGATTGATTGAAGATTTCCGCACGCTACCTTACGGTTATCGAGTTTGAGCACATTCGACAGTATCTGTTTCTGTGAGGGGTCTCTTCTTTATTTATTTATTTATTTATTTATCTAGTCAGTCCCTGTGATATTTATTTATGTATTTATTTATCTAGTCGGCATGTATATAAAGTCTAGCCATATTGTTTTTTGATCAATATTATCAATTAGTCATTTTCGTCTCGGTGAAATGTCCTGTGATTAACTAATTTTTTCGTCAATGCTTCCTTAAATATCCCATGTATTTTCGAAATTGCAATTGTTCATTTTCGTGTCGATCTCTTCTATATATATATATATACAAACACTTTACAATCTTTATCTCATTCGTTCGTTGAAAGTCAAAGTGTAAGGTCATGTATCCTTTCTACCATCCTTTTAACATGGTGATAGCAGGCCCGTCTCAAAGCGGGAAAACTCAATTAGTTTTAAAAATATTAGAGAACAGGGAAGCCATGTTTTCCCCTAATATAAGCGAAATACATTGGTTCTACGGTGAATGGCAACCTTTTTTCGAAAGTTTGAGAAAATTTGTGGTTTTCAAACAAGGTATGCCAGATTTATCAGAATATACAGGCGGTAAGCCTTGCCTTTTAATCATTGATGACTTGATGACCGAGAACAAAGGAGAAGTTGGTTCTCTTTTTACCAAGGGAACGCATCATCGCAACTTGAGTGTAATTTATATCGTCCAAAACGTATTCCATCGATCCAAAGACTCTAGAGATGTTTCTTTGAACGCTCATTATCTTATTCTTATGAAATCTCCTAGAGACAAATTGCAAAGTTCAATAATAGCTAGACAAATGTTTGCCGATAAATGGCGTTTCGCTGTCGACGCCTACCGTGACGCTACTAGTTTACCTTTCGGATATTTATTATTCGATCTACACCAAAGATGCCCCGAGAATCATAGACTTAGGACAGGAATATTTCCCGACAACCCTTGCGAAGTTTACATCCCAAATAATTATAATAGTAGATGGGTGTTTAGCCATCTCTTCATTTAGTCACTATGCCTTATGCCGTTCGGTCACAAAGAAATTTGCTCTCCGTTATTGCCAAATCCCCTCGAAAACAACGTAGAATCATTTTACGTAACGCCAAGAAGCCCTTAATTGACGCAATCGCAGAGTGTGTTGAAAATACTTTACACGGTAACGTTAAATTAAATAAAAGTCAAAAAGCTAGATTAGCTAGGCATTCCGCAAAACTTAGAAAAATTGCTAATAAGAGAATATCTTGGAAAACAAAACGTGATATACTAGTTCAGGAGGGCGGTAGTTTCTTTTCTTTCCTTTTCCCTCTCGTTTCCTCTATTATCGGCGCCATAACAGGAGGTAGTCAGTAAAAATGCAGTACGCTCAGAAAATGGTCCTTGTCCCTAGCTCTACCTTTAAAAGCGACCCCTTTCCCCACCCCCAACAACAAGTAGTTTCGGAATTGGACAATGAAATGAATGTTATTTTAGCTCGTAAAGATTTAGACGAAGCTTCAAAATGGCGCTTATACGAACAGACTGTACAGAGATATAATAATTTACATAATATCGCTAGGCAACCTATACCCACGGTCCCCCAACCGACATCCAACTATTATAACTTGGCTTGGTTAGACGATATCCCCCTTAAATATATAGGGCATGTACAAAGTATCGTTGATCAGTTGTCCACTACCCCTGAAAAGCTTAGGTGGACAGATAGTGGGGAAGTTATAGTTAATGATGCAATAATACCCGGCTCGAATATTAGAGATATAGCTTTAGAATTTGTCAAGCCTTCCTCTAACAAAGACCCAAAACCTAGAGGTTTTTACGCATTTACAAACCTACTTTCTAGTTTTTCCCCTCTAACCTCGTATACAATACCCCAACAAATTAAAATCAAAAGAACTAGAGCTCCAAAGTTAGTGTCAAGTCAGCAGCTAAAAAACTTAAAACCGAGTCTCCGAAATGGGCAGCGTACGTAAAATCTCCAAAATTTTAGAAGGTATCTACTTTAACCCTTCCCACCCTGCCAGTTTCGGGGGTGCTGAAAAATTATATTTAGCAGTAAAATTAAAGGGATTAGTAAGAAACAAGTACTAGATTGGTTAAAGGGAAAAGACGCGTACACTCTACATAAGAGAGTTTTTAGAAAGTTTAAAAGAAACAAGGTGGTTGTAACTAACATAGGAGATCAATATCAGGCGGATTTGAACGATATGCGTTCTTTGAGTCAGTACAACGACGGGTACAAATACATATTAACCGTAATAGATTGCTTTAGCAGAAGAGCCTGGGCCGTACCTTTAAAATCCAAAAGCGGTGTTGAAACGGTTGAGGCTTTTAAGTCTGTCTTTAGAGAGAGGGTTCCTAGGAAGCTACAGACGGATAAAGGTACCGAATTTAGAAATTCCCAATTACAAGGATACTTGAAGGAGAAAGGGGTTATATTTTTTACAACTGAGAATGACGATATAAAAGCGTGTATGGTAGAAAGATTAAATCAAACTTTAAAGTCACGCATGTACAGGTATTTTACAGAAAAGAATACCAATAGATATATAGATGTTTTAGATGACCTGGTAAATGCTTACAATAACTCGGTGCATTCCGCGATAAAAATGACTCCTTTGGAAGTTACTGGTACCAATGTCCTTCAGGTTTTTAAAAATGTATACGGAAAGTACTTTAGCGAAAAGAAAGTTTACGGGAAAAAATTAAAGGTGGGCGAATACGTCCGAGTAAGTAGGAATAAGATGATTTTTGAAAAAGGGTACGAGCGAACTTACACAATAGAGGTTTTTAAAATAGTGGGGAAAATTGACAGACGCCCTCCGGTATTCAAACTAGAAGATTTAAACGGGGAACCAATAAAGGGGGTGTTTTACGGGATGGAACTTCAGTCGGTAGTTAGACCCGAGACGTACAAGATCGAGAAAGTAATTCGCAAGCGCACTAGTAGAGGACAAAAGGAGCTCTTTGTAAAGTGGCTAGGCTATCCCCCTTCTATGAATTCTTGGATTCCGGCTAAAGATGCAGTCTCCCTTTTACCTAACGCTACCGAGCAACGCTAGCATGAAAATTTATGACAACAACAAGACCTCTTCTTACACTACCAAGTTGCCCCAGGCTATAGAGCTGATCGGGGATGACTGGGAGGTTGCTCTTGTAGAAGTTTTGTACCCAATGTCCTTTTTTAACATACCCAGTGAGGAAGGTCACGTGCAGGTGGTCTCGCATGAAAATAAAAAAGGTCGGGACGGAAAATCACAGCCTATTGTTAAAGCCGAGGCCTTTATAGTTCCCGGGGGTTATTACAAATCATTAGAAGCCCTCCTTAAACAAATAGCTTCCGGATTAAGCGGCTTTCAATACGGTTCAAAGTTTAAATTTGATTCGGATCCCCTCTCTGATTACATTTCTTTAACTATTCAACCTAACGGTATCTTGGCTCTTTCTCCCACTTTGAAAAGGATATTAGGATTTAAAACCCCAAAAGGCCAAAGTACGTCTTTCTCTTGCCCTTCAGATAAAACCAGCCAATCGTATAGAAGCTCTGTTCCCGCTAATTTAAATTATTATATTCCCGACCAATTGTTTATTTATTCCGATATAGTAGCTAATGAATTTATAGGCGATACGGTAGCCCCGCTACTTCGTATAGTAGGCGTAGACAGCGAAAAACCTCACGGTTCGACTATAACTAAATCATTTAACTCTCCCCATTACGTTAAAGTTGCTAAACGTTACTTTGATACTATAGACATTGATATAAGGAATAGTTTAGGCCAAGCCGCGTCATTCGAGTTTGGAACGTCGACCTGTAAACTACACTTTAGACCATGCCAAAACCCCAAACATTAGAGTCTCGTTGCGAGTATAGGAGGTATTATTTAGATCAGGTAGGGGGTGGAGGGGTGTCAAAAGTATTTGTCGGGACCCCCCACCAAAAAGGTCACGGGATAGGGAGCGCCCTGAAAGGGTTATTTAGATGGGCACGCCCCTTATTAATTAGAGGTGCAAAGTATTTGGCACCTAGAGCCATTAGTACGGGACAAAAGATTCTTGGTGACGTAATGCAAGGTCAGAATGTGAAAAGTGCCGCGAAAAAGAGATTGCAGGAAACTTATGAGAACATGACTGCTGCTCAGCAAGGTTCAGGATTAAAGATAAAGAGACGCAAAGTTAAACGCCTGTCAGTTTATCACCGTCATTCAAAGCAGACGCCACGCGATATATTTAGCTCCTGAAAAAATCATGTTTTCTCTCCAAGCTCTTAAGAGTGAATTGGACATTTTTGCCCCTGTGCCGATTCAAACTAGTGTCGAACATGCTCAAGGTGTATGGGCCAAACCCTTGGCGGCCATTGGTGATAGCTCTACCCTCGAATACCTCATCTCGGGCAATGGAGATAGCTACATCGATGTAGCCCACACCATGCATTACAACAAAGTCAAAATCACCAACGAAGATGGAAGTGATCTTCCTGATGCCGCCGTGGTAGCTTTCGTAAACAACGCTGGCCACGCATTGTGGAGAACTTGCGATGTTTTCTTGAACAATACCCGAGTTTCTTCAGCCGCTCAAAACTACGCCTTCACTTCTTTTATCGAAACTGTCTCAAATTACGGACCCGCGGCCAAAAATCTCACCTTATGATGGCCGGATGGGAAAAGGACGAAGCCGGAAAGTTCGACGACTTTTCAAATAAAGGTTTCGTCGCTCGAATGGCTAAAACTGCTAAATCGGCCGTGATTGAATTTTTTACACCCGTGTTTAGTGACGTGTTTAATATTCCCGAATATCTCTTAAACGGGGTGGACCTTAAAGTCGTGTTTACTCGCAACAAGGACGAGTTTGCCTTAATGTGTGAAGAAACAGCCACTCTCAAAAACTGTAAAGTCAAGATACTAGACGCTGCACTCGCGGTACGTAAAGTTAAACTCAGTCCTAAAATATTGTTAGCGCATGAAGCAGCGCTTAATAACGGTACTGCCAAATATAATTTTACGCGCACCGAACTTAAAACTAAAACTATCTCTACCGGAAGTAGCACCGAGAGTTTTAACAATATATATCTAGGCCCTCAGCCTAATCGCGTCATTATTGGAATAGTCTCCAATGCGGCGTTCAAGGGCAGTTACGCTCTGAATCCCTTTAACTTTAAAACTTGGGATTTAAATTTTTTTCTCTGTATCTCGATAACGAACAAATACCTTCGAAACCGTTGACTCCTGATTTCGCTAAAAACTTGTATATACAAGCTTATCAAACATTGTTCGCGGGCACGGGTATTCATTATAAAGACGACGGTAACGATATTACTCCCAACGAGTTTGCCAACGGCTTAACTCTGTACGCTTTTGATCTGACACCAGACCTATCGGCTAGCGAAACAAACCACTGGAACCCCGTTAAGCAAGGACAATTAAGATTGGACATGGGATTCGCTAAACCTTTGCCCGAAGCCGCAGTCTGCATTGTATACGCCGAATTTCAAAGCATGATTCAAATCGATAAAAATAGAAACGTAATTGTAGATTATTAAAAATGTCAGCAACTACCACCGTAGACTTGATTCTCGCTTTATCAGATACGCCCAACTTTTTGGGTGTTTTCGCGTCAAATAGGTTACCTAAGGTTACCAAATATCCCGCATCGTTAATTATAAATTTAGATCAGCACTATGAAAAGGGGTCTCACTGGGTATCGGTCTTTATAGACGGAGCTCGTGTAGGCTATTATTTCGATAGCTACGGTTTGCCACCATTTCTGCCTAGTATTAGAAGATTTTTATCTTTAAACTGCAGAAAATGGACTTTTGGTAAACGACATCTTCAGAGGCTAGAAAGTAGCGTATGCGGGCAGTATAGCGCCCTCTATCTTATTCATAGAAGTAAGAAGAAAAGTACGAAAGCTTTCCTAAAAGCTTTTACCGCAAATCGAAAAATTAACGATATGAAAATTGCTAAACAGTATCAAAATCATATACGGCGACTAAAAAAGTGTAAAAGGAGCTTATTAACAAACCGTGTGGTTGCCTGGTGGTAATGCGTCCAGCTCTGCGTTGTTTCAACAACATTTGAGTTTCCATTCCAGGGTTCGACTTCCTACCAACGGCGCTTTATTAGTCCGGTATAGAAAAAAAAAACATCTTCAGATACGGCTTGAATCAAGTTTAAGGAGGAGTTTTTTTAAATATTTAACTAATTTATTATTAATTTAACTTAATTATGTATGTTATTATCATGTTAATTAAATGTTCTTTGATTTAAAATCTGATTTTAATAATAATAATAAGCCTAGAATAACCTAGCATAAGTCTACCTTTCAGAATCTACCATAACATAAGCCTACCAGGATCTACCATAGCATAAGCCTACCAGGATCTACCATAGCATAAGCCTACAATAGCATAAGCCTATCCCTACAGATATCAGCCACGTGACGTCATCAAAAATTAGCCGTGACGTCATCAAGAAAACCACCACCAGGTGGCTCAAAATTCAAATTTCCCGCCAGCACCATCACGTGACGTCATCAATTTCCCTCCCCCCATCTTCCTCCCCCCAACGCAAAGGGTGACTTGTGTAAATAATGTAGAGAAATATTTTGAGCTTAATGAAAATTTGGTGAAAATAACTAAGATAAGAATTTTTTTTAAATAATCGATGTTTTATGATCATGTCTTCAAAAGTGAAAATATTAATATCTGTACTTCAGGCAATTCATTTTCTACACTTATCTTTTACATTTTCCCGTCTTTGTCTACAATGCCAGTTTTTATTAATTTCCTTAAGATTGTAGACACCGTTGTACTCCAATATTGGCCATTTGAGAGGGATGCGTTGGCAAATCATGAAGCTCCAATTTTCCCACCATGGAAGCATAAACTTATTAATCAAAAATGTCTTGATTAGAATCAAGACCCAAAAAGTATCGATAAGATTGAGGTTATCACTTGACTGAAGGATCAGATATTAATTTTTCTTTTTAATTGAAACATAAAAGCATGCTTAAGAAACAACAACGTTCCATTACCGTTTCCCGTTAAAATAAATTATTTTACTGCTAATCAATTTCAAAAATTTACTTATCTAGGCTTTTCGACCACAATTCCATTCCCCGAAAACATTTTATCATTACATTAATTACTTTTGGGAGAGTACGTGTATGGTTTAGCGTTCCTAAAGACGTTACATCCCCATTCGAGACCGGCACGCTTCGCAGTGGAACATTTTAATTATTCTAAAACCAATGGCGCCAAATTCAATAGGGACAGTAACATTTTTACTCGCGGTTTTGCAAAATGATGTAATATCAAGTGTACTTTAGTGAACCGTCGTATTGTTCTTTCTCATAGTTCAGGGCATGATCAGTGTTACTGCCCAATTTCTCTCTCTATTTTCTAACAATGGTTAGAGACTATTTGATATGGCACGGACAACGTTATATACATTTGTAAATTCTAAGTAGCACAAAAGGAAAAAAATCCAATTTTTTTTATATTTTGGTTTCAATTAAATAAACTCATGATCGTAGTTATAACGAACAGAAAGTCAAGGGAATGGCACCGGTAATGAGCAGCAAAATGAGAGGAAAGTTTGCTTCAAGTTAGCAGAGGGACATGGTAATAAAAATAGTAATCTAGAATTTTGTTCGTTCAAACCTTAATATATCATGAAAAATTCAAGTGAGGAGGCGGCACTACCTAGAAAAAATTGATTTTGGCAGATAACAGCGAAAAAATTATGTTCTACACACACTGGGACTATGGGAGAGTTTCAGGGCCGCAGGTCGCACATGATGAAATTTTAACTCCAGTTTACATAAATTCTCCCTGGTCGTATTAGTAGCAGGTTAAACTATAGTTTGCTCAGGTCCTGTTAGTCTCGAAAGGGTTATATAGTCCTTGTAACTTTTAAAAGGTTGTTGTCAAGGCTAAACAGACCGCTATAACAGTTTTTTTTTTGTTTTATAGGTTATTTTAACACGTTATCTCCCAAAAGTAATTAATGTAATGATAAAATGTTTTCGGGGAATGGAATTGTGGTCGAAAAGCCGAGATAAGTAAATTTTTGAAATTGATTACCAGTAAAATAATTTATTTCAACGGAAAACGGTAATGGAACGTTGTTTTTTCTTAAGCATGCATTTAAAATTCAATTAAAAAGAAAAATTAATATCTGATCCTTCAGACAAGTGATAACCTCAGTCTTATCGATACTTTTTAGGTCTTGATTCTAATTCTGTTTTACATTTTCAAAATCTGCACTAAGCAGAAACATATATAAAGGGGACCATAACTTTAGCTCAATCAGACATTTATTTATAATGATACTTCAAAAAAAAACTTAAATCAATAAAAGTGTGTATTCTTATTGTAATTAACGTAATACAATTTTTAACAATCATTTATTGAAACGCGAGGCACCCCTAAAAATTCCAGAAATAGGCCCAAATTGACAATTTTACAAAATTTTTAAAAATGCTGATTTATGTCAGTTTAACATTTAGCTCAAAATTGTCATAAGCACAATATGAAATTCGGATATCCATAAAACTTCATAAACTCGATCCGAGAGGCGAAAGAGCCCGGCCTCCTTTTACGTCCCCCGTTGTATTTTGAAAGTGGGACTGGGACTATGGCGCGCGAATACTTAGGCATATTATTCCTTCTCCCTAGTATACTAGATATGGCTTCTTGGTAAAATTTTATATATCTAAAACCATGAGTTTATAACATATGTTCCAAAACAAGGTTCATACAACTTTTGGAAAACAAATTTCCCTGAGATTTCCAGGCTTTTACCCATATACTTCCCTGAGTTTTCCAGGTTTTTCCCGTATATGGAGTATCCTATGGAGCAAATGTTAACGAAGGAGGGAAGGGGCAAATAGGACTATTACATAATCAAAGGATATCCCCGTATCTCTAATATAACCAATTACCTACAAGTACCCACAAGTACCTACAAGTACCCACAAGTACCTACAAGTACCCAAAAGCACCTACAAGTACCCAAAAGCACCTACAAGCACCCACAAGTACCTACAAGCACCCACAAGTACCTACAAGCACCCACAAGTACCTACAAGCACCCACAAGTACCTACAAGCACCCACAAGTACCTACAAGCACCCACAAGTACCTACAAGTACCCACAAGTACCCACAAGTACCTACAAGTACCCACAAGTACCCACAAGTACCCACAAGTACCCACAAGTACCTACAAGTACCCACAAGTACCTACAAGTACCCACAAGTACCCACAAGTACCCACAAGTACCCACAAGTACCTACAAGTACCCACAAGTACCTACAAGTACCCACAAGTACCTACAAGTACCCACAAGTACCAACAAGTACCAACAAGTACCCACAAGTACCTACAAGTACTCACAAGTACCTACAAGTACTTTAATTATTTAAATTCGTAATCTAGTTTATTTATCTTTAATTGGGAATCTAGTTTAATTATCTTTAATTGGGAGTCTAGTTTAATTATCTTTTATTGGTAATCCAGAATAATTAGCAGGGAAAAGTTAAAATGTCCATTAAGCTAGTTTGAATTTGACTATATCCGCGACAATTTAGACCCGTGTGTTTTGATGGCGTCGCTGTAGCGGCCGCGTCAACGTCACTGCAGCAATATTAAAGCCGTCTTATCTCACTATCGATAGGCCATTCCAACCAAAAGGCATTAAGAAGAAACAATCGGATTATTATGAGGCAACTATACGTTAAAAAAGGCCAACATTGGTCTCGCTGATATTTCCTAATAAAACAGTGTATAAATGCTAAAATATCGCAGATTGGGTAGTTTTTAAAATTTAAAATTAAACATACTTAAAATTAATTTATCTCAAAAACCTTAAAAATGGTCCTAGAAAAAGGTTTAAATTTTGATATAAAACCGTTCCCAAACGTAACAAACGAATATTTCATTTCAAAAGGGTGGCGACAAAATGGCTAAATTTGAAAAAAACTCCATGTTATTTCTATGGGAAAATTTAACTTTTTCACCAAAAGGGCTGATTAATTTTATGGAAATGAAAACCACCCTTAGCAACTTTATTTTTTATAAAATAAACTAATGAGTGGATCTTTTTGAAATTTTAACCACATATTGAGAGCCCGAATTGTAGTTCTGTGGAATTTTTTCAAAGCAGTTAATACGATACAAAAAAAGTTATAACCAATCAAAAAACCATCCTTATACATTAAAGTCGGTATGAAGTCTTATCTAAGAGAGCTATCGCTCTCCTAGAATATCCATTATTTCTATTGGGGCAACTGGTTTATAACTCGGTGTTTTTATCTAATTATAATTAATACTTTAATCTTTAATAATGCATTGCAATTAAAATCCAATTTGCAACCTATCAGATTAAATTTAAATCTTGATTACTTAGAATTATATTAAAACAATAATTTATATAATTGAAAACGTGATAATTATGTCCTTTTAAAAATTTGTAAATCGAAAATATTTCGAAAATTTAAAATGAAAGAGGGAAACCTAATGGGTGATGACGTCATAACTGTGTAGTGCAAAATATATATTTAGCTTGTCACTGGTATTTTTTTCCGTCTTTTACTAATAATAGATGCCTTTGTTTGTATTATTAGTTCAAGGCTGCATGGAAAGTTCCACGTGCGATAACGTGCATAAGCCCAAGTTGACGTCATAAATGTGTCAAAGATTTTTAAAGCGCAATTTTTTATAATAGACATTTTTCAAAATATATATTAATACATATATATATCAAGGGTTTTTTCTTTCTTTTCAAAATATATATTAATACATATATACATCAAGGGTTTTTTCTTTCTTTTCAAAATATATATTAATACATATATATATCAAGGGTTTTTTCTTTCTTTTCAAAATATATATTAATACATATATACATCAAGGGTTTTTCTTTCTTTCGTATCAAAGTATATATTAATACATATATATATCAACGGTTTTTTCTTTCTTTTCAAAATATATTTCAGTACAATACTTATTCTTTATATGCTACTACCTTTAAAATTAATTTTTTTTTGTCAAATATAAAAATGTCCGTATATTCATTTTATTTTTGAATTTTTTATTACATTTAATAAAGTATAGAGTTGAATAGAAATAAAACTCTGAATTCAATTAATTTCTTTTTTCAATACGGTTTACGTGAAATTATTAACGTGAAATTTTAACTTGGATCAGAAGTATATTTTTAGTGTCCTGATATTACCGATCAAGGAGAGGTATTACCCTGGACGTGTCTGTGTCTGTTACCGCTTTAGCAATTGGCAAATCGGAGTAAAGTAAATGTGTCCACAATTTCAGGACACCGTTGGAAGGTCACAGAAATTCGGAAAATTGAATTTCATTACGTTTCCTATTTTAAACCGTTTTCCATTGGCATTTAGCATGGAGTAATTTTATGGTAGTGAGAATAAACGTTTTCCTTAAAAAGTATTATATCGCAGCTATGTCCCCTTGAATACTACTTCATGAAGGCAGATTGCTAGCAGTTAATGGAAAACGGCATTAGTTAACGCTCTCAATGAAATATATTTTTTGTGGGGTTTCAATGCAAATTGGGTCCAAGGATGCGATTAATCAGGTTTCAGTATGTGTGTAAGTAGGGAAGGAAATGAGGTTTACTTGGGAGGTGACGGAAGGGGTGTGGGGGTCAAGTCACCTCCGGCGGATACGGCGCAGTCGGCACCTATAGGGTAGGATCGCCGACATGTGTCCAAAGAGAATATACCAAGAGGAGCAGAAAGTTTAGCCTTTCACAAGGCTTTTGAAAAGCCCGGCCACGGTTTTGGAGGAACTAGATCCGGTTTGTGTTGATTGGCTAAGCAGCGACGCCTTTTATTGGTTAAATTATGTCGTCTGCACGGTCTGCTTATTTTTGATGTTGTCTGGGTTGACCATTTACGTACAAAAGGTAATTAATAATGATTTTAATTTGATAATTTTAAGAATACGTGAATTGAAACTTATTTTTTAGATATCTTTGGTGTTTAGTTAAAGTGTTAGCGACATAATTTTCGTCACCCACAAACTTAAAATGCTAAAAAAATCCTTGAAAAATCTAGTTTATTATGATATGTTTACTTTTGTATTTGGTTTCGTAGAAATTTGTAAAATTGCAATCAAAGTTTTGAGTTTGGAAAAGGCCTAGTTAAAATTTTGTTTCGCTTGATGACGTAGTAAGGAGAAACTTTCACTCTAGATGTCGCTCACGTGACGCCTATAAGTGTCTCAGCGCCGCGTTAAGCCTATTTTATTCAGATTCGCGCGGCATTAGTAGACTCGGTAGTCTCGGGCGCGCGCGCTTGGCTTTTCCGCGAGATGCCGTGAGTGACGTAGCAAGGAGAAAACCCGCCAAAAATCTTCTCCGCAAATTTGCTTTTGCCCCCCAAATTTCAAGATTTCAAAGTGTTTTTCTGTGTTTTCCTTCATATTTAAATATTAATCAAGCATATTTTTGGAATCAGAAGAGTTTAAACTCTCAAAAAAGTAAGGTTTTCTTTAGATTTGAGATAATTTTTAAATCACGTCGCTATTCCTTTAAGCGTTTTTAGGCTGTTATATCAGAGATAATATGTAAAACCATAGGAACTTACTGGTAAATGTTAACATATTCAGTATTGTTATCTATTGAGGATAGATTAGTAATGAATCTTTTAAAACTATAAATCATGCAGGTGATTGATAAAATTGAAATGTCTTCTCCAAGATATCGGTGTTGTTACGGTGCTTGTTTGAGACAAGGCCCCAAAAATATAAAGAAAATGCAAACATGTTCGCTTCAAGACAGTTTTGTACGATTTCCATCACCGATTAGGAAGCGAGCAAAATGTGAGAGATGGATTGAGGCATGTGGCCGTTCTTTCATTACATTAGCTGATATCACAAAATCCAGTCAGTTATGCGCTCGCCATTTCCACGGTTTCTGTGGCCCTACAGTTGAAAATCCAGATCCAGTTCCTTTAGTTGATGTTTTATCTCCTGATATTATGAAGACTCAAGTCAATCCACCCAGTGAAAGTAGAAATCACACCCTTGAAACTGTTTTCGATTTGAAAACCATAACCCCTCAAGTCGGATGGGCTTTGGAAGTTTTTGAAAAAAGAGTTACGTTTAGGAAAGTACTAAAGGGCTCGGCAATTATTGAATGTACTATCACGAATAATAAAGAAGTATCGGTAATATCTTTAGAAAAATGCATGAATCTAAGTGGCATTTACCCAAATTTTGTTTTGAATGACAATGGTGATATTTATGAACTGCTAAGAAAACTAAACAAATTTAACGTTTGTATTGGAAATGAGGAAAAAAATCTTATTGATTCATTTAATAAAAAACGCAAGAGTAAACAAAACCGAAAGGGGTACTACTGCGATAAAGTACAGGCAATTTTCAGTGAGGATTGTGACCGTTTAATTCCTGCGACTAGAAAAAGGTGTTATCCTTGTGGTCGATATCGACGGCGCTTAAGAGAAATTCGACACTCTACAATTTCTAATCATGTTTCACAAAAGAAAAAGAGAAGAACCTCGGTATTGAAGAAACATATCACCATGTCTTCAAACTGCGAAAAAACGAAAGCTGCTATTTTATCCATGAAAAAAATATTTGAAGACAAATTAAAAATGGAACCAACTGGATCATTTACAGCAGTGTTTCTTAGACAACAATTAAAAGCAATGCATAGATCGAAATACGGCATGAGATGGGACAAAACATTTTTAAAGTGGTGTTGCTATTTGAAAAACAAATCAAAATCAGCGTATGAAGTACTTAGAAAGTCAGGATGCATTTATTTACCAAGTACAAGAACTTTATATAATGAACAGCACATTGTGACTTCTAAAACGGGTTTTCATAAGGAAAAATTTGCTGAAATGATGAAAACAACTAATATTCTGAATCGACCAGCCTGGGACCGATATTTTGTAATTCTACTTGATGAAATGAAAATCAAGGAAGACTTAATGTGTCATAAAAATAATGGATTTTTAACTGGATTCAAAGACATCAATTATGATATGAATACCCTTGATGAGAAGAAAAGAGCAGTTATTGGAAACGAAACACCACCTTTAGCAACCCAGGTTTTACAACTAATGTTGCGAGGTATTACCAACGATATAAAAATCCCTTTCGCGCATTTTGCAACGACTGGAACCAGTAGCACAGAAATATACAGCTTAATGCAAGAAGCAGTAGAAAAACTTGAAAATTGCGGGTTTCGCATACTCGGAGTTGTTGGTGATGGTTGTTCGTCAAATCGAAAATATTTTAAGATGTGTGCTGAATCAGCAGCGCAAATTAGTGAAGACGGTACCCCAATAACATTTTATGCACCAAATTTGTTTGCTAATGACGAAGAGCGAAATATTTACTTCATATCAGATGCACCTCACCTAATAAAAACTACACGAAACTGTTTTAGCAATAGTGTTAAAGATTCCAAAATACGAAATATGTGGAAAAATAATGAAAACATTTCATGGAGTGTCATACTAAAACTTTACTACTATCAGTTGCGGCGCAAAGGAGAGTTTAAGCACGTTTCCAAATTGAGCTACGCTCACGTTTTTTTAAATTCATATGCCAAAATGAAAGTTAACTACGCTGTGCAAGTACTCAGCGAAACCGTCGCTTCTGCTATTGAGCATTGCTTTGGACATAATACGTATCCAGAAACCGTTAATTTCATTCGTATATTCAACAAATTTTTTGACATATGCAATGTCAAGAATTGCAAAGATGGATTGCAAAAGAGGAAGAAGGATAAGGTACCATTCACTTCCATAAATGATGAAAGATTAAAGGTAAACCCTGTTCTTTTTTTTGTAGGCATGCACAACGGTTAATGACAATTATTTTAAATAATAGTGGTTGGAAGAGGATTTCATCCAGTATCTTGATGATTGGGAAGAAGATGTTTTTAATCGACCCGGCAAATTTTCTGCTATTCAAAAGGCAAAAATGCTACTAAGCAAAGAAACCATTGAGGGCTTGAAAATGACAGGTAATATAGTTAACAAAATCTTTATAAATTAGTAATCTAAACACGTTTTTTAAACTAGCCAAGTCAACTGTAGCAATTGTTAAATTCCTATTAAAGAAAGGTGCACCCTACATTCTTACACAACATTTAAACCAAGATCCCCAGGAACAATATTTTGGGAGAATGAGAGCCGCCGGAGGAAGAAATAGTAATCCATCTGTATGGTTGTACCAATCCAATATAGACAAGCTTGAATCCCTTAAAGGGTTTGTTTTAGAAGCATTAGGAGGAAATACAGAAATTGACAAAGAAGGAGTCAATTAAAAAAATTTATTTTTACTATCACACGAGTAAACACATTATAACCAGAATAAAGTTTAATAAAAATAAGTAAAAAACAGACTTAACAATGGATTTAAAATTTAATTCGTTGTTATTTTATACTGAGACAATTTTTCACTAATTCGAGCGCTTTTGCGAGTAGCCGTTTTGAATGTTCCTTCAACCTGGGTCAATGACACAAAACTGTTTACTCGTCTCTTTGTGGAAAGCGATTTTTTGTGACTACTTTGACTAGAGTTAAAAATATCACTTTTGCTTTGTGATGAAACTATATCATCCTTTAAAATATGATTTCAATTAATAGGATCGTCTTGAGATTTTCTTGGGGGATTAGGAACTTCTTGAGGATCTTGACATTTTCTTGGGGGATTAGGAACTTCTTGACGATCTTGACATTTTGTTGAGGGAATAATTTTATCACATTTTAATTTCTTGGCTTTAAGAATTTGTGGCGAATTTTCTTTCTGTTCTGGGGACAGCTTAACCAGTGGCTTAGCTTTATCTGCCTTACGGAATAGTGTTTTTGATTTACAAGAAGCTTTATTGCCTTCTATGTTTTGAGAAATCTCCTTCAATTTTGAAATCGCAGCATCACTTTTTTCTTTGATTGATTTTCTTAATGCTTTTTTAGCTTTAACAGCTTCTTTGGTATCGTTTTGATAATGTTCCAACATGTCCTTAACCAGAACCTTTCCTCGTGTATTTAAAAATGTTTCTGTTATGTGCCTAAGCCATTTCAGATCTTCATCCTTTACTACAATTTTCGTCCATTCTTCTAAAATTAGCCTGTCTTTGAGAATTTCTTTCCTAGCGTTATCTTTAATATTTTGCCTTCTTATTTTTTCTATTGATTGTGAATAATGACTATCTGAAATATTTTTCATTCTAATGACCAAGGCAAAAAACCAATCTTCAACGTGAAATAATCCACCTCGATTCAGTATGTTGATCCAGCGTTCGGATTTCAACGGCGGTTGGCTTTGTGTCTGATCTTTCTTTATTATGCAATTAACAATATCTTCTGGACAGTTCTTCCACTTCAGTGACCTCCCCAAATATCCAGCTACATATCTCAAAACATCTGCATTTCTGGGAATACCATTTCTTTTTTCAATCTCCCGCCAATTTATTATCGTCTCAGTATTTTCATCTTCAGCTTTCAATGCTTCTTTGGCCTTATTTTCTTCTATTTTCTGTTTCAACTCTTCTATACTCAGCCAAGGCAATAACCGCGGAAAAAACTTTCGGTACAACATTTGCATAAAAGATTTTTGAAACGGCACTGAAAGTAGCCTGAAGTTTGGGCATAGCGAGCCAATTGTTAATCTTAATAGATCCTCATTTCGCTCTTTGAAACTTATTTTCAAAACAATGTTAAAAAGGCGCCTTCTGTTTTGCTTTCAAGCAATTTAAAGCAAGAAATTTCTTCTTCTAGATGTTCTACGATGGTAGGTGTAATGATTTCCGATTTGTTTATTTCAGAAAAAAAAGAGTGAATGATTTCAGAATCCTCGGTATAAAATTCATCTTTCTGGGCTTCAAGTTGCACCAAACATTCAACCACAAGGATTCCATAGAACTCTAAATGATGACAATGTTATTATTATTTAATGACTCTTAATATTTCTGGCAGAAATAATTAATCTAGTCCCTTTAAACAAACTTACCTTCCATATTTTCTAACCCACCGCCGAGGTTTACCGACAGATCCATTCTCGAAGGAATATGTTTATAAGCAGACGACACGGTCACGTGAACAACCGGAACTAGTTTCTCCAAATTCAGAGCCGGCCCTTATTTCCAAAGTTTCTGCTCCTCTTGGTATATTCTCTTTGGTTTACCGCGCGGTGGAGGTAGTATATACCTTCTTCCATGCCTAAAAAAATGAATGTCCTGATTTTAATGGTCGTTCGTGGCGTATTATATATTGTGAAGAAATTTGAAACTCGTGATGGTGGGTATAAAATTTCGAAATTGGAAGGAAGCAAATCCCGAGGTTCTAAAAAGGTTGCTTAGGAAACTTTATGCTTATCACACAGGAGCTTGAATAGTGAAGCTAAATTTTAGCTAAATCGCCCCCAGCTCATGTTCGCGAAATGATTATATTTTTACCTCTCCGAGTGACGTATGTCACGGAGAGGTTCTGTAACGATCGTGTGTGTCTGTTTGTTTGTGTGTGTGTGTTTGTGTCTGTGTGTCTGTCCGTCTGTCTGTCCGTTGTTACACCCACAAGACCGCGTTCGCAGTTTGCGTATCGGAGCAAACGTGTTCGCCATTTCCGAACTGCTTTCACAGTCACGGAAATGGCTCCTCTACTTGAGTTCTCACACCACCATCTTCTGGTCTTTGTCCATCCCACAAGACACCAGTCTGTTTTTACTGGCTTCTAATCACCACCATCTTTTGGTCTTCGTCCATCCCCATGGACACCAGTCTGTACATAATGGCTTCTAATCACCACCATCTTCTGGTCTTCGTCCATTCCACTTGGACACCAGTCTGTACATACTGGCTTCTAATCACCACCATCTTCTGTTCTTTGTCAATCCCACATTGACACCAGTCTGCACTTACACTGGCTTCTAACACCACCATCCACTGGTCTTCCGTCTATTCCACATAGACACCAATCTGTATCATTGGCTTCTACTCCATTATCATCGTTTGGTTTTAGGATATACGCGGCGATCAGCTAGGGTTACGAGAAACGTCTAGCCTCCCTAAGGTAGGATCGCCACCAAAGGTTTTCGCAATTGCGCTTTTTCCTTACTATTATAATGGAAACGAATCGTATATATACCCCAAAATTTGAAGAAAGCGGGCAAGAGGGGTACCCTTCACTTTAAACGTCAATATTAGCAAAGTTTGAGATGATAATAGGTATAACTTTATTTTAAACGATTTAACTATTATTAATGTTAATTATTGAAGATTAAAATAATTAAAAATAATTATATTTATTTAAATATTAAAGATAAACCTCTCGTGCAAAGAGAGAGATTATCATTGCCTCCTATATCTACCAAGGCCCGTGCATGCGATATATTTCCTTCATTGCCTCCTATATCTATCAAGGCCCGTGCATTGTGATATATTTCATTCATTGCCTCCTATATCTATCAAGGCGCGTGCATTGTGATATATTTCATTCATTGCCTCCTATATCTATCAAGGCCCGT
Source organism: Phalangium opilio (assembly GCA_019434445.1). Classification (NCBI taxonomy): domain Eukaryota; kingdom Metazoa; phylum Arthropoda; class Arachnida; order Opiliones; family Phalangiidae; genus Phalangium; species Phalangium opilio. The sequence goes on from JAEQBA010002847.1 coordinate 20,721, forward strand.
GCATTGCGATATATTTTTCAAAACAACAACAAAAATGGGAAGTTCCTCTCAGAAACATAATAATTTCTTTTCTCTGTATATGAAATGAAAATATGGATAATATTGCGCTCCTTCTTTAATGGTATGAATCCTTGCCTGTCTATTAATATTTTATGTAGGAGTAATACGTTTTTAGCGAAGTCTAGAGAGGATAAACATAAGCGAGATTGTTTCGGAAAAAAAATACTGCTTCCACTAATGGGTTTATACTCCTTGTTACTGTTGTATAGAGTAATCATGATAAAAGCTTAAAAAATTACGAGAGGACATACCTTTTTTATCCTCTTGTTTTATTCTTAATAAGAATATAAAACATTTATTTTGTATCAAAAAATATTTTTTGGTGCTAAGATTGCTTTAAAAAACTCCAAACGGCTAGGCATTGGTAAAAAAGGATATTGGATATTAAGTCAAATTAAGTGGTTGTAAAGAGCCAGCAGGTTTTTGCCGCTTCTTTTTGTGAGTATTTGATTTTTGTATGTAAAATGGAGGAAGATAATGTTGAGAGTAAGGATGAAATGCGGAAGCGCAAAGCGCGGGAAAGGATGAGGGCAAAAAGGTCGACGTTTTCATTGGATACTTAAGGTTATATAATCTTCTCGACACGGAGAGGTAATATTTTGGTTTTCCCAACTTGTTTGTTCGAATCTCGCTTTATTTCTTATTTCTGGTATTGTTTGTAACAACACCGGAGAAAAACTCATCATAGTGAAAAGTGGTTATTATTATTTGAGGCCAATGCAACTTGTTGACCAACAGCATTTTTAAATATTTCTACAACCCTACTTTGGCTCTAATTGTGTTCGGCCGCCATTTCTTTTGTTGGCCATATTCTTGTGAAATACAGGCCAACAAATGGACCATTTCGACTGTCTTTGTGCACTTGGTTATCAAATAATTTGAAACTAGCATGCAATGTATAACCCTCACATACCAAGTAGATCTGTTCAATTGTGAAAACAGACAATTATATTGTATACATGGTGATAAAGACCATGCATAATGAACCTCTATAGCGAGTTGTTTGCTTGAAATCGGACATTATCATGTAGTTCACGCTTCAATGATAATAATCCGCTCCTAAGACTACTCGAGGCGATATCGACACTTTCTTGGCGAGTTGAAAAATGAAATGTAAATTCTTATTTTAGAAAGATTATGACATTGAGAAGAAAGTTAATGACATTGGAAAATTTCACCCAGGGGATAGACTCTCTTTGGAATTTCTATATTTTCCAAATGGCCGGTAAAATTTGAAAATGTTTCCAGCTTATTTTAGGTTAAGATGAAAGTGGAATATTTATTGGTTGACTGAACGTAACGTACATTCTCAGCGATGATATTTTTAAGACGGTATGTTTGGTTTTCGGTTTAAAAAGTATGAGGTCATTTCTTGATTACAGTAAATTTGATTTAGGATGGAGACGTTTATCTTAGAGGGTCAAGAGTTAACTCTAAAAATCTGGAGAAATTAGAGAAGTTTAATCGAACTCTAACCTACCCGAAGTGGCTCTACGAGTCGAACATGCTGTCTCATCTCCAAGAAACCGATTACCAAATATCACTTAGTGGAATCTTTGAGGTCTTTCGTCCGAAGGTGTGTACATATATTCTTCTTTAGGAGACTTTGTCTACCAAAACCACTGTCTTTCGAAGGTGTGGACGATTATCGTTCTTTTTCTCTTCATGTTCAATTTTATGGAGACTGCGAACCGTTTCGTATCGAGACTAAGGAGGTTTCTTGTTGGGGTCTCTGACAATTTCCCGAACAAATGCGAAGCTGCCAAGAAGGTTATTTTGGCCACCTACTTCATCGGCTGTTTCATTTTGATGGAAGTCTTCAAAGCCCATTTGTCGACCAAATTGACGGTGGACATTGATCGCAATGTGAAGTAATAAAACATGTTTCTATTTGTGTAAAATATTTAAAACATGTGTCTCATTGTGTAAAATATTTAGAACATGTGTCTGTTTCTGTAGAATATTTAAAATATGTTCCTTTTAAGGAGGCCTATAATATATGTTTCTATTTAATTAGAATATGTAAAACATGTTTCTATTTATGTAAAATATTTAACAAATGTTTCTATTGATACAAGATTTTTCACTTTAAATGTACCTCTAATCATATAACAAGTTCACGAAAATAGAGCATTTGGACTAAATATTGGGGAGTGGCAACGATAATTGTTCGTTTTCAGCCAATTGGCTTCTAGTAGCATGTAAAATATCACGTAAAATATCTTTAAGTGCAATTTGCAAGTTAGCTTTCTTTCAAAAGTCCATTATTATTCTCCCTCAGTGGCGTCGCTAGGCCTTTTTTGGGGGGGAATTCGTAAACCCTACCAAACAATTGCTGTTAGCAACCTAAAATTCTGTAGCAATATATAAAAAATTATAAAGATAGATTCGTTAAGTTTCATCTCTGCAGAGATGAATTTCAATATCAAACAGTACAATTTTGAAGCAAAAAACAGATGGAGACAAGTAAAATGTTTCATGTTCATTCGAAGGGAGTCTCAATAGTGTGGACTAGAAGCTAACCAAAAGGTTGGTTGTAAATCTTTAAAATGCGAATAATTTCACGTTGACACAAATTTACGGATTGTTTTAAAGGTCTACACATTTTCCAATGAACCCATTATGCATTTTTTTTTTATTAAGTTTTTATAATAACTAGTTTGCCCAAATTTAGCCCCCTCCCCCCCAAATTTCAAACCCTAGCGACGCTACTGTTCTCCCTGTGTAATTTGCTAATGTATCAATTCTAGTTTAATGTTATGAAAGTAAGTACTACCAAAGTGCATCGCGTGAACTTAGTTATTCTGGGTTATTACTGTGAAGCAACAAAATCGACATCGCGTCCTTAACACGATTTCGAGAACAAAGGGGTTCTTTAAAAAGTAACTTAATAAAGTTAATACCTAGTTGGATATAATTATAAGGACAAATAATAAAACCCTTGATTTGCAATATTAAAGATAATGCATATTTTATTCTAGAGCCCATTCCTTTTGACTCATATTCTCTAATGGAAATGTAAAAAATCGACTGAATATTAAAAGCTTTATACAAAACTTGGCTGTACAGCACATGTTATCTCATAACTCTGTAAGGTGTAGCAGTTCAAAAGTAAAGCGTGTTATCGTTTCTTGTTAGAAGCTCACTTCTATTCGTAGGAATACATCTATTTCTCTATAAATTAATTACGACCTAAAAACCAAAGAAAGTCTTCTAGAATTTTTTCTTGTTATTTTGACGATCTGTGAGTAAGTCAGTGACCAAATAAGGAAAAACAGGGCCACTTTGCCTTTAGATATTTCGCAAAATGTAATCGGTTCAAACTTGTAAGACGAATAATTTTGAAGTTTCATTTGAGGTCGAAGCACCTTGTTGGCCGAGAGAAATTTTCAGTGCATTTTTATATACTTATTGTGGCTCTAATTATAGGCGGTTGGTCGACAATTCTTTTGTTGGCCATATTATTCTGCATTACAGACCAAAAAATGGACCATCGGTCGACTCTTCTTTTGATTGTCATATATTTCTTTCTCTGTAGTAAAACTGGGTCAAGTCAACTTGTTGTGTTTCAGTATACCTAAAGAAAAAAATAACTCGATTAGGAAAGAAATTAAAAATCATGCTCTGTGTAATGTAGCGTCCATTTTTTATCGATCCCTATTGTTTCTCTAATGGACCCAACCAACCATTAGCGAGATTCTAAATCGTGAGGAAATTACTAGCGCAATACTTAATGTACGTAAATAAACCTCTCGTTAAAGAACGCTATCATTGCGAAAAAAAAACACTGCTCTACTTCGGAAGGTGGATTGTGTCAGAAAGGGAAGTTCTCCATTTGCGGCTATCTAGACTTTGAAATATTTCGTAAATCATTGTGTATTTCATTATTAAATAGAACAAAAAGAATTTGTTCCGACTTAATATGTCCATGAAGGTCGTGATATTAAGAGTAAGTATTAATTATGCCTTAATGCACCGGTTTCCCCCTTCGAATGGCCTCTGTTGCTCTTGGTTATTGTTATATCTAATATCTAATCATATCTAATATCTAATCAATCGCATATATAAAATGTACAAAATAGTTTTCCATTCTCCCACTCACTAAAGATATACTTGGAACAAGAAAAACCACTATATAAATACTTGTAACTTCTAGAAACCCCTAAAGAAATAGTCTGGGGCGTAGCCCCTTAGTTCGCGCCAAAAACATGCACAGAGCAGAACGAATGTAAAATCTTCCCGTCTCATTAAACGATATTTTTATAAGTATAACTTCAATCGTTATTATTTCAACATAAGGACATAACAGTTATCACCAGCGATAGATTTATTTTTTTTAAGATGGAATGCACAACGTTTGGCCTTTACTTCAGTCCGACTCATAGCCGAGTATATAGCTCCTTCCTTCAACACGTAACCAAAAAATTAAATTATCTTATTGGCTCACTAAAACTACGTATTGGTGACGTTGCTGACAAGGAGGGCCAAAAATACGTAATTCCTGTTTACCTCTGTCGCTACCCCTCTCGCGTTGTACAGATAAGCGTCTTCACAGGGGTTCAAAATGGAGCCGTCTAAATGCGAGGGTGCGGTAATTATTCGGGAATTGTTTTTAATAGCAATTAAGAAGGTAGTTATTGAATTTGGTGCCGGTGTTTTGGATTTGGAGTACATCTGTAAGGGTGAAAAGTGTTCGCTAATTCTTTCTTAAGCCAATCATGTCTGCTATCCTCATGATTTTGTAAACGAATTTGATGAAGTTAACCTAGGCTTAGTGAAAGGCCAGGAGTTTTGTGAGCTTAGTGTTTGGTTAAAACCTGTTCGTGTTGTAATATCTACGAAAACTTTCGATTTCATTACTCAATTCTAACTCACTTTTAATTTTCTTGGGTCGTCCCCGTTTTCTTTTGTCAGTTGCAAGCCCTATGTCTTGTGTAACTTCCATTTTTAAACAATGTTTTTTCAAAAATTACAATCCGAGCCCATTCCAACTTGGCAGACGAAGGGGCAGACGACGTTTATTTGACCCGGATATACATACAACGCCATAACGAAAATAAGACCCGCCTCTTCTTTTATAATCCTCCGTCACGGGTAAGGGGGTCGTGGACTTGGACGCGCACCCGAATAACCCTGTTACCCATTCCGTCATAAAAAATAAATTATCCCTGTTATCACTTAATTTGAAAGTGAATATAAAAGTAATCTATACCGTTGAGGGAACAATAGACATTGACACAGTATGCAATGCATAACCCTCACATACCAAGTTAATATCCTCAATTGTGAAAATAGAGGATTGAACTGTAAACAGGTGAACGTCAATGGCGAGCTGCATGCTTGAAATCAGACGTTCTCTTGTTCACGCGTCAATGATAGACAATCCGCTCCTATAACTACTCGAGGCGCTGTCGTTACTTTCTTGGCGAGTTGAGAAATGAATTGTAAAATCTTATTTTAGAACGAATATGACGTTGGGAAGAAAGTTCATGACATTGGAAAATATCACCCAGGAGATAGACTCTCTTTGGAATTCCTATGCTATCCGAATGGCCGGTATATTTTGAAAAGGTTGCCAGCTTATTTAATGTTAAAATAAATGTTGAATATTTATTGGCAGAATTAACTTTACGTACATTCCCAGCCATAATATTTTTAAGACGGTAAGTTTTGTTTTCGGATTAAAACTGATGAAACTGCGCAAATACGTTTTTTTCAATTATTTTACATTCGAATTAGGATGGAGAAGTTTATCTTAGTAGGGTAAGGGTTGATTCTAACTATCTGGAGTTTTTCGAGAAGATTAATCGAACTTTCACCTACCCGATTTGGCTCTACGAGTCGAATACGCTTTCTTATTTCCAAGAAGCCGACTACCAAATATCACTTAGCGAAATCTTTGATGTCTTTCGTCCGAAGGTGTGTACATATACTCTTCTTTAGGAGACTTTGTCTACCAAAACCACTGTCTCTCGAAGGTGTGGACGATTATCGTTCTTTTTCTCTTCTTGTTCAATTTCATGGCAATTGCGAACCGTTTTGTGCCGAGACTAAGGAGGTTTCTCGTTGGCGTCTCTGACAATTTCCCGAACAAATTCGAAACTACCAAGAAGGTTTTATTGTCCACCTATTTCGTCGGCTGTTTCATTTTGGTGGAAGTCTTCAAAGCCCATTTGTCGACCAAATTGACGGTGGACATTGATCACAACATAAATAACCTGGACGATATATTGAAATACCCTGGCATAAGAATTGTTATTGATCATAGCACGCTGCAGGATATGCGGGTATGAATCACTGTTTCGGAACAAGAAGTTATATTCGAGGATACCAAGGTCCATTTAGTAGGCCTATCAGAATCAATAAGATATAACCAAATGTGGATGAGAGGGAAAATATGACAATGGCCATAGAGCCTGTGTTAAAAAACGCGGACATCAATTAAGTTTCGCCAATAACTATTTAGTTTACTAGTGACTGATGGACTTGCAAACTCGCGACTGAAAGTAGTTCAGACATTTATGCTCCTTGGTTTAACCATAGCCTACTCGATCACGCGCATCACGACGCTATGGCTAAATTACCGAGATTTGTTTTAAACGTATCTAGTTTTATGTGCTCCTCTATTGCTCCGATAACCTTACTTAAATCCATATTATACCTTCAAATACCTTTTAAAACATTAGCAGCTACTCTGTCCTGACTAGAAACACAAATCGAGGAAGTTCTTGCATACACAATAGCAGACGACGGTAACCGCGTAACCGCGAATTAACACAAGACCTATTTTAAGGGAGTGAACAGGCCCAGTATAGCTACGCCAATAAAACGGTCAACTACGGCGAAACTCTGATGGCTCGCGACTTTTGGCCATTTTCATACTTTTCCTCTCATCCACTTTTGATATAACCTAGAAATCCTCGATTTTTTTCCTCATTGTTTTAAACTATTGCTACTCTTTATTTTGGTCCATCGTCTTTACGAGAATGTATACGCTGAGAGAAGAAACCCTCATAAATTGATATTGGTTGAAGAATGGACTAGCATACACATTTTTGGTACTGGTAATTGAGAAAGTAACCATTATAGTACGATGTATATATAACACTATTAGAGATGTGAAATGACCGTAATTTTTAAAAACGGTTATTTTTTTGGAAAAACAAAATTACCGTTCACTCGGTAATTTATATTTTCACGTGCTTATAGGCCATAATTTTCAACAACGTTGAATTTTTGACCACTTTATTCATAGCTTGACAGCTTTAAACATTTTTGCGGCTTTTGCAACCAAGACGACATCCGTGGCCTTTCTCTAACTAATGATTTATTAAAAGACTAAATTTCTAGTGCACCTTTTTAATCGCACTGTAAATCTGTAAACAAACAGTTTTCATTGACTTGTGCACAGACAGAAGTCATAGACTTGTGCAAAATGAGCTGTCATAGCTTGTGCACAAACAGATTTCATTGACCTGGACACAAAAACATTCCTTGCCCATTTGCAAAAAATATCGTGTACACCAGTGCTAAACATATTCCTTAGGCCTGTGCACAAACAGATTCCGTAGGCCTGTACACAAACAGATTCATTGGGCCTGTGCTAAAACAGAATTCACAGGCTTGTGCACAAACAAATGTCGTAGACTTGTGCACAAACAATGTCATGGACTTGCGCAAAAAGAGATGACATAGACATGTGCATATCAGATTCCATACCCTATGCTCAAATACATTCCATACCCTATGCTCAAATACATTCCATACCCTATGCTCAAATACATTCCGTACCCTTTTGCACAAAAATATTCTGTAGACCAGTACACAAACACATGCCGTAGAGTTGTGCACATACAGGAGTCACAACGCTTGTGCATAAATAGGTGTTACAGACTTGTGCATAAATAGGTGTTACAGACTTGTGCATAAATAGGTGTTACAGACTTGTGCATAAATAGGTGTTACAGACTTGTGCATAAATAGGTGTTACAGACTTGTGCATAAATAGGTGTTACAGACTTGTGCATAAATAGGTGTTACAGACTTGTGCATAAATAGGTGTTACAGACTTGTGCATAAATAGGTGTTACAGACTTGTGCATATAGTATTTGCATAAACAGATGCTATAGACTTGTGCACAAACATGTTATAGTTTTGTGCACAAACAGATGCTATAGACCTCTGTACACACTGATGTTATAGACTTGTGCATAAACAGATGTTATAGACTTCTGTACACACTGACGTTATAGACTTGTGCATAAACAGATGTTATAGACTTCTGTACACACTGATGTTATAGACTCGTTCACAAACAGATGTTATAGACTTGTGTACAAACAGATGTTATAGACTTAAGCACAAACAAAAGCGATAGATCTGTGCACAAACAGTTTCTTCAGACTTGTGCACATAAAGATTCAATACCCTGTGCACATAAAGATTCAATACCCTGTGTACATAAAGATTCAATACCCTGTGCTCAAAAAGATTCCATTCCTCTATGCTCTAAAAGATACCATACCCATTTGCACAAAAATATTCCGTAGACCCGTACACAGATGCAGTAGAGTTGTTCACATACAGAAGTCACACGAATGTGCATAAATAGGTGTTACAGACTTGTGCATATAGTCTTTGCACGAACAGATGTTATAGACTTGTGAAAAAACAGACGTTATAGACTTGTGCACAAACAGATGCTATAGACTTGTGCACAAACAGATGCTATAGACTTGTGCACAAACAGATGCTATAGACTTGTGCACAAACAGATGCTATAGACTTGTGCACAAAATGATGTTATAGACTTTTGCTCAAACAGATGTTATAGACTTGTGCACAAACAGATGTTATAGACTTGTGCACAAACAGATGTTATAGACTTGTGCACAAACAGATTACACTGACTTGCACAAAAAGAGATGTCATAGACACGTGCACATCATATTCCATAGACTTGTGCACAAACAAAAGTCATAGACCTGTGCACAAAAAGATTCTTCCGACTTATGCACATAAAGATTCTGACTTGTGTGCACATAAAGATTCCATAGGACTGTGTGCAAAAAGGTTCAATCCTCATTTGCACAAAAAACTTCTGTAGAACTAGCTGTGGAAAAAAATATTCCATAGACCAGTGCACAAAATCATTCCATAGACCAGTGCACAAAATCATTCCATAGACCAGTGCACAAAAACATTCCAAAGACCTGTGCACAAAAAGATTGCATAGACCTATGCACAAAGAAATGGTAAACCCTTTGCACAAAAATATATTCTGTAGACTTGTGCACAAGCAAAATCATGGACCTGTGCACAAAACGATTCTTCAGACATATGCACATAAAGATTCCATAGACCTGTGTACAAAAAGATTCCATAGACCTATGTACAAAAAGATTCAATCCTCATTTGCACAAAAATATTCTGTAGAACTAGCTGTGTAAAAAAATATTCCATAGACCAGTGCACAAAAACATTCCATAGACCAGTGCACAAAAACATTCCATAGACCAGTGCACAAAAACATTCCATAGACCAGTGCACAAAAACATTCCATAGACCAGTGCACAAAAACATTCCATAGACCAGTGCACAAAAACATTCCATAGACCTGTGCCCAAAAGATTCCATAGACCTGTGCACAAAGAGATTGTATACCCCTTTGCACAAAAATATTCTGTAGACTTGTGCACAAACAAAAGTCATAGACCTGTGCACAAAATGATTCTTCCGACTTATGCACATAAAGAATCTTCAGACTTGTGTGAACATAAAGATTCCATAGACCTGTGTACTGTACAAAAAGATTAAATCCTCATTTGCACAAAAATATTCTGTAGAACTAGCTGTGTAAAAAATATTCCATACACCAGTGCAGAAAAAGATTCCATAGACCTGCACAAAGAGATTTTGTACCCCTTTGCACAAAAATATTCTGTAGAAATGTGCATAAACAGATTGTATACCCCTTTGCACAAAATTATTCTGTAGACCAGTGCTTAAACAGATTCCGTAGACTTGTGCACAAACAGATTTTTATGGACTAGACTTGTGTAAAAACAGATTTCATAGACATTAGTAATCTAGTTTAGTTATCTTTAATAGGTAATCTAGTTTAATTATCTTTAATAGGTAATCAAGTTTAATTATCTTTAATAGGTAATCTAGTTTAATTATCTTTAATAGGTAATCAAGTTTAATTATCTTTAATAGGTAATCAAGTTTAATTATCTTTAATAGGTAATCAAGTTTAATTATCTTTAATAGGTAATCAAGTTTAATTATCTTTAATAGGTAATCAAGTTTAATTATCTTTAATAGGTAATCAAGTTTAATTATCTTTAATAGGTAATCAAGTTTAATTATCTTTAATAGGTAATCAAGTTTAATTATCTTTAATAGGTAATCAAGTTTAATTATCTTTAATAGGTAATCAAGTTTAATTATCTTTAATAGGTAATCAAGTTTAATTATCTTTAATAGGTAATCAAGTTTAATTATCTTTAATAGGTAATCAAGTTTAATTATCTTTAATAGGTAATCAAGTTTAATTATCTTTAATAGGTAATCAAGTTTAATTATCTTTAATAGGTAATCAAGTTTAATTATCTTTAATAGGTAATCAAGTTTAATTATCTTTAATAGGTAATCAAGTTTAATTATCTTTAATAGGTAATCAAGTTTAATTATCTTTAATAGGTAATCAAGTTTAATTATCTTTAATAGGTAATCAAGTTTAATTATCTTTAATAGGTAATCAAGTTTAATTATCTTTAATAGGTAATCAAGTTTAATTATCTTTAATAGGTAATCAAGTTTAATTATCTTTAATAGGTAATCAAGTTTAATTATCTTTAATAGGTAATCAAGTTTAATTATCTTTAATAGGTAATCAAGTTTAATTATCTTTAATAGGTAATCAAGTTTAATTATCTTTAATAGGTAATCAAGTTTAATTATCTTTAATAGGTAATCAAGTTTAATTATCTTTAATAGGTAATCAAGTTTAATTATCTTTAATAGGTAATCAAGTTTAATTATCTTTAATAGGTAATCAAGTTTAATTATCTTTAATAGGTAATCAAGTTTAATTATCTTTAATAGGTAATCAAGTTTAATTATCTTTAATAGGTAATCAAGTTTAATTATCTTTAATAGGTAATCAAGTTTAATTATCTTTAATAGGTAATCAAGTTTAATTATCTTTAATAGGTAATCAAGTTTAATTATCTTTAATAGGTAATCAAGTTTAATTATCTTTAATAGGTAATCAAGTTTAATTATCTTTAATAGGTAATCAAGTTTAATTATCTTTAATAGGTAATCAAGTTTAATTATCTTTAATAGGTAATCAAGTTTAATTATCTTTAATAGGTAATCAAGTTTAATTATCTTTAATAGGTAATCAAGTTTAATTATCTTTAATAGGTAATCAAGTTTAATTATCTTTAATAGGTAATCAAGTTTAATTATCTTTAATAGGTAATCAAGTTTAATTATCTTTAATAGGTAATCAAGTTTAATTATCTTTAATAGGTAATCAAGTTTAATTATCTTTAATAGGTAATCAAGTTTAATTATCTTTAATAGATAATCAAGTTTAATTATCTTTAATAGATAATCAAGTTTAATTATCTTTAATAGGTAATATAATTCTATTATCTTTAATTGTTAATAAAATTTAATTATCTTTAATTGGTAATCAAGTTTAATTATCTTTAATAGGTAATCAAGTTTAATTATCTTTAATAGATAATCAAGTTTAATTATCTTTAATAGGTAATCAAGTTTAATTATCTTTAATAGATAATCAAGTTTAATTATCTTTAATAGGTAATCAAGTTTAATTATCTTTAATAGATAATCAAGTTTAATTATCTTTAATAGATAATCAAGTTTAATTATCTTTAATAGATAATCAAGTTTAATTATCTTTAATAGGTAATCAAGTTTAATTATCTTTAATAGGTAATCAAGTTTAATTATCTTTAATAGGTAATCAAGTTTAATTATCTTTAATAGGTAATCAAGTTTACTTATCTTTAATAGGTAATCAAGTTTAATTATCTTTAATAGGTAATCAAGTTTAATTATCTTTAATAGGTAATCAAGTTTAATTATCTTTAATAGGTAATCAAGTTTAATTATCTTTAATATGTAATCAAGTTTAATTATCTTTAATAGGTAATCAAGTTTAATTATCTTTAATAGGTAATCAAGTTTAATTATCTTTAATAGGTAATCAAGTTTAATTATCTTTAATAGGTAATCAAGTTTAATTATCTTTAATAGGTAATCAAGTTTAATTATCTTTAATAGGTAATCAAGTTTAATTATCTTTAATAGGTAATCAAGTTTAATTATCTTTAATAGGTAATCAAGTTTAATTATCTTTAATAGGTAATCAAGTTTAATTATCTTTAATAGGTAATCAAGTTTAATTATCTTTAATAGGTAATCAAGTTTAATTATCTTTAATAGGTAATCAAGTTTAATTATCTTTAATAGATAATCAAGTTTAATTATCTTTAATAGGTAATCAAGTTTAATTATCTTTAATAGATAATCAAGTTTAATTATCTTTAATAGGTAATCAAGTTTAATTATCTTTAATAGGTAATCAAGTTTAATTATCTTTAATAGATAATCAAGTTTAATTATCTTTAATAGATAATCAAGTTTAATTATCTTTAATAGGTAATATAATTCTATTATCTTTAATTGTTAATAAAATTTAATTATCTTTAATTGGTAATCAAGTTTAATTATCTTTAATAGGTAATCAAGTTTAATTATCTTTAATAGATAATCAAGTTTAATTATCTTTAATAGGTAATCAAGTTTAATTATCTTTAATAGATAATCAAGTTTAATTATCTTTAATAGGTAATCAAGTTTAATTATCTTTAATAGATAATCAAGTTTAATTATCTTTAATAGATAATCAAGTTTAATTATCTTTAATAGATAATCAAGTTTAATTATCTTTAATAGGTAATATAATTCTATTATCTTTAATTGTTAATAAAATTTAATTATCTTTAATTGGTAATCTAATTTTATTACCTTTGGTAATCTATTTTAATTACCTATAATTGGTAATCTAATTTTATTACCTTTGGTAATCTAATTTTATTACCTTTGGTAATCTAATTTTATTACCTTTGGTAATCTAATTTTATTACCTTTGGTAATCTATTTTAATTACCTATAATTAGTAGTTATCTTTAAATCTAGTTAAATTAACATAATTAAGAAATCTAGTTAAATTAACATAATTAAGAAATCTAGTTAAATTAACATAATTAAGAAATCTAGTTAAATTAACATAATTAAGAAATCTAGTTAAATTAACATAATTAAGAAATCTAGTTAAATTAACATAATTAAGAAATCTAGTTAAATTAACATAATTAAGAAATCTAGTTAAATTAACATAATTAAGAAATCTAGTTAAATTAACATAATTAAGAAATCTAGTTAAATTAACATAATTAAGAAATCTAGTTTAATTTCATTAATTGGCTATCTAGTTTAATTTCATTAATTGGCTATCTAGTTTAATTTCATTAATTGGCAATCTAGTTTAATTATCTTTAACTGGTAATTCAGTTTAATTATCTTTAACTGGTAATTCAGTTTAATTATCTTTAACTGGTAATTCAGTTTAATTATCTTTAATTGGTAATTCAGTTTAATTATCTTTAATTGGTAATTCAGTTTAATTATCTTTAATTGGTAATTCAGTTTAATTATCTTTAAGTGGTAATTCAGTTTAATTATCTGTCATTGGTAATTCAGTTTAATTATCTGTCATTGGTAATTCAGTTTAATTATCTGTGATTGGTAATTCAGTTTTAGTTATCTTTAATTTGTTTTCAAGTTTATCTAGGTTTAATCTGCACTTCGTAAAGCCTGGTTTTCACTGGCCCAAAACGCAGGAAAAACCGCGTTCCGCGCCGTTTTTTTAGAGGTAACTTGCCGCAAAGTTTCGCGTTTTCTGTGCGGCAAGCACGGATTTGGTTTTCTATTTTTCCGCAAATTTTTACGGAAAGGAAAGCGGTGGCCAATAGGAATCGACGAATGCGTGACGTCATAGGCTTGGTTTTGGTCAGCTCGCGAGGCTTTTTTTCGACGCCATTTTTTATTTTCAAGGCGCTTCAGTTGTCGAGTTAAATGTCTAAAAATTTATAGTTAACGATTTGCTATAGAAATTTGGCTTAATCGTTATTTATATGATAAAATTGGACGTTTTTACAAAGACAATTAAGTCTAAGAAAATAGATAGGTTGCTATTGGTGCATTTTCAACATAACAGATAAGCCTTGGTCTCCACGAACTCGCACTCTTTCATACTACAAGTGAAAACGTTTTGCCGCCGCTTTTTAAGGAATTTTCCGGAAAATTTTGCGGATTTTTCTTTTCTGTTCCGTGAAAGTTTCGGCAGTGGAAACCAGGCTTTACTGTGGACGCGAAAAAGTTAAAATGACAATTTAGCCCTACCAATTTGATTAGCTAAAGCGGAGCCTCCGAGAAATCTAGGCCCGTGCCTATCGCGAAGCGAGAATATTTTTTTAACTAATTTAGTTCGCCGTGTTTTCTCACTTGAGGGCGCTTTTAGTACCGTAAAATAAAAATAAGTTCAGCCTCGTGACCCCGTCGATTGCCACAATATTAAGGCAAGGCATAGACGTAGAGCGGTGAAGCCGAGGTCGCGGATAGGAAAAAAAACGTTTTAGAAAATTTCCGAATACCTTTATTAAACAATCATGCCAAAGAAGTAAAGGATAAAAAAGCTAAAGTTAAAAAATGAAAGGTTACGAAGGAGTAAAAAAATTCCTCTTGTGGTATAATAAAACTGTGAATTAGCAACTTCAAGAAGTTTTGTTTTACCCAAAAAAACAACAATGTTAAAATCTCATAATTAATTTTGTTGTCCACACAATCTAACCAAAAGATTAAATAAAAAAATAAATGTCCCCATAGAAAGTAATAAAAAATGTCCCGACGGGCTGACGGGCAACGGCGAGTGCCTTCACTCCTAGGGTGAAACAAAAATATAAGTCATCAGTAAAATCTCCCCATTCTTTATATCATTTTGATGGAAGTTCTTATCACACGCGAGCGACGCCGCGGGTAACAGCTAGTGTTTTATAAAATAAACTATTGGATGGATCATCTTGAAAATTTTACCACTTATTAAAGGCCCGGAGTTTAGTTGAGTAAAAAAATTTCAAAACAATAAACTTAATACGAAAAAAGTTATAACCAATCCAAAAACCTTCCTTATACATTAGAGCCGTCATCAGGCCTTATCTTAAAATACCTCTTTAATACAATATAGAGAAAATCCATCATTTAATTTCAAAGGGATCAATTTGTTGAGTAGAACCAGAAGTGAGATGAGACTAGAAGTGAAGGGCTCTAGCATTGGTAATAGATCCTGGCATTTGTGAACAAATTTGAGTATTTTACGCCGCTTCCATCGCGCCTACGCAAGAGAGAAAAAAAATTGGTCGAGTTCCAAAAAAATTCTTACCCCCTTCCCCTCGACCTAAAGCGGCGAAACACGGACGCGGCTGCTTGAGTCTAGTTCGGCCGTCTACCACCGCGAGCGTCTCACGTTTTGGAGGGAAAATTCTGAAACCGCCACTAGAGGGCCAACCGTTGGCGTGTTATCAAGAATATTCACTTTCGCCGAGTGAAGAATTTGGTTAGCTCAATACTTCTGGTCTCATCTCACTTCTGGTAGAAAGTGGACCCATAGTTTAGGGAAAGCTTTGTTAATAATTTGGATGTTCTTTAATTGCTGTATAGTCGAAAGGATTTTCCCGTTATTTCATCCTCTCTTTTACATATATTATGGTACTTTGGCAGTTATTTTTCATTATAATTAGAATATGCGTAAAGACGTTGTGTTAGAATACGAAAGAAGATTCCGAAAATTCAACAGAAGAAAGGGTGACGACGACGACGTCTTTAATCGTGGGAACGCTGTCTTCATCGCCACTCATACTCATCTGGAATATTTTTGCCTTCACCACTACGAAGCGGAAAAAGCTTTACATTACGCCACAAATCCTTTCCACTCGGTCACCAACGCTTTCCACTTGTCCAAGGGGGCTTCGACTACAGTGAAAGACGTCGTCAATATTAGGTAATTAATAATCTATTCTATTTGCTAAAATAGTTCGGTGACACCATCTTTCTCGACAGACTAATGAACTTTTGGGAAACTGGGCATCAAATAAGAGCCAACTACTTGTTGAACAAGAACGCCTGTTCAAAATACCTCAAGACAAAGCAAAGCTTGGAGTTTTCGAAGACATCTCTCGGTGATGTTGGCGCCATATTTCTTGTGTACATCTCTTCAGTGACTATGTCCCTTTTGGTAAAGCTTGGCCAGTTACGACACGCATTCAACAATAGACATGTGGAACGAAGGCTCCAAGCTCTTGAACTGCGGAGCTACAGCATGCACTGAAGATTAAAATAAACCACTCTTGTCATACTTCAAATGAACAAAACTTCAAAATAATGTGTTACAATTTAAAAATAAGTTATATCAAATAAGTGTTTTAAGTGACTTTAAACAGGTTCCTTTTTACGTCAAACACGGCAAAAAATTTTCTAATTGAAGATATAAAATATATTCACGCGTTTCTATTTATATGTAAAACATGTTTCTATTTAAGTAGAAAATGTAAAATATAATTCTATTTATGTAGAACATATAAAACGTGTCTGTGTTCGTGTAGAATATGTGAAAAATGTTTCTATTTATATAAAATATAGATGAAATATTTTTGTTTGTGTATAATATATAAAACATGTTACCATTTATGTAGAGCATTTGAAACATGTATTCATTTTTCTAGAATATTTAAAACATGTTTATTTATTTGTGTAGAATATTTAAGACATGTTTATTGTTGTGTAGAATATTTAAAACATGTTTATTTATTTGTGTAGAGTATTTAAGACATGTTTATTGTTGTGTAGAATATTTAAAACATGTTTCTATTTGTGTAGAATATGTAAAACATGTTTATCTTTATGTAAGGTATTTAAAACATGTTTATCTTTATGTAAGGTATTTAAAACATGTTTATATTTCTGTGGAATATTTAAAACATGTTTATATTTCTGTGGAATATTTAAAGCATGTTTATATTTCTGTGGAATATTTAAAACATGCTTATATACATGCAAAATATTCAAAACTCGTCTCTTTTTGTGTAGAATATTTGAAACATGTTTCTCTTTATGTAAAATAAATAAAACATGCTTCTAGTTATTCACATTTTTCACTTTAAATGTTACCCTAATCTTATAACAAGTTTGTGTAACGAAAATAGAGCATTTGGACTAAATATTGGCGTCGACGATAACTGTTTGATTTCGGCCAATTGGCTGAATTCCTTGATATTAGATACAAGTGAAATATCTAGGGTTGTAAGTCGGAAAATTTTCCGGAAAATGACCGAGCTATATTTTTCCGGAAAATTTTCCGTATTTTTCCGCTACCGGTTTTTCAATTAAAAAGTTAAAACTTTGAAACTTTGAAATTTTTCAATTGCCTTTCTTTTCAAAACATTCATTATTTTGTTTTAGGTGAATTCGGAGGGGTAAAAAATTGTCCAAGGGCACAGAGTCTAGTGACCCCTATTCTCTATAGGAAAAGCTCACTCATTTGCTATCGCTTGTATGCATAGGGTTACTTTTTGCTCTTATGACGGTATACGGCGTTACAGAGTCGAGACCTAACCGTTAAGACCCCCAAGTGAAACTAAAATTATCAGGCATAAAGGATAGTGATCGTCTGCGTCATTGTAAGGGAAACGAGGTGTTATGTTGTTAACGTTATTAAGTTTGTTAACCCTGTTTAAAGTCACAAATTATGGGAAAATCAACCACTAATATTTGGTGGTACTATAATAGATCTACTAAAGATGACAAATTAACTGGAGAATGTTTTAAAACTTTAAAAGTTAGATAAATTGACTCAAAGCTCACATAATTGCTAGTTTTATATTTTTCCGCGTTTTATTTTTCCGGAAAATTTACAACACTAGAAATATCACGTCAATTTTTTGTCTTATATCTCATAGCCTTTTACGGTGTAGCAGTTCCGAAGTAAAGTGTGTTAACGTTTTTTGTTAGAATGTCACTTCTTTTGGTAGGTAGACCTCCATTTCCCATTTCTCTATAAATTAAATACGACCTAAAACCCAAATCTCAAGTTTCTATCACAGCGAAAAGTACCTTAGAATACGGAAAAATTAGGCCACTATACCGTTAGATGTTTCGTAAATAATAATAGGTTCAAACTTGTAATGTTAAGGGTCATTGTGGAAAAAAAACGCTTCTATTTCGAAAAGTGGATTTTATTAGAAAGGTACGCCTGTAGTAAATGAAGTCCCAATAACAGTCGGGATAGTCTCCACATTTGCATGGGGTAGATGATTTTGAAGTTTTATTTGAGGCCAAAGCACCTTGTTGGCCGACAACATTTTTCAGTACATAACTGCATACTTATTTTGGTTCTAATTGCGTTCGCCAGACACTCCTTTTGTCGGATATATTCTTGTGTTCAACAAATGGACCATTCGTCCGACTCTTCTTTTGATTGTCAAATATTTCTTTCTCTGTAGTAAAACTGGGTAGAGTCAACTTGTTGGGGTTCAGGGTACCTAAAGAATAAAAAGAACTCGTTTAGGAAAAAATTAAAACTTATGCTCAGTGTAATGTAGCGTCCATTTTTTATCGATCCCTATTGTTTCTCTAATGGAACCAACCAACCATTACCGATTAATAAAAACTGTCTTTGTACACAAAGACGCGAAAAAGTAAGAGATAAGTGTAGAAAATTAATTGTTTGAAGTAACAGATATTCAAATTTTCATTTTTGAAGACGTGATTATAAAACATCAATTATTTGAAAAAAATTCTTATCTTAGTTTTTTTCACCAAAATTCCTTAAGTAAAATATTTTATCCTTAAACATGTGCATCATTTTAAAAATAGAAAACGTATACATTTTATTTTATTTTAAAATTTAGAGCTAGTTTGAGTATTCGGGCCTATAAGGAGAATAAAATGGGCAGAAAATTGTTGATAGCAGAGAAAATAAAACAAGCATGAAAACTTAACAAAACGTGTTCGTTTATTTTAAAGATTTCGAGGTTTCAAAAATTGACGTGTTGTATATCGCTCAAAGCTACAGATATTTTGACTCTAATAACTACATCACAGTCAAAGGGCGAATGTAATTTTCGGTTCGCAATATTTTCAATTTTGAAATATAAAAATATATACTTCTAGCTCTATTTTTCAGATAACCGAGTATTTGAACTTCCTCGAAGCAAATGTTTCTCGAAAATAAACAGTAGTATCAAGGTAGTTTCTCTGAAATTTTGGTGAAAAAAACTAAGATAAGAAATTTTTTAAAATAATTGATGTTTTATAATCACGTCTTCAAAAATGAAAATTTGAATATCTGTTACTTCAAACAATTAATTTTCTACACTTATCTCTTACTTTTTTGCGCCTTTGTGTACAAAGACAGTTTTGATTAATATCTGTCACTTCAGTCTTAATATGAATTACAAGTCGG
This sequence comes from Phalangium opilio, assembly GCA_019434445.1. NCBI lineage: Eukaryota > Metazoa > Arthropoda > Arachnida > Opiliones > Phalangiidae > Phalangium > Phalangium opilio. The sequence continues at coordinate 40,403 of JAEQBA010002847.1, forward strand.
GAAAACCAAAATATTACCTCTCCGTGTCGAGAAGATTATATAACCTTAAGTATCCAATGAAAACGTCGACCTTTTGCCCTCATCCTTTCCCGCGCTTTGCGCTTCCGCATTTCATCCTTACTCTCAACATTATCTTCCTCCATTTTACATATAAAAATCAAATACTCACAAAAAGAAGTGGCAAAAACCTGCTGGCTCTTTACAACCACTTAATTTGACTTAATATCCAATTTCCAACAACAATAATATACCGGTAGTTTAATTGACAACCTACTAGCATCGAAATTCTCATAAGGAATGGCTCCCGCGGATAAAAAACGGCAATTTTCAACTAGGTGGGCGTTATCTCATAAGATTTGAAAAATATCATTTGTCTTTTTTACCAATGCCTAACCGTTTGGATTTTTTAAAGCAGTCTTAGCACCAAAAAATATTTTTGAATGAGGATAAAAAGGTCTGTCCTCTAGTAATTTTTTAAGCTTTTATCATGATTACTCTATACAGCAGTAACAAGGAGTATAAACGCATTAGTGGAAGCAGTATTTTTTTCCCAAAACAATCTCGCTTATGTTTATGCAATGAATGAAATATATCACAATGCACGGGCCTTGATAGATATAGGAGGCAATGAAGGAAATATATCGCATGCACGGGCCTTGGTAGATATAGGAGGCAATGATAATCTCTCTCTTTGCACGAGAGGTTTATCTTTAATATTTAAATAAATATAATTATTTTTAATTATTTTAATCTTCAATAATTAACATTAATAATAGTTAAATCGTTTAAAATAAAGTTATACTTATTATCTTCTCAAACTTTGCTAATATTGACGTTTAAAGTGAAGGGTACCCCTCTTCCCGCTTTCTTCAAATTTTGGGGTATATATACGATTCGTTTCCATTATAATAGTGAGGAAAAACCGCAAATGCGAAAACCTTTGGTAGCGATCCTACCTTAGGGAGGCTAGACGTTTCTCGTAACCCTAGCTGATCGCCGCGTATATCCTAAAACCAAACGATGATAATGGAGTAGAAGCCAATGATACAGATTGGTGTCTATGTGGAATAGACGGAAGACCAGTGGATGGTGGTGTTAGAAGGCAGTGTAAATGCAGACGGGTGTCAATGTGGGATTGACAAAGAACAGAAGATGGTGGTGATTAGAAGCCAGTATGTACAGACTGGTGTCCACGTGGGATGGACGAAGACCAGAAGATGGTGGTGATTAGCAGCCAGTAAGAACAGACTAGTGTCCGTGTGGTATGGACAAAGACCAGAAGATTGGTGGTGTGAGAACTCAAGTAGAGGAGCCATTTCCGTGACTGTGAAAGCAGTTCGGAAATGGCGAACACGTTTGCTCCGATACGCAAACTGCGAACGCGGTCACGTGGGTGTAACAACGGACAGACAGACACACACACACACAGACAGACAGACACAGACAGACAGACACGGCCGTTACAGAACCTCTCCTGGACTACGTCACACGGAGAGGTAAAAACTGTTTAGAAACTAGTATTTTAAAACGTATACTGAAAAGCAGGCGCTCCATTTCAGTCTTGTGGTGTTGCGCGTATATTAGTTACCACGTTTGAACTAACAAGGCCCTAACCATCTATTATAGAAGTATTTATCTTGATTGCTTCAACGCCCAGTCCAACTCAAATTGCCTTCCCGTCGTTTTCACGTGCAAAGCACAGTGGATGCAATAATACAAATAGATTCCGAAGACTCAGGCTAAAAAATTATTACGTAGACCTGTGTACAAAAACAATCTATACACCTGTGCACAAACATATTCCATAGACCTGCGCTGGGTGACCACATTTCCTAAATTTTATAATTTTTCCTATTTTCGGATGTCTTCCTATTAGTTCCTATAATTTCGATAATTTTCCTATTTTTTGAAATTGTAGATATTTTGTGCGCTCTCACTTTTGGTTTTGTTATATATCACCAAAGCTATGGAAGCCTCTAAAAATATTTGTCAGGGAAGTCTGTGATGTTTTAAAGTTATAGCATATGTTTCTAAGATTACGTTCCATAAGTATGACACTTCCTATATTTCGAAATGCTAGAGACTTAATGAGAGCTAGTTCGAGAACGACGCGAGAATTGACTACACACGATTCTCTACTCCATCTTCCTATTTAGTCTGTACTAAGCCTTTGACAGGGCCTCATCAGGCGTCGCTTTACGAGAATCTATGACGTTTCATTTACGTCACTTCGAGACAAGCTCTCAGTTTCCAGTGACAAATTTATGTAACATATCTTACGAACTTATGGTTATAATTAAACCAAAGCTCCTTTGTAAATCTTGTCTTATTACTTTCAAAGCATTTGCAACCTATATTTTGTAAAATTCAGTAAAAAGTACCCATACTTGATGGAAGTTCTTACTACACTCAAGCGATGCCGCGGGTAACAGCTATAATTTCCTGTAAATCAATTGTAAATTTCCTATTTTCCTATAACTATTACAAGGTTATTTGTGGTCACCCTGAGTGCACAAACATATTTCGTAGATAACATAGGCTTGTGAAAACACATGTCATATAATTGTGTACAAACAGATCCCGTAGACTTGTGCACAAACAGATCCCTTAGAATTGTGCACAAACAGATCCCTTAGAATTGTGCACAAACAGATCCCTTAGAATTGTGCACAAACAGATCCCTTAGAATTGAGCACAAACTGATGTCATAGACTTGCGCACAAAATGATGTCATAGACTTACGCACAAACAGATGTCATAAACTTGTGCAAAAAGAGATGTTATATACCTGTACACAAAAAGATTCCATGGACCTCTGCACAAAAACATTCCATACCCCTATGCTCGAAAATATGCTCAAGAATATCTCGTACACCAGTGCACAAAAATACTGCATATCCATTTGCACAAAAATATCCCGTATCCATTTGCAGAAAAATGTTCTTTAGACCTGTGCACAAACAGATGCAGTGGCCTTTGCAAAGACAGATTCCTTAGACCTCTGCACAAACCGATTCAGTAGGCTTGTGCACAAAAATATTCCGTAGACCTGTGCACAAACAGATACCGTAGACATGTGCACAAACAGATTCCGGATACTTGGACACAAACGGAAGTCACAGGGTTGTGCACAAACAGATGTCATAGACTTGCACAAAAAATACATCATAGACTTGCGCAATAAGAGATGTCAAGGATATGTGCACATCAGATTCCACGGACTAGTGCACAAACAGAAGTCTTAGACTTGTTTACAAACAGAAGTCATAGACCTGTTTCCATAAAGATTCCATACCCATTTGCACAAAACAATTTCATACCCATTTGCACGAAACGATTCCATACCCATTTGCACAAAACGATACCATAGACCTGTGCACAAAAATATTCCATAGACATGTGCCCAAAGAGATTCCATAAAACTGTGCCCAAAGAGATTCCATAAAACTGTGCACAAAATATTCCCTAGACCTGTGCTAATCACATTACGGAGATCTGTGCACAGATTCCGTAGCCATGTGCACAAACAAATTGCGTAGACTTGTACACAAGTGGAAGTCACAGGCTTGTGCACAACAGATGTCATAGACATGTTCAAACCAGATTCCATAGTTTTGTGCACAAACAGAAGTCATAGACATGTGCACAAAAAACATTCTATAGACTTGTGCACATCAATTTTCCATAGACCTGTGCACAAAATATTTCATGGAGATGTGCACAAAATATTTCATGGAACTGTGCACAAAACATTATATATGCTTGTGCACATAAAGATTCCTTAGACCTGCGCGCTAAAGATTCCATAGACCTGTGTACATAAAGATTTCATACCCATAGCACAAAACTATTCCATAACCATTTGCACAGAAATATTCCCTAGACCTGCGCACAAAATATTTCATAAAACTGTGCTGTGCACAAAAAGATTCCATTGACCTATGCACAAAATATTCTATTGGCTTTTGTATGAACAAGTGACAGACCTGTGTACAAAAATATTCCATGGACCTGTGCACAAAAACATGCCTTGGACCTGTTCAGAAACATTCCACACCCCTATATGCTCAAAAATATTCCACACCCATTTGCACAAACGTTTTCCGTAGACCCGTGCACAAACAGATGCCGTAGACTAGCGCATAAACAGATTCCATAGATTTGCGCAGAAATATATTACGTAGACTCGTGCACAAATAGATTCCACAGACTTGTACACAAACAGAAGTCACACGGTTTTGCACAATCCGATGTTATAGACTTGTGCACAAACAGATGTCATATGCTTGTGTAAAAAACTGATTTCATAGACTTCCTCAAAAAGAGATGTCATTGACATTTGCTCAAGAGATTCCGTAGACTTGTGCACGTAAAGATTTTTCACACTTGTGCACAAACATATTTTGTAGACCTGTACACACAGATACCATAGACTTGTGCAAAAATAGATGTCAAATATTTGTGCAAAAGCACATACCTTAGACTTTTGCACAAACTGATGCCATAGACTTGTGCACAATCATATGTCCTAGACCGGTGTACAAAACATTCTATAGATTTGTGCACAAACATGAGTCATATACCTGTACACAAAAATATTCCACGGACTTCTGCACAAAAACATTCCATATACCTGTACACAAAAATAATCCATGGACCTCTGCACAAAAACATTCCATATCCCTATGCTCAAAAATGTTCCTTGCCCATTTGCACAAAAATATCTCGTTCACCTGTGCACAAAAATATCACGTACACCTGTGGACAAAAATATTCGGTATCCATTTTCACAAAAATATTCCGTACACCTGTGCACAAAAATATTCCAAATCCATTTTCACCATAATATTCCATACACCTATGCACAAAAATATTCCGTACACCTGTGAACAAAAACAGTTCGTACACCTGTGCACAAAAATATTCCGTATAGTTGTGCATAAAAATATTCCGCAAAAAGAGATGTCATAGACATGTGCACATCAGATTCCATAGAGTTATGCACAAACATTTTCAATGCCCCTATGCTCAAACAGATTTCAAACCCTTATGCTCAAAAAGATTCCATACCCATTTGCACAAAAATAATACGTAGACCCGTGCTCAAAAATATTCCGTAGACCTTTGCTCAGACAGAAGTCACTCGCGTGTGCACAAACAGATGTCATAGACTTGTGAATAAACAGATGTTATAGACTTGTGCACAAAGAGATGTTATAGACTTGTTCACACACAGGTGTTATAGAATTGATCACAAACAGGTGTTATAGACTTGTTCACAAACAGATGATTTAGACTTGTGCACAAACAGATGCTTTAGACTTGTGCACAAACAGATGGAATAGACTTGTGCACAAACAGATGTTTTAGTCTTGTGTACAAACAGATGCTTTAGACTTGTGCACAAACAGATATTTTAGGCTTGTGTACAAACAGATGTTTTAGACTTGAGCATAAACAAATGTTATTGACTTGCGCAAAAAGAGATGTCATAGAAATGAGCAAATCAGATTCCATAGAAATGAGCAAATCAGATTCCATAGAAATGAGCAAATCAGATTCCATAGACCTGTGCACAAACAGAGGTCGTAGACCTGTGAACAAACAGAAGTCGTAGACCTGTGCACAAACAGAAGTCGTAGACCTGTGCAAATAAAGATTTTTCACTTGGACACATAAAGATTCTTCAGACTTGTGTGTGCACATAATGTTTCTTCAGACTTGTGTGCACATAAAGATTATTCAGACTTGTGTGCACATAAAGATTCTTTAGACTTGTGTTGTGTGCACATAAAGATTCCTTAGACTTGTGTTGTGTGCACATAATGATTCTTCAGACTTGTGTGCACATAAAGATTCTTCAGACTTGTGTGCACATAAAGATTCTTTAGACTTGTGTTGTGTGCACATAATGATTCTTCAGACTTGTGTGCACATAAAGATTCTTCAGACTTGTGTGCACAAGAAGATTCTTCAAACTTGTGCACATAAATATACCATAGACCTGTGCACAGAAGATTCCATACTCCTATACTCAAAAGGATTCCATGCAGATTTGCACAAAAACATTCCGTAGACCTGTGTAAAACAATATTCCATAGGCCTGTGTAAAACATTATTCCAGAGGCCTGTGTAAAACAATATTCCATAGGCCTGTGCACGAAATGATTGCATAGGCCTCTGCACAAAGAGATTTTATAGTCCTTTGCACAAAAATATTCTTTAGGTCTGCGCTTAAACAGATTCCGTAGACTTGTACACAAACATATGTTATAGTTTAGACTCGTGTAAAAATTTAATTACCTATAATTGGTAATTATCTTTAATTGCTTATTTTGTTTAATTATCTTTAATTGCTTATTTTGTTTAATTAAGTTTAATCTGTACTTCGCAACTAAATTAGTTGGACGCGCAATAGTTATAATGACAATTAAGCTAGCTAATTGCCCTACCAATTTGATTATCCGCAGTAAAATGACGTAAGTCCTAGAATGACTATCTTTATTACTTAACCCAAGCAAAAAAAGTCTTAAGTTCCACAGTTTAAAGGTAAACCACGTAATTCGGAGCAGGTACTTAAAACTATTAAAAACAATACTTAAACTTTGTTTTTCTTAATGAAACAAAAATTGGCGCCCACTTTAAAAATGGGGCTTTCATTTAAGACCGTTTTCAAATCTATCAAACGTATAGTTATTTTTGTAAGGGTAGTTACAAAATGGGTAAGTTTGGAAAATTTCCCATGTTATTTCTATGGAGATTCTCTAGTTTTTCGCCAAAATCTGTGATTAATTTTATGGAAATGAAAACTACCCTTAGCAACTTTATGCTTTATAAAATAAACTATTAGGTGGATCATCTTGAAATTTTTACCACATATTAAGGGCCCGGATTTTAGTTCAGTAGAAAAATTTTGAAACAATAAACTTAATACGAAAAAAGTTAAAACCAATCCAAAAACCTTCCTTATACATTAAAGCCGTCATCAGGCCTTATCTAAGGGAGCTACCGCTCCCTTAGAATGGTAGCGAATAGCAACGTGTAAGAAATGAGTAAGACTCCGCTGCCATCAGTGGCGCCGCCAGGATTTTTTTGCTTGTAGGCTTAGGAAGATTTGGGGGCCCCTTATAAAATTTCAAGAGAAAAATTTAGTTTGCACAGCGTCGATAATATTAAATTCACAACTATTTTTATCATATTATTCATATAGAGAAGTTTAATATATTAATGTTCAGTATTATCAGACAAAAGACATATTATTATATAAACTATAGTTTGCGAAAATAATAAAAACACGGAATCGGAAAGAGGGAGATTTTCAGTGAGGCTGCTGTGCACTGTCGATGTGGTGAGGAAAAGGGAAATCGGTTTAAAACAAGACGGCCCAAGGGCTCGTAATAGTAGCCATATCGTACGAGTGAATAGCCCCTCTATACCCTACCTTAATGAGTAGATAACCCCTCTATACCTTACCCTAATGAGTGAATAGCGCTATCTTTTTCAATGCTTAAATAATTTACCGTGCATAAAATCAGAGTGAATAACCCCTCGATTCCCTACTCTCTAAACAGTGATTAAATTATAACCGTATAAATTTACTTATGCTGTAATTCTAATATTCCGGCGAATCAAGAACAGATAGTTTTTAGTGATAATCCCCTCGATGAGCTTACAACATAGACTTATGCCGAATTTGCCGATGCACACTTATCGCATCTTATAAATTTCTAACAAGGACTTATGCCCAGAAACTTTTGAAAGAGAAAGTTTAGTTATAGTGATTACGCATTTTAGTGATTATCACCTCGAATTACCTTTAGTAATGCTAAAATTATCAAACGCATAACGCTCATTTAGCACTATGTTAGCTCTATCTAAACCCACATTTGAATTAACCGCCAAAACGTTCCAGTCAAACATAACATAGATGACGATAGCTACCGAACGAGAACGAAACACATGAGCGCGGTAGGAAACGGGGAAAATCGTTATCTATTTAATTAGCACATACATAAAAAGAAAATAAATATAAAAACCCCAAACATACAAATTCATAAGTATCCGACCCCACAGATAAAAATTCAAAAGTATCCGACCCACAGATTAAGAGGTACCCCACCCCACATCACCCCGACATTTTAGAGATAAAAATAAATGATAACAAACTCGAGGTTTTTATCAAGTCTCTATGGTTTAGTGGTTAGAGTTTCTGTCTACTGCGCTAGCGACCCGGGTTCGATTCCCGGGTCTGACCTGAAAAAATTTTAATTAAAATTAAATCTCTAACCGAGCCCAGTAACCCCTATGGGTGGGTTGTGGTAATATAAAGTTCCTTTTAAGCTAAAATCTGACGATAACGAAGCGACAACCCCGGCCACTACTACTACGACTACTACTACTACTACTACTACGACGGCTCGGGTCAAACTAAGAGCCTATCGTATACTACGATATGGCTAAAAAGGAGTCTGACCTCGAAGTTTTATGGGACCAGAAGGAACGGGAGAGATGAAGATTAGGTAAAGAGCGCGAAACAAACAAGATGACCCTAGGGCTGGGCTCATAATTTTAGCCACATCGTAGCGAAATGAAAATTTGAGTGAATAGCCCTCGATGCGCTACCTTAAGTGTGATATAATGATTACTAGTAATCCTAACTTCAATTCATTTACTTATGTTATAATTATAATAGTGCAACACAAATAGGAAACTTGAGTGATTACCTCCTCCATGCGCACTCTTTAACAGTGCAAAAATTATTAATCGTAACGCATAATTAAACCCTTAATTTTTGTAAAGAAAATCAGACTGATTGGTCCCTCGATGCGATATCCCTAACTGTGCTAAAATGATTGCCCGTAATCTGTACATCAATAATTTACCTTCTTATATAATTGTAATAGCGCGACACAAACAGAAAACTTGAGTGTGTAGCCCCACAATGCGCAGCTTTTAAAGTGCTAAAACAATTACCAGTAACGCATACCTAAACCTAAATTGAAGTACAGAAAATCTGAGTGATTAGTCCCTCGTTTCCCTGATCTAAAAAATAATTACCTGGACCGTAATCCTTACGTTCATAAATTTACTTATGTTCAAATTGTAATTCTGGGATCGTGATAAACATCGCCTTAAGACCATTCAAAAAATATACTATCAGTATAAACTTGCTTTTGCATTTAAAGTTAACCTCGATTTACTTGCACGTTTAAATAGAGGAGCGGGATTGAATCCTTATTGTCGACGGGTGACAGAAATTTTAAAGGGAGAGTTTAACACCTTCCATTATATTAAGGCAATCCAATAATCGTTTCTTTAGCTTTAGACATATCGAGAAAACGTAAAACACAATTCATAATCACTAACCTCACTTGTACAATTAAGTGCAATGCTCAAACTTACTCTTAAAATCCCCATCCATGTAAAAAAAGAACGAAAAATATCACCTCACCACAATTCTCTCCCATTCACTGTCCCTTCAATGACGAACCAAAAATTTTACACTACTACTACTACTACGAGAATAACAAACTAAGATCCTCATCGTAGATGTACATCATACGATGTTGCTAAAAATCAAAAAGCGAGATAACTTTTCTCGCTAGTCAAAAACTTTTAACACAAGTGTGTTAACCCATTTTGTAGAATATTGTAAAAATCTTATGAAAATTGTCCTGAAGGCCTAGATCAAAATGAAATGAAATGAATTTTTATTGTGTATATTAAAAACTATACAAGTAGTTCACTAGAATATACACATGTGCAATATATTATGTACAAGAAACAACTTTATCTAACGAATTTGGCCAAGTGTAATTGAAAATATATCGAATTTTTGGGAGTAGAGATTATAAGTTTTTTCAGCACGATAAATAGGATTTAAATGTTTACAAGGACCAAGGAAGGTTACATTTTTACGTAGGGTATGGGGCACCAAAAAGTTTATCTTAACAAGTAAGTCGTTCATTGTAATTCTATGATTAATTAATTTATGAAGAAATTTAATATCAAATATTTCCAAGTAATAAGTTATGGACGGGAGATTTAAATGATTCAACAAAATGAGGTAGTTGTAATCTAGATGACGTAAGAAGAAAGTATGTACATAAAAGACAAATTTACGCTGGACAGCGTCTATGGATTCGCGTAGGTAAGAACTACAGCCACTCCAAGCTATTGAACCGTAAGTGAGACGTGATCGGACAAGACTGAGGTAGAGCATTCGGAAATGTTTCAAGGACCTCAGAGGCCGACAAATCTTAAATGCCACTCCTAAAGTCCTTCGGCAACGATTAACAGTATGGGTGACGTGCTCGCGAAAGAGCAAGGCGCTGTCAAATAGTACCCCAAGATCGGTTACCGTAAACCTTCGCGGAATGATAGAGATACCGACAGTATAAGAAAAGCCGATTTGTCTACCGATACGCCTAGTGAACGCGACCTGTTGGGATTTAAGAGGATTGACTGGCACATTATTCTTGTCACACCACATCGTAATTATGTTCAAATCTGCTTGGAGGTTAGCGCAGTCTTCAATAGAGTTAATGATCTTACAGACCTTATGGTCGTCCGCGAAAGCTATTAGCTTCGAGTGTTTAATTAAAAATTGTAAATCGTAAACGTATAGATTAAACAATAACGGGCCAAGAGAGGAACCCTGAGGAACCCCGCAGTTAACATGGTACACAACGGAGGCAAGGACACCATTACACTTAATGCGGTTAGTTCTATGATATAGGTATGATTGAAACCAGCCAAGAAGGTTATTACCAAACCTAATATGTGCATTTTGTCTAGTAAATAGGTATGGGAAACACGATCAAAAGCCTTGGCCAAGTCGAGATATATGACATCGACTTGACCACGACTTTCGACCTCCGGCGCCACGTAGTCCAAAATATTGTAATAATAGTATTATGGAAACCTAATTTCGGGGCCCCTCTGAAATTTACGGGTAGGCTGTAGCCTACCCCAGCCTACCCCCTAGCGGCGCCACTGAAGTGACGTAGGTCATTGATTCTCGTAAAGCGACGCCTGGTGAGGCACGGTCAAAGGCTTAGTACAGACCAAAGAGAATATACCAAGAGGAGCGGAAGCTTTAGCCTTTGCCAAGGCTTTGAGTTTTAGGGAACTACATCCGGTTTCTCGTGATTGGCTTATTCGCTACACCTCTCATGGTTGGAGTATGTCGTCTGCATATCGTCAAAATTTTATTTAGCAGGGTTGGCCAAATTGCATGAACCTTCAATTACAAATTACAAATTCGGAATCATTCAATTGTAAATTACAATTACAGATTTCGAATCATTCAATTAAAAATTATATATTACAATTACAAAGTGTTATACTTTAGAAATGATTGCTTGACATGGGGGAAATTATGTAGCGTAGTGATTTTAGATCGAAGGAAGGCATTAATTTCATCCCTTATCAATTTCAACGATATGCATATGCCGTACGATTCTAGCGAATTAGGGACCGTCCATAAACTACGTCACGCAAAAAATGGCATTTTCTGACCCCCCGTCCCCCCAGATCACGCTTTGTCACGTTTTCTAAGACCCCTCCCCTGAAAACCACGTCACACTCCCCCCAACGGACTACGATTTGTCTTAATTTAGCAATTTACTTTGATTAATTTTAAAAAAGATTCTTTCTTCTTTTCCACTCAGAAATTTTTTTGCTCGACTTGAAAGTCAAAGTTCATTTCCGTTTTAAGCTTTCACAAATATCGTTTGCCTCTGAGTTTTAGAACTTTATTGTCTGGATGTGCTTTTTCATAACCTTCCAAAATATTTCCATAAAGCTTAGTTAAAAGGGCACACTTAATAGTTTTCGACATTGTCACTTGAAAACTAAGGCTAATCGAGCTTGGGATTCAGATTTTAAAAATTTGCGAAAGAAACGAAACCATTTAAATCGGATAGCGGATCCGATTCATCCTTGCTAATGCTAGTGGCGAATAAACAGTGACACTTGAGAGTTTAAGCTGACACTACATTTAGCAGTCCTAATGCGTTCGTGTAGCTAGTTCTGCAGTGAACCGGTCTCTTTATTTTAATTGCGCTGTTTTAATTGGCTACACGTAACGAGTAAGTATGTGATCATTGCTTTCAGTTTCTGCTATTTAAGCGATGATGGAATAAAACATTTGTTATATTATTGTAGAGGTCGTTCTCACGGTGGACTTTGAAACGTGTTTCTTCTTACTGACTTCGTAATAAAATAAATTTTAAATGTGACGTCACGCATCGAAGGACCCCTCCCTCCCCCCTCGTCACGGACCGTCACAAATTTACAAACCCCCTCCGCCCCATAAGAGTGTGACGTAGTTTATGGATGGTCCCAAATCACATTTTTGACAACTACCACTAGAAACTAGTCAACTACAAACTCATACGAAATCATTGATAAAATGAAAAATCAAGAGATCCGTAATTAAATTACGAAATCAGTCATATCACAGAAATGAAACTCACGAAGGAAATTGAAAAACCAAGGTTTTTTTATAGGGTAACTTACCCTATCCTCCAACGCCAAGAGCTACCGTGAGAAAATATTTTACTGTCCATTTTTTTCAAATGTAGCTTACACTGCAAAGAAGCTATTCAACCTAGCCTTATGCTGTACAAAATTCATACCCACTTAACATGATACATTTCAGTCAGAGAATATGATTCATACTATTTCCGCATTTGTTTCCATATTTTGTAATTGTAATTGACAAATGTAATTGAATTACTTTTACAATGTTTTAAAAACGACAAATTTTACAAATTACCAATTAAAAATTACAATACTTGTTAAATTACAATTACCAATTACAATTAAGTTCAGAAAAAATATAATTGAATTACAAATTACAATTGTAATTTGTAATTGTAATTGGTAATTTGTAATTGTCAATTAGTAATTTGGCCAACCCTGTTATTTAGAGCCAAGTCTTAGTGTTAATAGATGCTACAGAACAGTTGATTAATGCGCTAGTATTCGAGAGAAAAGTAAGTACATTTTTTAAATTGTAATATTTTTGTATTATTAACTTACCTTCAACTTTTTTTAAACCATCCCATAGTGCTAACGACATCGTTGTCTGATCCTACTTTAGGAGACTACGGAATAGACGACGCGTATTTCGCAATCACGTGACTCAACGGAATTAGAATCCTAAAACTCAGGGCTACCAAAAATGCTAGAGCTTCCGCTCCTCTTGGTATATTCTCTCTCAGACTAAATAGGAAGATGGACTGCAAAATTAACCGAGCGTAGTCTGCAATTCTCGCTTGTCGTTCTCGAAATAGCTCCCAGGAAGTCTCTAGCATTGCGACGTATAGGCAGTGTCAGACTTATGAAACATATCTTATTAACTTATGAAAATACTTTTGTATGGGCAAACGATGTGGGTTGGCTTCGGTTTGGCCAATGATATCTTTGGTGTTCATTGGCGAGCCGAGAGATAAAAGCTGCCCCAAATGGATTCCAAATGGCTCTTCTTCAGTTTTCCAAATCTAGGCTACGATCAGCTCATTACCTTCGTTTCTTACGCCAAATTCTTTTTACGTTCTTTTCCCTATTTTCTTTTTGTTTCCAGGAAAACCTTTTAGAACCGTCCACCGAAAAACCACTCCGAGAGGATAATACATTATCATAGTGCTGTGTTTATTGACAATATTATAAATAACCTAATAAGCGTGATAAGCATTTCCAATTCATTTCCGTAATGGTGAATATCAGAAATATATTACCTTACACGAAGTTCACTTCTCCCTACCTCGCGCCGGCCATCATCTATGAAGTATTTTTACAGGCTAGAAACGGTACCGTTCCTCCCGAACAGCGAGGAAGAGAGGTGAAAATAAAAACACTAGCGTCACGTAGTGAGAAAAATATGCTTTTCTTACAATCGTATCATGGTTGTATCTTATGCAGCGGCTTCTCACTTGCGCGAAATACAGTTGAATCCCGCCGTTTCTAGGAAACGTCAGATTATCTTGGCAGTGGCCATTTATGACAGTTCTCTCTCGAGAGGAAAAATATTTCTCTTCGCGACTAGCGTGCGTCGGGAGGGGGAAAAAATTCACGCCTCTTCACTCTTGCAAAGTTTTTTTTTCGGGTTTTCGCTTCATAGATGATGTCCACGGTACTAACCATTATTCGTGTAAGGTAATATATTTCTGTGAATACCTAAAGAAATGGTTTGTTCCCCGTCATACTGGTTTAGTGTTAAAACCGGAAAATGGACAACTATAAAAACGTAATATATTACTCCTTGGTTCTTATACCTATTTTCTGTGTCTCACAAGGGGAAATAAGTAGTTTTTCAGCGGAAATCCTGTTTTTCTCGTAAATAAAATCTAATTCTTGTTGCGTTATTTGCTCGAATATTAATAGAGTTTTCCATTATGATGATCCGAGCGCTCCCAGAGCACTCCGTAAAAAAAATTAGTCTTTCGTTCAGAAAAACGAACGGCTCCTAGACGGACTCAGTCGCTCCCTCCGGCTTTGCTCCTGGATTGATCCCAACCGCTCAGACGTGAGAGAGGGAGCAACCAAAATGGAGCGCCTGATGGCGTCACAAAACCGCTCTGAAGAAACTCTCGTCTTTTATTGGGAGCAACTAGATCAGGTCCTCCGACTCCGAGCTAGAGCTATGACGTGCCAACAAAATACGGAGCGCTCTCGGACGACCCCATTGGAAAACGCTATTAGATGGTAAATTTTGTGTCGTTCCATTATTTAACAAGTTGGGAAAACCAAAATATTACCTCTCCGAGTCAAGAGGTCTACTACTACAAACTTATTTACCTAGTTATGGAATTATTTCTCTTTTTTGAAGTAAAAATTTACGAAATATTGAAGCAGTATTCCAAGCATAGCGAATAATACAGTAAAGCAGACGACATTTTACATCCAATAAGGATAAATCTTGGACACATGGAAATAAGTCAATGGGGAAAAGATCAGGAAATGAAGTCTACGCTTCAGCTGTTTACCGTATATTCTGAAAGCTACATTCACAACTGGTATGCAGTGTAAACACTATCGTCTCGTCTCGCCTCAATAATATTCTTAGTTTGCCAACATGAATGCTAACGTTAAATAACACCAAAGTTAAATTGTAGCTAGACGCACTAATAGTCAATGCGCACCATAAAGAGAATAAAAAGTCTGTAGCTATTACCCGTTTACCATTAGCCCTTTTACTATTCTAATTGCCACCATGATCTTTTCTTCTATTATAAAATCTTAACCTGATTATTTAATAGTGTATTTAACTTTCGGCTCACTCTGAACCGTTGATGTCTCTTCATTTCAGACACGAAAATCAAAGCCCAAAGTTTACTTCACCTCAGGCCTCAATTATTTACTCTTTGTTTCACTCAGCCTATTGCGGATAATACTTATTAACCCGCCGGAGTCTAGGTCTTAGTTTTCTTCATGAAATCACTAAACCAAGGATTATTCTATATACAGATGTAGTATAGCTTAAGTAATATATAAACAGCCATTTCAAATAACAATATTAAAAAAATCTTTGGAATATCAAAATGAAACAGAGCTTTAAAGCTACAAAAGTACTAAATGCATCATAATTACGAAAAATACTTCCACATATTCACTTTATATTATGGAAAAAGGGAATATTAAGGTTCTGTATGATTTCTTAACACATCAACACAAGGCTAACTGCTAACGCGACGCAATAGTGTAACAATGGACGAACACACACAGACAAAAACATAGACTGCTTTTTAACTCTTTCCGTATTAATTTTGAGTTGAGAAACAAGATTATCTTTAATATTTAAAAAAATATAATTATTTTTTATTATTTTAGTCTTCAATAATTAACATTAATAATTGTTAAATCGTTTAAAATAAAGTTATACCTATTATCATCTCAAACTTTGCTAATATTGACGTTTAAAGTGAAGGGTACCCCTCTTGCCCGCTTTCTTCGAATTTTGGGGTATATATACGATTCGTTTCCGTTATAATAGTAAGGAAAAAGCGCAATTGCGAAAACCTTTGGTGGCGATCCCACCTTAGGGAGGCTAGACGTTTCTCGTAACCCTAGCTGATCGCTGCGTATATATCCTAAAACCAAACGATGATAATGGAGTAGAAGCCAATGAGACAGATTGGTGTCTATGTGGAATAGTCGGAAGACAAATAGATGGTGGTGTTTAGAAGCCAGAATGTACAGACTGGTGTCCAAGTGGGATGGACAAAGACCAGAAGATGGTGGTGATTAGAAGCCAGTATGTAGAGACTGGTGTCCAAGTGGATTGGACGAAGACCGGAAGATGGTGGTGATTAGAAGCCAGTATGTACAGACTGGTGTCCAAGTGGATTGGACGAAGACCGGAAGATGGTGGTGATTAGAAGCCAGTATGTACAGACTGGTGTCCAAGTGGATTGGACGAAGACCCGAAGATGGTGGTGATTAGAAGCCAGTATGTACAGACTAGTGTCCATGTGGGATGGACGAAGATGAAAAGATGGTGGTGAATAGAAGCCAGTAACAGACTGGTGTCCTTGTGAGATGGACAAAGACCAGAAGATGGTGGTGTGAGAACTCGAGTAGGGTAGCCATTTCCGTGAATGTGAAAGCGGTTCGGAAATGGCGAACACGTTTGCTTCGATTTGGAAACTGCGAACGCGGTCACGTGGGTGTAACAACAGACACACAGACAGACAGACACACACGATCGTTACAGAACCTCTCCGTGACATACGTCACTCGGAGAGGTAAAAATACTATTTGATTTTCTCACGGTAACCTTTAATAATAGAAGGTGTCATTGGGTAACCAAAAGGAAAATAGAAATAAGATAAAGCGTAGCAGGCAATGGGAGGTAGAATAAAGACTTTCGTAGTGCCCACTTTGATTTTCACCACGCCAAACCTCGCTTTCTCTCTAGATTCCTTCAAAATGAACCATTCAGCTCTCTACTTTAATATTATAACATCATTTGTAAGTTTAATATCGACGAAAGTAGTCAAGTCGGCTTTCAGGAATTAGAAGCCATTTGAATATTTTTGCTTCCATTTGGTCACACACTTCTAAGCGAAACCTTTTTAGTAAACGTAATTCGGTTTGCCCTTTTACTCGCACTAATATTCATACGCGACCTTTACCCTATTAAATATTCGGGAGGCGATTAGTAAATATATTTTTTCTTCGACTCAGAGGCAACAAGAATAACACGCTGCTCTTACTGAATCATTTTCTGTTATACGTTTTTAATAGGGTGTTCAAAGTTGTAATGAAAACCGTTCATATTAATTATTTTCGTTTAAAGAGTGATTAGAGCGTTGTCAATCTTGTTTCTCTTTGAATGTGGGTCTGGAGAAGGAGGACGATGATGATGTCGTAATGATCCGGCGGGCCCTCGCGCGCTATTAGCATTCCAATCGGAATTCTGCTCGATTTATCTCCAACTAGTGATGACGATGCCTTTAAATCACTATGCGAATACACTCTTTTTCCCATCCATGATCGAAGCGCGAATGAGAAATCCACAAACGAAAGGAACGCAAGCGTGTATATTCGAGACAACATGTTCCATAAAATATTGAATGCATTTTCAAAGTACGATTATTCAAAAATAACTTCAAATATTACATAGTTAATGAAATAAGGCCAACACTTCATTTGTTTGAAAGGAAAAAATTGGTAGAGATATTTACTATTTAGTAATCCGAGGGTAGACTGTGGCCAAAGGAAGGTGTACATTTAGAAACATGCAGTAAATTACGACTCAAATTTCCCCAGTGCTTTCTAATTGGTAATTTCAAAAATTCTCCAGGCACCAACCGGATCTTTTAAATTTGGCACCGCAAGAAATTACGTATACAGCGCCCTATCTCGCTCGCGGATAGCCTTTAATAATAAGTCAATCAGACGTTGCTTTCATTCGCCCTGGCAAAGTGGACGATTGCTTCGTTTTTGTAAAGAACAGTCCTGATAATAAGGCTTTGGCTTAGGAGGTTAGGATGTTAGAATCGATCAGAATTTTGGCGTTCAAAAACGTGTAATCCGACAATGGACTCATTCGAGATCATATCTTTTTGCGTTTTAAATCCTTACAAACTCCAGTCCAACTTTTGACTTATCGAAAATATCGTTTTTCCCGATATATGCCTTGAAATAGAATTATTGAAAAATTGGAACGCAATTTAAAGTCGGATATTCTTTAAGAGTTAGCGCCTAACATAGGTATTCAAAGACAATTCTCCAATTAGTAAGCAGTCAAGTCAATGTTAACGTTCGGGAAAATTTTTATCCGGGAAATTACAGACGCGATTGTTAACTTTCTACAAGGTAACTTCTTTTTAAATGTTTTGCCATCTCAAGTACTGGCGAACAAGCCTTGTTTCCCGAAGTTAACCATGCAAGCACTAAAATATTAAGTTGGTCCCACGTGGTTTTATTTCGCCTGCTTCCAAGGCGACTAGCCTTAGGCTGTGTCTTAACGTTTCGGTTACTAATCCTTACCGTCACTGAAATTTGTATAAAATAAAAACCACAAGTAACATAATAGCAATACGTCGTACATATCAAATAGTAGGAATGCCATTTCTAATGAAATTAAGGTTCGCTTCCCATGATTTATTGCTAAAGGCATAGCAAGCAAATCTTCTACTCCTTGGTGTTTATAGCTATTGGCTTCTTTTTTAGTTTTCATTGGCAGCAAAATTAACAAGCTGGTTAAGCGGAAATCCTGTTTACTGTTAAACACTTAGTTCACTGAGTGAATTTCAAACTTATGAGAGATCTCGATTTCGGGTCTACGTGTTCCAAGATGGTCCAGAAAAGATTCTGACCATCCAACTCTCAGACTGGCGACTAATGACCTCAGGGTTGGCAAGTTTTAAACAAATTGTTTTAAACTTTGGTTTAAAACTTGTTTTAAACAGCCACGAAAAAAAAAACATTAATTTGTTTAAAACGTTTTAAACAAACAGTTTAAAACATGTTTTTTATGGTGAGGAATTTCGAATATTTTTAACTCGTTTTATTTGAAAATGAGCGAAAATATTAAATAATAGAAATAATACGCTTCAGTCAAAACCTTGCAATAATTTGACTGTTTCATATGAGTGTTTAATTGTTTGGAAACAATTTCAGTTGATTTATCCGTTACCAATCTGTATTGAAGACTGATATTCAATAATTTGATTTGGAATAACTTATTTTGTCGTCTACCTAAGGTAAAGGAACAACGTTTTTCTACACTGTTGGTACATTTTACTGTTCTAAAGTGAGTACGCGTAATATTTAAAGCCAGGCCCTTGACAGTTCTAAAATTAATACGCTTAATCCGTAAACGGAAAACATGAATCGCGTACAAAGTTAGAAAGGGGTGGTGAAGTTTCAAATGTACACTGTAAAAAAAATCCGTACTATCCAGTACCGACTAAGGTATATTTCAATGCATCTCCAGACGTACCTTTATAGGTACTAGAAAATACCTTTTTGTAAAGGTAGTGTAAAATACCTCTCAAAGAAGGTATTTTTAAGGGTGAAAGGTAATTTGTGGTACTGAAATAGGTATCATTGAAAACCCAAAAATTGTCGGAATTTTGTTGAAAGGTATTCATTATTACCTAAGTCGGTACTCGTTAGTACCTAAGTGGGTACGCGGTAATACCCAGGTATGTACTCGTTAATACGTAGGGAGGTACTCTGTCATACCGAAGGGGGTACTCATTCATACCGAAGGGGGTACTCGTAAATACCGACGGGGGTACTCGTAAATACCGACGGGGGTACTCGCAAATACCGACGGGGGTACTCGTAAATACCGAAGGGGGTACTCGTAAATACCGACGGGGGTACTCGTAAATACCGAAGGGGGTACTCGTAAATACCGAAGGGGGTACTAGTAAATACCGACGGGGGTACTAGTAAATACCGACGGGGGTACTCGTAAATACCGACGGGGGTACTCGCAAATACCGACGGGGGTACTCGCAAATACCGACGGGGGTACTCGTAAATACCGACGGGGGTACTCGTAAATACCGACGGGGGTACTCGTAAATACCGAAGGGGGTACTCGTAAATACCGAAGGGGGTACTCGTAAATACCGAAGGCGGTACTCGTAAATACCGAAGGGGGTACTCGTAAATACCGAAGGGGGTACTAGTAAATACCGACGGGGGTACTCGTAAATACCGACGGGGGTACTCGCAAATACCGACGGGGGTACTCGTAAATACCGACGGGGGTACTCGTAAATACCGACGGGGGTACTCGTAAATACCGACGGGGGTACTCGTAAATACCGACGGGGGTACTCGTAAATACCGACGGGGGTACTCGTAAATACCGAAGGGGGTACCTGTTCATACCGAAAAAACGTTCTATTTTAAACGTTTTAAACTATAAAGGTATGTTGTGCTATTGAATTTGGTAACATTTAAAGCCCAAAAATGGTTGGTGTCAGAATATTTTCGTTTATTTCATATTTCAATTACATTTTCAACTGTTATAATTGGCAAAAATCATACACTCAAGCGGTTAACGACATTCTTTATGGTTACTGGTACCTTTTCAAGACCAGGCTGAATTTCCAAAACAACTTTCTGAATAAATTCCAAAGTTTTTGATAGCTTTTTAGGGTATTCTATTTGAAACACATAGTACGTCATGAAAAGAGTGGCAAATCCTTTTAGTAAGGAGGCAGCTGTTATAACGGACGTTTCTAAAACCATTTGAACAGGTTTTTCTAAAAAATCTTCATTTGTAAGGTGGATAACAACATTTTTGTGACTTGGAATCTATGATAATTGAAATTGATATAGTTAATCTCAAGTATAAATATAATTTCATGGTATATAATTCCTTCAAATGTGTGTATCTAAAGATTTAAATCAACTTACATCAAATGTGAACACTAAATTTGAGTCTTCTTTAAATATTAACGGCAGCAAAATTAATGTAGCACCAACTTTCATTTCTATATAAATAGAAAATAATTTCAGTTCAGATTTGAAGTGTTTTTATTTCAATTATGCAGCGTTGTACCTTCGTATTTTTCATCTGTTACGAAATCTTTCTTGGCCATTAAGTGCATTTCAAGCCTTTTGAATAGTTGCGATTTTTTGGTCAAATCAAAAATTTTGCCAGTTATGGGCTGGAAATAAGCTTGAATTTTTCTTACAGGATTGAGCTCACACTTTATAACTCTTTGAAACTCCCTTAAAATCTAATTGAGAAATAATTACATTTCATAATTTTTCTTCATATAGTTAGTTGTAATTTAACTTACCTCTGATTCTCGATTTAGATTGGGGAAAATTTCCAGAATTTCCGGCACCGCTTTCTTTCCAACCTCTGCTTGCCTATATTTAAATGTTCTTTCCATTTTCTCATCGATCAGAATTTGGCAGGGTTTATTCTTTTTGCTTTCATCTTGTATTGATTTCACGTGCGCTGCAATACTCATTTCATCTTCCAAAACATCATCCTGAAATCCATTTTATCGTGTTTAGTTCCATCTTCTCACACATCTTTATAGTTTTGGTATCATTCTTGATTCTTACCAGAATTGGAAATCTTTTGGCTTTTTTTGTTGGCTGAGTTTCCTTTTCATTATGTTCACATTCATTAGGGTTACCTTGTTTCCTCTTGTTTTTCGAGTGACCATGTTTGACCTTAGCTGCTTGAACACACTCTAAATGCGTTAACGGTTTGCGTTCCCTTTTGTATTTTGAAATAAGGCTTGACATCCAAGTAGCCTTGAACAACATAGAAAAAGTGAAAGAAATCCATGATCTTGTTAAAAATGAAATTAAAACAATATTATTCACTTACATATTCTGGTCCAAGTTTGCTTCGGTCCCCCAAAAAACGGTGTTGTCGCACCAAAGCACTTGCTACTCTTGTATATTCGTTGTGCGTTGGGTATCTTGAAAATTGTAAATATAATCAGTAAATTATTTTTGGAAAGAATGATGATTTTAAGGACATAAACTTTCAGGTTCTTTACTTACAGCGTATAGCGGCTTAAGTCTTCGTATAACATACGAACTATTTCAGTTTTGTATTTAACGCTAAAAACGATCGGATTTTTGTCATCAATAAATTTTTGTATATGATGTGGTAATTTCGGCACGTTATATGAGAGTGGAACTCTGCGGCCATTTTGAGGTTGGTGGGTTTCATAATCAATGTGTCGAGGATCATCAGTTATTTCGGCAATTGGAATACTCAAGTTGTCAGTGACACTAATTAAGGGATATCAGTACTTACCTTAAGAAACAATAAGATATATTTATGTCTTACCTAGAAGATGTGGATGGAGACCTATCCTTTTCGTTAGATTTGCCAACCACGTTCAGTTGACTTCCATCGGGGGGACTCTCTTCAGAATCACTATCTATGTCGATAAACTGATTCCACTTTTCAGAATGTATCTGAATGACAGTGAAATCCTTTTTGAAAGTGGTTTTAATCTTTTGCGCTAGGTTTTCAATTGTGAATGGCTCAGCCAGGTTGATTTCCTTCCGTCTTTCGTCGAATTTCACGCAATAGCTTCTAGTAGCCTAATTTTTACATTTTAGTACAATATGAAAAAGTAATTTTTGGCTAAAATGAATTTTAAGAATGTTAATTTGTATTTACATTTTTGTGTTGTACAATTTAAGAACAACTAAATACAAAGGTTATACCTTAAACTGATATACATTTTAGAATTAATATTATAAGCATTCATAGCGGAATAGTCTACTTCGTCGCCGGGTTGGATTATTTTCCAAATTTTAGTGTCTTTAACTTGGTAAGCATTTAGATGAGAGCAAAATGTTTCCGCGCAAAATATCTTGCCACATACAATCCAAATTTCATCAATTTTTAGAATATGCGCAATTTTTATAAACATGGGAATCTCTTCACCATGAACTAAATTAGTGGTTATAAATGAACATGGTTTGTACGAAACTGATTTAAATCTAATTTCTTTGGCTTTGCAAATTCTTAGGTTTTCTGTATCTACATTGAGATAATTGCACTCTCTAATTTTTAATTTTAAATCATATGGTAATGAGGAAAATAATACACTTTGAACGTTTTTTTGTTGGTTGTCATCTTGAAGACCGCTTCCTTCACTCAAATCGTGGCACTGGGCATACTGGTGTCGTTCGGCTATAGTTTTGGCAATATTCGTAAAATTACGACTTCTACTGGCCAGTACCTTCAGATTTTGATGCTTAGCTTCGAATCTAAAGCATGCTAGTCTCTTTAGAGGTCCATATTTTATGATTAAACGAGGATAGTGGACTAGGTAATGTACTTTAGGGGTGAATTTATCTGGAGCCAACAACTTAAGTTTGCAATAAAACTCTTCAATTAAATCACTAGCGTTCCCTAACCAAAGTCTATTTACAACTGGGGCAACCACTACATTTAGTATTTCCCTCAATTTTAAATAAAGATCCCAGTGAGCATTCCCTTCAGGAACAAGAGGACCAAATAAAAATGGAAACATGTAAAACAAAGAGCATTTCTGAGCCGCAGAGCCAATTAAATTGTTATCCTTAAAAATCATGGCCTTTGTAAAGATGCCAGATTTGTTCACCATGTCTTCAGATCCATAAGTAAAATCAGATAATATGTCATTCATTTGGTCAAAAGTGAAAAGATTGGCTGTGATAAGACCAGCTAAAACTAATTTCATGATGAGAGGTACTACTCCTTCATATATATCATGCATAATGTCAGGAGGAAAGCTTTCCATAACTTGAAATCCTGGAATTTCCAGAAAAGGCGATTTCTCCTTTACCCCATAAATGGTCTCATTGTCACTGTTTTCTAGAACTGCATTAATATGATATAAATGGCCAGCTTCATTGCGTAATTGATAATCTGATTCCCTACACTTTTCAGAAATAGTTGCCCTCGTTGCCATACATTGACGGCAAATCCTTCCCTTTGAGAAGTTTTGCTGGAAACCCGCTAATAGGTGTGATGAAAGGTTGTCCCCGGATATTGAGGCTAAAGAACCTTTGACAACTACGCCTCTTTCTTTTACATAAATTCCTTGAGTTTGCAGTTTGATCAAATCTTGAATCAGAGGCTCGATTATAGGTTTATAACCATACATCTTATTTGCAACGTGTTTATAACGTGCAACGATGGCTAAATAAATATTACTTAATTTACTTCTAAACCTTGTAGGTAAATTGCCAAGAACAAAATAAAATACGGAAATTTTATGCTTCCCTCTCTTTGAGCCAAGTGGATTCGCTAACTCTAACTCATCAGTATATAAATGTATTCGTAATAACGAATTGTCACCTTTAAAACAATGGTGATTTAGAAATATATCTCCATCATTAAAATCAGAAAGTATGTTAGAACGTTTTTCTCCCCGTCTAGTGTTTTTCTGGATTTCTTCCCATATGTCATTGCATTTTAATAGCCTCTGGAGTACGGACAAAATACTTATATACTGAAAAGAATCTCTATAGTTCTTCCCATTCCTATAATTTTCCCCCAAATTGTATTCTACTGGAAGCAACAGTTCTAGCTCCTGTTTACAAAAATCATTCAATTTATAGTCGCTTCTAATTACGTCAGTTAAAACCTCAATTTCGGGAATCTCAGTGGGATCAGTATTTGCACATAAATCTCTAACATTCTCTACTATTATTCCAACATCGTTGGCAATGCTCATAGCTACCGAACGCGGGAGTAAATGTTTTTCTCTAAGTTTCAAAATCATAAGAGCCATATTTTTGCGCATGTTCAGTAAATATTCTTGACGATTGGTAATTTCATTATCAATCAAATCATGATAAACTTCTTCAACTTCATGATTCTCTACTTCTACATTTTCTAAATGAATATCAGCTTCCGGTCTAACATTCTTTGCTTTCAATTCTTTTTTATGTTTGCGCTGTATATGACTTTTAAAAGAATTGTATTTCTTGAATGTTTCTGAACAAATTCCCAAAGTACATCTTATTGTAAGATTAGACTTTTGGAAGTGTAAATTTCTGTAGTGTGCCAGAAGCTTGGCAATAGAAACTCTTCTGACATCACAGATCGAACACAGATACATATTGAATTCTGAACAAGAAAACAATTTTTAATTTAGTTTTGTTGTACACAGAGTATACCGTATTGTTAGGGGGTGGGGCATGTTTAACTACCGTATATGAAAAAATAAAATTTATTGCCAAATAACCTTTTAGTGTTTCCCAAAAATTAAAAAAATACCGCGAAAACGGTACGTGAACATAGCTGTTTTAAAATTTTCGCCGTTCGGTGGTAAGTCATCCGTTTGTTACCGGTTATATACGGTAAAAATACGGTAATTTAGCACGGTATCTGGTAAATTACGGGCTAATCTCAAACTAAGAATACTTTTTAATTTTTTAAAACTACATGTATAATAAGAAAGATTATCATACTAAATAATAGTTATTAGCTTGTTTAGATACTTAGTAATTTCTTTTTCTTTTCCATAACCGCTTCGTAACCCTAACGTAACACTAAAGGCGGATGCCCCCTGGCGTCGCGTGTAAGTTTCGCGTGCGCATGCGCATGTGCAAATCGGTGCAGACTTGTCGCTCGAGAATTTCTACGCGTTCATGCTGACGACTTGCGAAATTTGAGCAGCTTCCTATTTTCGTAAGTTCGCGCGCGAAAATATAAGCGACATATGGCGCGGAATGATTGGTGAAAAATGAATTTTTCCGCGTTTTTCTTTCTAATAAAACTTGAAAAATCACTCAGTGGCCTTCGTTGTTATCAGATTTTGGATTAAAATGGATTTTGACGTAAATTAATTAAAGAATTGATAATTTTAAACATCAAAATCACCGCAAAAGATAAGCGCTTCGGAATTGCATTGGCTATGAATACTGTTAGTGAGTGAATATTATCTACTTAAAGCCTTTGGGTAGAGCCATATTGAGCTCATTACTATTTAATTTTCAGTACGAAAGGTTTCTAGCCTGTAACAACCCCTAGAAACATTCGGGCAAGGTGATACTGTCAAAAGAGTGGCGCGATTTTCAATTACTCGTTCCTATACAACACCCACCTTAATGCACACCCTAGGCTTTTGTTTTTTCATTTTTGGGCCGACCATTTCCAAATTAGCCTCAAAGGTGTCCAAGGGTCATACGTAAATAGTTGAAATAGTTTTATCATTATGAGCCATTGAATACGATGACATTCCCGGTTTAAGCGTTTGCAAAATCTACCCTTGTGATCCTAAATCTTGAGATCCACTAACAAATTGTGAAAGTCCCCTTGTTGCTTTCTTTTCAGTAAAATTTCCCTAACCCATTTTGACCTTGCCCCCCCTTTCTTTCATTCAAAATTAAAATTACCCTTTATTTTCGCGTGAGTCCAGGGGGAAGCAAAATTCCAGTGTGAATGGTTGTCGCGTGAAACGCTTGAACTACATCCGCGTTAACGCGTTTTAAGCGAACGCGAAATTTCGAGCGACCCTAGTGGGCATCCGCCTTAACGCGTAAGCCTTATGGCCCCTACAGAGTGGAAGCGCTTTCTTTCCCGCTCAGCTTCAACGCCGGAAGACGCCTAACAAGTCTGGCTAAACATAAAAATTTCTAGATTCAACTACATGTTTTCTAGTTTGTTTCAGACGATGAAGCCTTGGCAGTATTGTATACTACCCTCATCTCAAGCTAGTGGGCCATTGCATCAAAATAATGTCTATATTTTCAAAGAAAAAACCCTCGTGTCCTCCCTTCCCCTCTATTTTAAACGCTTTTTTTCCCTACCTTGCCAGCCAATGCCATATGGTGGGTTTATCTTACAGAGGGTGAGCAGACAAAATAGTTTCATTCCCTTCTCTCACATACAACGAACAGAGAAGTATTTCAAAGTACATGTACAACATTTTTAATAAACACACATTTCTACATTACCATAAACGTTTCCTTAGGTGTTCTTTTGAACTGTTAGTCTTCGTAGAAACACAGCTTCGACAAATTTAAATTTATAGGTATACCTGTTAGCCGTTTTTAAATTTGAAAATATGCAAAAGCTAGTTCAATATTTTAACGTAATATTTCATAAATGATAAAAAGCCCATAAAAAATAAAAGTATATTTACCTTTAAAGTGAATCGATATCAAAAATTGGCCGAAAAATTCAAACGTAAGCTGTTCTCGTGTCCAAGCGGAATAGTAGAAGTTCTATTTGCGTTGCAAAATGTAACTAGCGAACGCGAGCCTACGGACGCTGCGACCAAACCGGGTGGGCCGTGGTTATGGCGAGGGCGTGTTTTTATCTCCAGCCTTTCCCTACATTGGGTTTAGCCACCGAACAGCGAGGAGTAAAAAATAGGCCTTTTAAAAAAGTTCCCTATACAAAAAAATGTAGCGGCATTCTCCCCTCTCGCATTTATGCGCGCACCGGGTGAAATAATTTTTAAATCGCCTATCTATTCATACAACCAAGGATGATGGGAGGAGGATGCGTAATCTGAAAGAAACAGGCGAACTAACTGTGCAACTGTTCAGGTCCGGTTGGACGCTAGAAATGGGAGAGGAATACTCGGAAAAATGGAAGGCGGCCTACGTGATTAGTCTGAAGTAGAATCTTCGCCAGTTTTCCTCCCCCACTTCTAGCGTCCCACCGGACCTGAACTGTTCCACAGTTAGCGCGCCTATTTCTCTCAGATTTCTCTTCCTCCCAACATCATCCTTGAAAATATCACCAATGAGTCGAACACGTTAAGAATTCCCTGAACGTGATACAGTACAAGTCACTGACATAAATATATTAAAGACGTCAGTTCGATTATATGGCAATCAAGTCAAATCATGATTCATATAATAAACGTGCCAAATTACAACTAAATGTTACTTTTCTCTCATTATTCAACCACAATCTTCAATAGACAGTTCAGATCTTTCACTTCTGAACTTGAGATGAACTGACAAATTAGTGGCAACCATGTAGTGCAGTTACAGCTAATGAAGAGGGGAGGAAATTTAACTTGCAGATAAATGCAAGCTATGATTATACTAAATCAAAGTTGTAATCAACGGACGTGATTATATTTGCTTAAAATAAGTACAGTGCGCAACTGTAATTTGAACTTATTATTAAAATCAGAAGACCGAAGTTAAAAAGATCCCTCTAAAGGGATTAATTAAGTCCTTTTCTACTTCTAGGGTACGATAACATACCACCTGAAGCGCTGAAACTTTAAAAGGTTTCATAACATACCTTATATTTCCATAATACCTTTTTCGAAATCATTTAATACCCGCACTGTAAGAAAACTAATTGAATACGTTCTTGGGTACTAAAAAATTCGAGGAGGTATTTTAAAGTACCTTGACAATACCTTTTTTTTTAACAGTGTATGAGTTCTGACCAAGAAACTCTGCAGTATGGAAGTGAAAATTCCTTAATAGTGGCCACAAAAGAAATCAAGCATTTGGACATTTGGGGTTAAATGAACAATTTTACCCATCACCCTCATTTTGAATGCGCTATTAAAAAATTACATTTTCGTTTTGCTCTTTTTAAACAGTCAGAACATTTCAAATATTCAAATTTGATCCCCCAACACGTACTCCCTTTTAAATAATTAATTTTATGATAAAATGTTTTCGGAAAATCTAATTTTAAATCGTGTTTTAAACAATAAAAGCACAACTTTTTTTACTACATTTTTGCCAACCCTGGCAAGGACCCTTTCTTACACCTTCAAATTCTAAATTTTAGGAGCTCTTGATTTCGTCTTTTCGTGTTTTTCTTCTCAATACGTGTTCGTGGTCCGTTGGTCAAGCTGTATGATACTCGCTTTGGGTTCAAGTGGTCCCTGGTTCTAATTCCACACGGACAATTTCTTACACCTTGAAATTCTAAATTTAAGGAGCTCTTGCTCTTTTTAAACAGTCAGTAGAATATTTCACATATTCTGTATTGATCGCTTAACACGCACTTCCTTCAAAATAATTAATATCATAAAATAATTTCGGAAAATCTAATTTGTTCTTGAAAAAGCTCAAATATGTTATTTTTCAATTAATTTGGAGGGAATAAATCGATTAACAATTAAATAAGTTGATTGAATTAAATTGTGATTAAGGAATAAATTAATATAAATAAAGAAAAATCGCAATATCGGATCTTCAGTCAATTGATAAACGTCACTCTCATCGTTTGTTTTTTCTGTCCAAACCAAGACCATTTTGTTTAATCAAGCAGGCTGTGAAAATAAGCGCCTTGCGCTAGCGGGAGTAGTGGCTTAAATGGAGAGCCGCGATGTATAATATATAGGCTAGCAGTTCGGTATCGTTCCTTTCAACCGAATTCCCAATGGACCGAAATCCCATTCGACCGAAAATCCCGCAATGATTTTAGATTTCCAGCCCAATGGCTATATTCCCGATGGACCGAAATCCCAATCGTCCGAATATGCCCCTAAAAATACATCATTATAACTTGAAACACTGTAGCCGTCAGCAATTCGGTGGTGTAGTGGAAACGGTGTTGGACTAAGAAGCGATAGGTTGTTGGTTCGAATCTCCGAAAGGTATGTTAATAATATTAAAAGTAAATATTTCGTGATACTAATTAAAACGCTCACTTTCATTCCTTTCAAGGCAAGAGATATATAGAATTAATAAACAAATTGTGCTTAAAATGAAGTACAGTCTTAATGGTAGTTCCATCAATGTCTTTAAGTTTTAAATTAAAATTATAATATTTTGGTTTCGGGTGGGTTAGGTTAGGTTAGGTTAGGTTAGGTTAGGTTAGGTTAGGTTAGGTTAGGTTAGGTAAGGTAAGGTTAGGTTAGGTTAGGTTAGGTTAGGTTAGGTTAGGTTTGGTTCCGATAATTCGTTGACACCTTTTCCAAAATATGCTCCTTTTAATTAGCTTTCACCTTTTCCAAAATATTCTCCCTTTAAATAGCTACCACCTTTTCCAAAACATTCTCCCTTTAATTAGCTGCCACCTTTTCGAAAAGATTTTCCTATTAATTAGCAGACACCTTTTCCAAAATATTCTCCTATTAATTAGCTGCAACCTTTTCCAAAACATTCTCCTACTAATTAGCTGCCACATTTTCCAAAACATTCTCCTATTAATTAGCTGCCACCTTTTCCAAAATATTCTCCCATAATTTAGCTGCAAACTTTTCCAAAACATTCTCCTACTAATTAGCTGCCACATTTTCCAAAACATTCTCCTACTAATTAGCTGCCACATTTTCTAAAATATTCTCCATTTAATTAGCTGCCACATTTTCCAAAATATTCTCCTTTTAATTAGCTGCCACCTTTTCCAAAATATTCTCCTATTAATTAGCTGCCACCTTTTCCAAAAATTCTCCAATTAATTATCTGACATCTTTTCCAAAATATTTCTATTATTGCTAATAAATTGTTCGTGGTAAGAGGCGGGCTTTTAATACTCATATAAATAATCTTTTTACCTCGAAACAAGTTTGGGTTAGGTTAGGTTAGGTTAGGTTACGTTTGGTTAGGTTAGGTTAGGTTAGGCTAGGGTAGGTGAGGTTCGCCGTAATTAAAACGCTGTTAAAATAAGTGCAGTAATACATTTTCAACTCACATTTATTTTAACAATAATAAGTTGTGAAATTAAAAATATATTTAATGCAAAACCACACAGTATGTCTTCTTCCAGTTCAATAGAATTTCGGTCCAATGGGACTATAATAAAATCGCACCTTTGGCTACGTTTTAAACAACAAATCGTGTTTTAAACAATAAAAAACACAACTTTTGTTTTTTTTAAAAAAAACTCAATTTTTGCCAACCCTGAATGACCTCCCCAAGGTAAACGTGTAAACTATCAATGTCCTTTTAGGCATCCCCTGTTAAAAGGAGCAGCATAGACGGCGGGGATATCCAAGGAAGACGTACGAGTCTGGGATGTTCCTTTGGCAGTGTATTGTTGTGACGGGCACACAACAGTCCCCTTTTAACATTGCTAGATCGATCCCCACGGTGTGGGTTCCCAGTGGATCGTCCACCAGGGTCGTACGCCATTAGCTATCTCAAATAGTTGCACGTGCTTTGTACCATCGGCACTTCCATTCTACCCTCGATCATTGTTTTCTCAACAAAGTACCCCGACTGACTACCAGAGATTGCTCTACAAGCCTAACACCCCCATTGACCTAACCCCTGCCGTAGTCATTGCATAGAGCAGATCGCTTTTAAGATAGATTTCCCATTGGTGGCTTCACCCAAGAAGCTTCAATCAGGGTTTATTATACTTATGGTTGTAGAATAAACAGATGCTTACGTCATTCTATGGCAGATGATAATTATAAACTAGACTTAAATGCTTAATGCAACTTCTGAATGTTTAGTGGTGGTTTGTTCAGGCACGAAATTTGAGTTTTGCATTGTAACTAACAAAAATGGGACCAGGATTGGGAACTTTTGTTCGCTTTCAAGGCGCCATTTTAGAACACGCTCGTAGGCCTATTCAACTCCAAAACCCATAAAGCTCAACTATGCGATAATTACCAAACCAGTTTACTTAATAATAAAAAATAGACTGAAATGTAAGGAAGGTATAGTTTATATTTCTGGCCACCATTTGCCCAAGATGGAGTCGGTCTGGAAAATCTGTCTACGTGAGAGTAACGTTCATGAAAATTTACTTTCAGCTTCATTGGTAAAGCGGAAGGGTGTTGGTTATCTGTCAATCGGGACTTTTATTGATAATCACCGGAAGTATTTAAGCAAACTTAGGTAATTAAAGGTGGTGAAATATATTTGATACCCTATTAGTTACGACGCAGAAACAAAGTTAAAGTTCGTACAACAAACTACGCAGCGTATATTCACTCAAAACCAAAGTATACAACTTTAAGTTTTAGAATAGATTCTTAACCAATCTTGAATTAAGTTAAAGGTTAATAAGATAAAACTCTAGTAACCTTTCTACAAGTTCTGTTTTGGTTTGATTGGCAGTGCGCGGTATTTTTGGATTTTATTTCGTCATCATGTTGGACGTTTTATCAGCATTAAAACAAAAAAAGTGCACCGAACCGAAATCAGTAACGTAGAACGTAACTTCCAAGATTTTCTTCACAACCTCACTTTGCATTCACACTCAGAGGAAATAAGAACCTTACGTTGCCTCACTTTTTGTTGCTTTCGTCCTAGCTATTTCTAATTTCTACAGCCATCTGTCTCCTACAAAGTAATGGTTTGACATGAGTCTTATTGAGGTTAAAAGCGTGGCTGGAGAGACATGCTAAAAGGTTGCTTCGGTTCTCTTATCATATCGGCTTACTTAAACCCAAACGAGATAACGAGTGCTCGGAGCCTAAAAATTCAAAACTCAAAAGCCGTGCGCGCTTTGGGTTGTTAACAAAGCTTGGCTTCTAGCTGAGAGGACGGAGTGACCAATAGCATGACTGGATGGCGTTGTTCGAGAACTCTTTCTAAAAGCTTAAATAATTCACCAAACATGACCTGATTAACGGTCTTGTTTTATTGTTGGCTCACTCCCTCGCACCACCGGGATTACAATGAGCTGGCTGGACGCTTGCGCTATTACAACACGAGATGGAGAAGCCTTTCATCGCTTCCGATCGATCGCTCACCGACCAAATCAATAACGAATCGAGACTTGCTTCGTCCCCAAAAGTGAACAAAGAAAATGGAAGCATGCCTCCCGGGGTGAAGTAAACATTCAAGTTTAAACTACAGTAACTTCAACGCTAGGAT
This sequence comes from Phalangium opilio, assembly GCA_019434445.1. NCBI lineage: Eukaryota > Metazoa > Arthropoda > Arachnida > Opiliones > Phalangiidae > Phalangium > Phalangium opilio. The sequence continues at coordinate 73,121 of JAEQBA010002847.1, forward strand.
TAACGAAAGAAATCTATAGGCGATTGAAAAGAAAGTGGATTTTTAGTAATGGTTCAACCTTATGGCGATAATTAAATATAATGTTCAAAATTGCAGGGTTTGAACAGAATAAGATTTTGTTCAAGTCCAAAAAAATGCAAAATAAAAACCCTCTGGTTAAACTGAAATGAAAGACCTAGCCTTTTCGTATACGCACAAATAAGATTAAGTATGTCTTCCGGTAACCCAGGTTCAATTTTAGAATTTAACTTCGAGAAATCACGAGAAGTTCGAAAGAAAAATCTCAATATGTTCAGAGTAAATCGTACGAGCTATTCCCAGACGAATTTATAAAACCGAAAAGTGTCTCTCTTTGGAGCCGTTTGTTCTCCTATCACATTTACTTTCTAAAACGCTATCTACTTATTCAATACTGACAAGAGCACCGTGTCCTTCCAAAGAAATTCCCATAGACGGATACACAAATCGTTTACGAGTACGACGAAACCGGCATAAAACGTTGCAGAGCTAAATACGTGGCATTCGCGACGCACATGCAATATGCAAGGAATAATGAATTGCTCATTTTCTCACCAGCACGTTTGTGAAAGAATATCTTGAACCAGGAGTTCGGGGGGGGGAAGTATGAAACTGGCCATAGAGCTAATGGTAAAAATCGCGAACAACAAGATTCTGTCGTTGCGCATAGAAAGGATTAGCCTGTTTATGGACATACAACCTTACAGTATCGTAGTGGTATCTATGCTCCTTGGTTTTCGTTCCAAAACTTCCGTTGGCTGGGATCTCCGTCGAAAAGAAAAATGGCGATATGGTGGACGTAGAAACACGTTGCAATTCTTATATTAAAGATACTGCGAATAAATTTGTCCAAACCGTTATAATTTAACCACGGAATTCTCACTCACACGTATCACAACAAAACATTATTGACGATCGTTTAAATGTTTTGTAGAAAACAAGAAACCCCGACTAAAAGCCAATTTCTTAGCCAAGGCTTAATTTACACCGTTCCGAAAGAAGCAGACGTGAGCCATTTTCGCTCTCAAAATCACAAGATAAAAATAGTGCTGCATTTCAGAGTACTGCGTTTTAGTCAAAAGATTTCAGAGTTTAAATTAATAATTTTCGAGGACTGCATTTCAGAGTACTTTATTTTAGTCAACCGATTTCAGAGTTGATTTTACTATTTTTTAGGACTGCATTTCAGAGTACTGCATTTTAGTCAAAAGATTTCAGAGTTGATTTTACTATTTTTAGGACTACATTTCAGAGTACTGCATTTTAGTCAACCGATTTCAGAGTTATAATTAATAATTTTCGTGGACTGCATTTCAGAGTACTGCGTTTTAGTCAAAAGATTTCAGAGTTGAAATTAATTGTTTTCGAGGACTGCATTTCAGAGTACTGCGTTTTAGTCAAAAGATTTCAGAGTTGAAATTTATTATTTTCGTGGACTGCTTTTCAGAGTACTGCACTTTAGTCAACCGATTTCAAAGTTGAAATTAATAATATTCGAGGACTGCATTTCAGAGTACTGCATTTTAGTCAAGAGATTTCAGAGTTGAAATTAAAAGTTTTCGGGGACTGCATTTCAGAGTACTGCACTTTAGTCAACCGATTTCAGAGTTGAAAATAATAATATTCGAGGACTGCATTTCAGAGTACTGCGTTTTAGTCAAAAGATTGCAGAGTTGATAATAATAATTTTCGTGGACTGCATTTCAGAGTACTGCATTTTAGTCAACCGATTTCAGAGTTGAAATTAATAATTTTCGAGGACTGCATTTCAGAGTACTGCATTTTAGTCAAAAGATTTCAGAGTTGAAAATAATAATTTTCGAGGACTGCATTTCAGAGTACTGCGTTTTAGTCAAAAGATTTCAGAGTTGAAAATAATAATTTTAGAGGACTGCATTTCAGAGTACTGCATTTTAGTCAACAGATTTCAGAGTTGAAATTCAAAGTTTTCGGGGACTGCATTTCAGAGTACTGCACTTTAGTCAACCGATTTCAGAGTTGAAAATAATAATATTCGAGGACTGCATTTCAGAGTACTGCGTTTTAGTCAAAAGATTTCAGAGTTGATAATAATAATTTTCGTGGACTGCATTTCAGAGTACTGCATTTTAGTCAACCGATCTCAGAGTTGAAAATAATAATTTTCGAGGACTGCATTTCAGAGTACTGCATTTTAGTCACCCGATTTCAGAGTTGTAATTAATTATTTTCGAGGACTGCATTTCAGAGTACTGCATTTTAGTCGAAAGATTTCAGAGTTGAAACTCTAATTTGTTCGACTGTATGTTAGGCAATGAATTATAGTATTGCTTTCTTATATTTGTAAATGTGAACCGAACCTGCATACTACAAATAGTAGGTTTCCTACCGTGGACTGCATTTCAGACATTCAGAGTACCTGCAGATTAGTCGACCCCGAAATATCTTAGTGTTTTTGATTTCCTTCTGTTAAATTTAAATCTGTGGTAAATCACATTTTTTGTTTAAGTTTGAATTAATACATCCGCTATGGGGACCACATTCCCAACATTTTTTTATTATCTTTCGTATGGATGAATAAAAGTTAACTTCGAAGGTTGTCGTGTATAGTATTATTCAAAAAAAAAACCTTTTACTTGAAATTTAAAATTTACACCATTTTGTGTCTAATTTTGGATTTTTAAACCCTTTACGGGGACCTTTGAGCCAACGGTTTTTCATGTTTTTTGCTTCTATTGAAAAAAATTCGATTTATCTAGATATCGTATAACGAAGTAGAAATATCTTCGTGTTTTTGATGTCTTTCTGTTAAATTGAAATTTGTAATAAATAACATTTTGTGTTTAAATTTGAATTACTACATCCGCTATGGGGACCCCATTCCCAACATTTTTTTATTATCTTTCATATGGATGAATAAAAGTTAACTTCGAAGGTTGTCGTGTATAGTATTATTCAAAAAAAAACCTTTTACTTGAAATTTAAAATTTACACCATTTTGTGTCTAATTTTGGATTTCTAAACCCTTTACGGGAAACTTTCATCCAACGGTTTTTCATGTTTTTTGCTTCTTGTGAAAATAATGCGATTTATCTAGATATCGTATAACGAAGTAGAAATATCTTCGTGTTTTTGATGTCTTTCTGTTAAATTGAAATTTGTAATAAATAACATTTTGTGTTTAAATTTGAATTACTACATCCGCTATGGGGACCACATTCCCAACATTTTTACCTCTCCGAGTGACGTATGTCACGGAGAGGTTCTGTAACGATCGGGTGTGTCCGTGTGTGTGTCTGTGTGTCTGTGTGTGTGTGTGTCTGTTGTTACACCCACGTGACCGCGTTCGCAGTTTCCAAATCGGAGCAAACGTGTTCGCCATTTCCGATCTGCATTCACAGTCACGGAAATGGCTCCTCTACTTGAGTTTTCACACCACCATCTTCTGTTTTTTTGTCCATTCCACACGGACACCAAACTGTACATACTGGCTTCTAATCACCATCATCTTCTGGTCCTCGTCCATTCCACTTGGACACCAGTCTGTACATACTAGCTTCTAATCACCACCATATTTTGGTCATTGTCCATCCCACATGGACACCGGTCTGTACATACTGGCTTCTAATCACCACCATCTTCTGGTCTTTGTTTTTGTCCATTCCACTTGGACACCAGTCTGTACATACTGGCTTCTAACACCACCATCTTCTGGTCTTTGTTTTTGTCCATCCCACATGGACACCAGTCTGTACACCTGGCTTCTACACCACCATCTTCTGGTCTTTGTTTTGTCCATCCCGCATGGACACCAGTCTGCACACCTGGCTTCTACTCCATCGTCATCGTTGGGTTTAAGACATTCGCGGCGATCAGCTAGGGTTACGAGAAACGTCTAGCCTCCCTAGGGTGGGTTGTCCACGATAGGTTTTCGCAATTGCGGTTGTTCTTGCTTTTAGCTGTAGTTCGACACCCTTATATACTACCTATTTGAGTAAGGCAAAGCAACCGGCGTATGCTTCATTTCAAACGCCAATATTAGTCAAGTCTCTCAAGAATGTTTAATTGTTCTTTTTAAAAACGATGTAACATTCAATAAGGCGAATAACTAACGAAGAAAATATTAAATAATAATGATATTTATTTTAATATTTAAGATAATCTTGTTTCTCAATTCAAAATTAATACGGAAAGAGTTAAAAAGCAGTCTATGTTTTTGTCTGTGTGTGTCCGTCCGTTGTTACAGTAGTGCGCTGCGTTAGAAGTTCGTTTTGTTTTGATGTGTAAAGAAATCCTACAGAACCATAATATTCCCTTTATCCTTAATATAAAGTGAATATGTGGAAATATTTTTCGTAATTATGATGCATTTAGTACTTTTGTAGCTTTAAAGCTCTATTTCATTTTGATATTCCAAAGATTTTTTTTAATATTATTATTTAAAATGGATGTTTATATATTACTTAAGCTATACTACATCTGTTTATAGCATTATCCTTTCTATAGTGAATACAAGAACAACGCTACTATGTTAGTCAAATGAACTTCTATTTGTCAATAGGCCTAGTGAACCAAAAAGTAAACGCTTGGGTTTGGTTTTCGTTTCTGTAATGCAGAGACATTAACGGTTCAGAGTGAGCCGAAAGTTAAATACACTTTTAAATTAAAAGGCTTAGATTTTATAATCACGGTGGAAATCTGGGCCGCGTTCAGCAGAGCCCAGCGCTGTTAGCAGTGTCCTACATAACGGGATTTTCTTTTTGAATTTTGACGTCACGGTGGTTAGCGCTAAGCTAGCGCGGTCTTCCAAGAAAATAGTCGGCTTTTTAGTTAACGTGACGTAAAACGCGTAGTTCTCAGCTTGGCGAAAACACCATGGAGGAATTAATAAAAACAAAGAAAATATACGCTCCAGGAATGGAAGCTATGTCTGGGGTTGGGTTGACCAAGGAACTTCCGGTCTATGCTATTTCAATGTAGCCGGAAATCCTTCGGTCAACCGAGCCAGCCTTTGGAGCGTACTAGGAGGGGCCAGACAAAAATTTACACTAGAGGAAGCTACACTTTCCATTCCTGGGGCGTGTAACTTCTTTGATACAAATAGCTCTATGGGAGTATAGCTATTTAATTGGCGTGAAACCAGTTGATCACGCGAGAATTTTAAGAGATATGTTAGTTTCTAATTTTAATTATAAAAGTTGTTATCTATCTCTATAAATATGTTATCATACAATTTTTGTTAAGCCTTGGTACCTTGCACGCTTTATTGCGCTAGCGTCATTTATAAAACGCCGATGACCGGAGAAAAGCTATGACGACAGACCTCACCGGTAAACATTTCCAAAAAACCAGCTGTCTTTTGGTGAGCTCTGCTGAACGCAGCCCAGACCAGTGAAAGGTCTGATCGTAATCGGATAATAGCTTCGTGTTTTCATACTTTTTATGGTACGCATTTACTTTCAGTGTGTGTAGCCACAAATAAGCTTTGGTGTTATGTAACGTTAACAGTCATGTTGACAAACTAAGAAAATTGTTGAGATGAAACGAGAGGATAGTGTTTACATGGCAACCCTGTTGTGAATATGGCTTTGAACGTATAGGGCATACAGTTGAGGAGTAGAAAATTGGGCCTTTACAAACACGTAAAGGTAATATCCCTCCAAAGTTTTATCTCTTCATTTCCCGTTTTTCCCCAATCGGATGATTTTAATGTGTACAAGTATATCATTATTGGATGTAAAATGTCGTCTGATTTACAGTATATTTGCTATGCTTTGTATACTGCTTTAATATTTCATAAATTTTAACTTAAGAAACATTTCCATATCTGGGTAAATAAGTTTGTAAGTAGTCGTCTTGACTCGGAGAGGTAATATTTTGGTTTTCCCAACTTGTTTATCATTCATATGGATGAATAAAAGTTAACTTTGAAGGTTGTCGTGTATAGTATTATTCCAAAAAAAATCTTTTACTTAAAATATAAAATTTACACCATTTTGTGTCTAGTTTTGCATTTTTAACCTTTTACGGGGACCTTTGAGCCAACGGTTTTTCTTGTTTTTCGCTTCTAGTGAAAATAATGCGATTTATCTAGATATCGTATAACGAAGTAGAAATATCTTCGTGTTTTTGATGTCTTTCTGTTAAATTGAATTTTCTAATAAATCACATTTTGTGTTTAAATTTGAATTACTACATCCGCTATGGGGACTCCATTCCCGACATTTTTTATTATCTTTCATATGTATGAATAAAAGTTAACTTCGAAGGTTGTCTTGTTCAAAAAACCTTTTACTTGAAATTTAAAATTTGCACCACACACTGAGAATCTAATGTCAAAGAAACAATAGTTTTCACCATGTTTTTGATTGTTTAATGCTGTTATCCAGAAAAACCTGTAACAAGCCTTAATATATACAGGTAGTCGCTGTTTTTTGAAATTACATTACCTTAATTTTAAATATACAGCAAAACATTGTTTTTTTATGTTAACGACTGTGGAAAAAACAGCTAGTTTTTATTTCTCAAACGGAAGTGCAAGATATGTTATTATTAATAGAACGTTGCTGTTTTCCGGGAAAAAAAGGATTCTGCCGTGAAAAACACAGATAGTTACACTATTAAGTATAAATTTAACGTATATTTTACTGTATAATCCACCGTAAATTAAAGTTTTGCATACTTTAATTTGAATATTAAGTACTTTACTTTAAACCTTGAAGCACTTTATTTTAAACCTTGAAGCACTTTATTTTAAACCTTGAAGCGCTTTAATTTAAACCTTGAAGCAATATAACCTAATCTAACCTAACCATGCTAAGCCTTATTATTTCTAAAATTGACCGAAAATGTACAAAACGTGTTAGGCGACACTCTGAAACGTGTTAGGCGACATTCTTAAAAGCGTTATGCGACACTCTTGGAGTGGCGTCGCTAGGCCTTTTATGGGGCTATAGCGCCCCCAAATTTCAAAGTTAGCCCCATCAAAATAATCCGAACACTAACTTCTAAATCGTCGACTTTAGTTACAGTTAGAGAAATTTCCGCTTCAAAAACGTCGTTAGTGTCAAACTGTTCCAAGTTCTCGCACTTCCAGGGATTTTCTTTTCTTTAAATATGGTAGAGTAGATTAGGTCAAACGCGTTTCTGGTGCTCGAAAAACTCTTCGTGAAAAGAGATTATTAAATTTAACGAATACGTCTGTATATACTGCTGGGATATTAGGGCCTCCAAAACCAATTTAATACCCGATGCATTTATACTAATTTATAACTTTCTGCCTTTTTCAGAAGTTATTAAGTCGGTGAAAATGACCAACTTACCATGCGGTTTCAAGCTGGATTTGAAGTCGATCAAGTGGGCAACTTTTTATGTAGTTTCACATTAATGCAAGAACTACCCTTGTATGTTAGAACGGTTCACGGGTAGTTGAGCGGTTTTCAAAAGAGCGTTTTGGAATAAAGCGGTTCCTAAAACAGCGGTTTGAAAAACCGCGTACAAGCAAAACCGCGGTTGCTGTTTCCGCGTTTCTCAATACCGCGCTATTTCCCAAAACATCGGTTGCTGTTTTCGCCCAAACTGTGATTGATAGGGAGGGAAATATCTATTATATTAAGCATATAGGACAAAGAACAATATTATGCAAAAAGGAGTAATGTTATATCGGAAGTAAATATAAAATATAATTTTTTTGGAAAAGGCATATTATTTTGGGAAGTCAATGAAGATAAACAACAATATTTTGGAAAAGGCATACTTTCGTACGCTCAAGATATAAACGCTTTAATCAAAATGCGCTAAAACGAGAAATGGCTATAATGGAAAACGCGTTTATGAAAAAGCCTTTTTGGACAATGCTGTTTTGATAACACGCCCAATCGATAAGATACCGTTAGGGTTGTCCTCTTAAGTTCTCTCAAGGTTGAACCTTGCTAAGCATATAGCGCTATTTGCTGATAAATCAACCACTCAGGAAGGTGTCATGCGACACTCAGAAAGCGTTATTTAAACTCGGAAAGGTGTTATGCTGTACCCTTTAAGGAATTGCACAACACTCATAAAGGAGTAAAAATTAACTTTTATTTCGATATAAGAGTTAAAAAGGTGTTAAACTGAAACTCTGTAGCACCATTTTATTCTTATCTTTGACACTAATTGCTCAAATAAGTGTTATTAAACCCTTTCTGGGGTGTAAATGAACACTTGTAATGGTGTCAAATTTGGACCCATATAAACTACGTTTAAAGGTGTTAAAGCACACCGAATTTTCTTAGAGTTTATAACAGCAACCAGTATAAATCTACCCTAATGGACAGTCTGTTAAAAACAGCTAGTCGTCTTATATAAATGACAAGTTGCATCTTAACCAACAGAGCTTAATGTTTTTAATAAAGGTTTGAGTGCTTTTAGTTTAACAGCAAGGAGCGTCTTTATCAAAATAAGCTCCGGGATTTAAAACTGTTCTAAGAGCTGTTATTTTTACAGCAACCCTATTTTTTTAGTGTACTATAAGCGGTTTGAAACAGCATGATGTGTTTTTATTTTCACAGCAAACCACGCTTTAATCCACAGTGCTTAGTGAGTTTAAAACCACAAATTTTGCTGTTAGTTTTACAGCAGCAGAAATTTCATGTAACTGTGATTTATTGGTAGTAAAACAGCATATAGTGCTGGTTTTTTCATTGACCCCTACAATATAATCAACGGTTAAGACTGTCTTTGAAACAACCTCTGAAGCGGTTATTTTAAAAACTACGAACGCCCCTGAATACACGAACAATTAATACTTAAAATAGTTAGTTCCACTGTTTAGAAAAACAGTATTGTTGACGGTATTAAAAACAGGGAGGATGTGCAATTAAATTAACATCATCTTGATGGCATACGCTATTGCCATTACCATAGTGTTTATTTTACAGCATTTTTATTCTGTGTAGATACCCCATCTAGAGGCGATTCAACACTATACTCTTTCAAACAGATTCGTACTGTTTCTGAAAGGTCAAACTATAAAAACATGAAATAGGCCTATTATCTTTCAAGGTAATTTGTTTGAGAGCAGCTCAGCCGCCCTGCACGATTCGGACAGCTGCCCACTGGTAAAAACGTGAAACACAGATTCTTAAGTAGTAAGAGTCGTTTTCCAGCAGCAGAGTTCTATAAGCCGTGAGAGGTTGAAATTAACAGTAAACATTTAAAAAATTGGTCTATCTGCTATTCCTTCTTTATATTGTCTAAGGCAAAAAAAAAATTAAAATCGGAACTCAATGCGAAGAGAAAAACACGTAAAGCCGGTAATAACCTAAAACCGTTGCTTCTCTCTTATTTCTAAATTCTCTTACGCGTTACAAACACAGTGAGTGAGTGCTTTCGACTTTTCTTGTTGATATGGCAAGTAACCTTGAAAGCGCGCGGGTATACAAATTTTGCCCTATCTTTGCGCAACAACATTCTAGGCGCTCCAGAAACAAATGGCGGTTGTCCAAATGCAACAGACACTATCTGCTTAAATAATATCACGTGTCACACGTGTCCTGCCTTATAGTTTTTCCCTGGCAAAAAAAGCTGGCAATGAGGTTTCAACGTTGCCGTGTGCATATTTTGTCATGCTGAGGATCAATATCAGCCACAACTCCACATTCCCTGCCCAACCCCGACATTGAACGTCCTTCGTCAATTACACCATTCTATAAACATTCGCCCTGTCCAGTTCTATCACTGTTATTGAACAGTAGTCACCCAAACAAAATCATTCAGATTCTGTCCGGCTGTCTAGAAACCCCGACCAGCAACCAGCCATTATGAAACACTGTCGATCATGAATCGGTAAGCACTCAATTCTCCTTCAGTTATCCAAAGCGTGGATGATTCTCAAATTTGCGAATCACCTACCAACATGACTCTTTGAGACTTAAATGTCGAAAACGTGAATAAGCGCCACCGAAACGAAATTCAAGTTTCCAGACGTCTCCCATTAGTCTACCCTTCCACCTTCACATGTCTAAACAAATATCCGCGATTTAGACAACTAGTGAACATTTCCATTACAATTGTGTAAGTTTACGTTCTAGGGTGAAGCTAGATTTTAATACGGTGTGGCCCAACTTGTTTTTCCCAGCTATAGCTTAAGCATAGTCGGGTTGACTCTAATTTAATTATAATTAATGAAAAAGTGTTTTTTGCGTCACTATTTCCTTAATATTCTTTGAAGTTCAAATCCGATTTTAATTTTGAAAACAGATTCGAAAAATATTTCGTAACGTCATTTTGCGATAATTTTCACATTCATGTGTTGCTCGTGCTCCTTTCAAGATTTTCTATTAATTTCGATGGCATCGGGTTTTCAAGGGTTCAGTCTTTCCAAAAACGTCTTACTCGTCGCTCTAGCTATTATAGAAGAAATATGGCGACCGAATGAAAACGGCCGGAAACTTTTGATCGCGACTGTACCTACATACTATATTCATGCAAACAAACAAACACCACCAATTTGCTAGGATTACACATCTTTGAAATACGCACTTAATCTACACGATTTAATATTCAAAGAACATTTCTTAATATGATTAAATTGTATTTTGAATTTGATATACGCATATATTCGAAGCAAAATCATGCAACCTTCACCATGGACGAGTTTCTGAGCTTACTGTGGGCTAATCCGGCTGCTTTAACGATCTGAAAACGATACTTACTTCGATGTTGGATGGATTTGCAAACAGGCCTAGTTCACACTGTTCCTTTCCGTGGTTCTAGCTGTATTATTTATTAAAGAAAACTCCCATATTGTCTTTATGTAACAATAACCTAATAATTCACTGTTGGAAAGATTCGTGGATGTAGACAATGTGGTTCCGGAGAAAAGCTAATTTACTATTGTACTAAAACAAAGGATATTCACGAACGTATATCCTATAATAGTTATAAAATGCAAATACGTTACCGAACCCCGTTGTGGGCGGATGACGTTTCCAGAGTTGTTAAAAATGGAAGGAATTTGACAAGGGGCCATCGTCATTTCCGGTGGGTGGCGGATCATTATTTTTGAAGTTTAACCGATTAGGTGCCTGAAAAAAGAGAGAGTGGGTCGTTTTCCTCTTGAAGAGATTTATGATTTATGTCTGGTGAAGGATAACGGAAGAGGGAAGTTATTTTATCTGAAAAAGGAAGGCGCAACAACTTCCTCTTGAGGAAATAAACCAGGAAGCCCTCCTAACATTGAATGATATTTCGGAAGTCCCAGTTTTTGGAAACGACTCGCGTCCAGCAGATCATCCTCTCTCCATAGAATTATATCCAAACTCCCAAAACTTTCTTAAAACGAAGTGATCGTAACTGGCTTGGGCTTGGTCGGGAAAACCCAGGATAGTAACGATTTCGAAAAATCCGAGGGGCTAGCCACTTACGAAATATGGTGTACAAGCCTTAAGAAATTAATCAAAAATGTCTTGATTAGAATCAAGACTTAAAAAAGTATCGATAAGACTGAGGTTATCACTTGACTTAAGGTTCAGATATTAATTTTTCTTTTTAATTGAAACTTAAAGGCATGCTTAAGAAAAAACAACGTTCCATTACCGTTTTCCGTTGAAATAACTTATTTTACAGGTAATCAATTTCAAAAATTTACTTATCTCGGGTTTTCGGGCACAATTCCATTCCCCCAAAACATTTTATCATTACATTAATTACTTTTGAGAGAGTACGTGTATGACTTTGAGTTTTAAAAGGTTCCCTCATTTGTGCCCGGCATGCTTCGCAGTGGAACAGTGGAAAACAATGGCGGAAAATTAAGTAGGGACAGTTAGATTTTTACTCGTGGTTATTCAAAATGATGAAATGTCTAGTGTACTTCAGTCAACAGTCATACTGTTCATTCTCATAGCTCAGGACATGATTAATGCAACTCACCTATTTCTCTCTCTAGTTTCAAACAATGGTTAGAGACTATTCAGTGCCGCTGGTCGCACATGATGATATTTCAAGTACAGTTTACATCAATTCTCCGTGGTCGTACTATTAGCGGGTTAAGCACTAATTTGTTCTGGACATGTCTCGAAAGGGCGCTTGTTGTAACTTTTTAAAGCAGTGTTGCCAATGTGTGGGTAATCTCTCACATCGTGGGAAATTTAGGTTTGGTGTTAGGCTCTGTGGGGAAAAGGTAATATTTTTTTTCAAAATCGATCAAATGTCGGAATTTTCCTGTTAAAGGGTTAATAGTGCAGACTCTGCAGTTAAAATTGGTGTATTTTCCCAAAATTTTGTCCGGTTTAATAATTTGAAGCGACATTTTGAAATAAATTCGGTGATTTTAAGTTTGGCATTGAAAAAGAAAGAAAGCATATTTTGAGAATTTTTAAGCTTTATAGCATTTTGGAGCATTTGTACATATTGTCAAAGCCATGCGGAGTGATATTCCATATTAAGCTTAGTAGGATAATATAGTCCAGATAAATATGACTGTAAAAAAGGGGGTGCGGGAAATGAGTGAAATTTTAAAAAGGAAGTGGGAAAATCCACTTTCTAACATTGACAACACTGATTTGAAAGTTTTGGTCATGGCTAAACAGACCGCTCATTCAGTTTTCTATTGTTTTAAAGCTTATTTTGACACGTTATCTCTCAAAAGTAATTAATGTAATGATAAAATGTTTTGGGGGAATGGAATTGTGCCCGAAAACCCGAGATAAGTAAATTTTTGAAATTGATTACCTGTAAAATAAGTTATTTCAACGGAAAACGGTAATGGAACGTTGTTTTTTCTTAAGCATGCCTTTAAGTTTCAATTAAAAAGAAAAATTAATATCTGAACCTTAAGTCAAGTGATAACCTCAGTCTTATCGATACTTTTTAAGTCTTGATTCTAATCAAGACATTTTTGATTAATATCTGCAACTTCAGTCTTAATTGTTTATTAATTATTTTAATGTTGAAACCGCGGTTGATTTTAGCCATTATTTCATCGCGTATTCCCTCATACCATAGAATCGGCATTATTATTTAATTTCCGATTCCCTTATACCATAGAATAGGCATTATTAATTAATTCCCGATGGGGGTTGACCAGAAATATACCAGATGTTCCCACGCAGATCATTCTTAAAGACTTTTAATGCCATTGTTCCAACAACATTTAAATACTTTCATGTTCAACATGAATGACTTTAAAGTGTGTCTTATTCTGGCAGTTGGTGAAATAGGCAATGTGGTGTAAACGTGACTATATATAAACCAAGTACCAATAATTTGGGAAAGGTAGCAATGTTTTGGTGGAAAAACATCCAATTTAGTAATATCGTTCTAAATGGGGCAATTTGATAATAATTTGAAAGCAATAACAGGCGCAAGTTTAGTGCAACATCGCTACTTTGGTACTGTTAGAGATTTCTTCTTTGTGTATTTTTGAAAAAGCTGGCATAAGCTACTTTAAGGTCCGCCCTCTTGTTGACTTCTAGTTGGTTTCTGACTTTGGTATTGAAAAATTGCTGGGTAGAATATTAGGCACCGTGTTAGGGCAGGCAATGGAACAGTTTAGCTTTAGCATTAAGCATTGGATATAACTATTTATTCATACTTATGAAATGAATCGTGAAATTACGTGTTGTCAGCTATTTAGGTCTTGAGTACAATAATTTAACAACTATAAAAATTATGGTCAATAATTTTATTCAAGAAAAGAGTTCTTTAATGAATAATTATAACATTATCTGGAATTTTGAAGTTAACTTTTGTTTAATAATTCCTCGTGAATCATTAAAGAATTAAATAACATTATGGATATTTAGTTTTTTGAGTATTTTAAAAGCTTTAAACACGTATGATGATGTTCTGTTAATGCACAAAATATTTATTTTGTGTACACTTTTGGTTTGGTATAGCTGAATTTATTTACAGCATTTAATTTGGGCTTAAATTCCCATGGTTGATTTGTTATTATAAATTATATTATTAAATTTTCTTTCTAGTAATATTTTATGTTTTCCATGTTTAAGCTAATAGTTGCGTATTTTATAAGGTTTTATTCGTAGCTTCCGAAGGAAAAATGATTTTTGTCTCCAGAATGGTTTTTAAATTAATTAGTGATTTGTTCTCGTAAAATTTTCAATTCAGTGGTAAATGTAAGTTTCACGATGTAATCATTGAAGAGATTAATGAAATTTTCAAAGACAATCATACGTGAAGGATGGACTAAAAGTCCAACATTAATGTTGAATGCTTAAAATAATTTTGATAATCTCTCAAGTGAAAGATTCCATTTTTAAAAAGTGTTCATATACATTTAATCCTAGGACTCTCAAATTGGGAATTTATAATAGCCTAGTTGCCAGGAAAACAGTAATTTTTTTGTCTCCTATAAAGGGGGGGGAGGGGGTGTTTGGTAAATCACCTTTATCATTTTTAAAGATGCTTTTTAAAAGCGTACAGATATGTTGATGTAAAATATGAGTTGTTCAGATGCCCTTAGTGATAATTCTAATTCATTTCACAAACATTTTTCGTATTCATTATTATTGCATGATAGCGTTAGTGGTTAATGAGTGAGTGTCATTAATTGACATCTTTGATTACCGATTCATCGAGCTTCTTTTGTTTGTCAAACGTTCATTGCGATGGTTTTAATTATGAAGTTTCAATGCAAATTGAATTGCGAAGATTTTAATTACGAAGTTTCAATGCAAATTGAATTGCGAAGATTTTAATGCGAAGGTTCAATGCAAATTGAAATGCGATGGTTTAATTATGAAGTTTCAATGCAAATTGAATTGCGATGGTTTTAATTATGAAGTTTCAATGGAAATGAATTGCGATGGTTTTGAATTACGAAGTTTCAATGCAAATTGAATTGATAGTCCACGGTGATGAAAGATTAGCGAGTGAAGTAATTGAGGTTTAATCGGGTGGTGAAGGAGGGGGATTTGGGGTGTTTCACCACCCTCGGACACGGGGGTAGTCAGTTCCTGTAGGGTAGGCATTCTGACAAGTCCCTTTCCCTGAAAACTTTGTCGCCCAGAAGCTAGGCTTACAGAAGTGAGCTAAACTTCCGACACAGTACATATACAGCCGTTATTAGGCAACCCTTGTTTGAAGAAGTTATTTTGCGAATCCTTTTACGAGCTTCTATTTGTTTGTGGACCAATTGCCAAGTAGTAAAAGAGTTATGTAGCGAAGTTAAAGCATTGGGATATATTTTTTGGAATTGTGGAAAGGTTGTTTCTTTGTACATCTTTGTTTGTTCTTAATCCAAAGTCACTTTCACTCTTTGAACGTGCCAATCCAAAGCGTCTGAATATCAGTAGAGAAATTGAATATGGATATTCTTGATATGTCGTGTCTGTCGTAGGACTTGTTGGTTTTTTTTTTTCAAAATGATAGTTCGGGAAGTTCTATGGTCATCGTATTTTGAAAAAATGTACATTTTAAGTATTTATATTACTCGTGTTGGCTATGATGAAATATTTTTGTTGGCGCATGTTGATACGATAGGAAATTACTGATTTGTCGAAA
>JAEQBA010002847.1:90982-107236 GCA_019434445.1 Phalangium opilio
CTCGTACCAGCCGTTTGTCTTTTCTCACAAAGTTCACATAATGTCCCTCGGCTAACGATTCACCTTTATGAATAATCACCCTTTAGTTTTAAAAAGCATCTTGTCAGGTGTGACTTTTGATTTTCGAAACTTGATATTTTGGTCGAAATCTTAATTGGTAGACCATCTTGTATCTCCACGTAGAAGACACAGAAATACGTACTTCCGCTGGATATCAATACATCACGCTCTTGTATTGTAGGATTATCACAAAATACGCATCGCATTTCTGTTAATTCATCCTTTTTCTAAAGATTTCCAATCAATTTATCTCGGTTTTCTGAGTGGAAGATTGAATGTTGCTTTGAACAATGTTTTCCGAATTTTGTTCAACTTGACATTTGGGGCATTTGGTAACGTTTCGAGACTTTGACCAAAAAGATCTTTTAGAGCCTTAGAGTAATCGGCTTCCATTTCTTGGCTTAGTGTCGTCAAGAGAACCATCAAAAATTCACTGGCGTCTTGTTGCTCATTTAGCGAAAAGTGATTACCAACAGCAATTCCCAGTTCCAAGCCTTTACGGCTAAAACTACTTGAGAACTCTCGATGTCGTTTATTGCGTTATGAAGGCAGCGTAAAACTGGTTTTTCTACGAATGATCCGTTGTAAGATTTGACCAATTCTCTAATTCGGGACTAATAACAGTAGTTGCAAAACGCTATTTGAATAGCATGTTACTTGATCATCGTTATTTAAACCTTTCACGGGAAAACTATCCAAACTCTGTTGGTCCTTCCTTTTCTTCTTTGGCTTTCCTGCGCCGTATCGTCACATCTCTCTTCCTCGCCTTCTAAAAGGCTTTTAGATAGAGTAGGTGCACTTCTTTTTCTACCTTGGCTTTGTTTTTGACTCCGTTATTTTCAATAGAGGCAGATCTGGCCTATATTTTTTGCGAAGCCTGTTATACTCCATAATGGCTCGTCCATCCGCCTTAATTTTAGTCGGATCGAACTGTAATAGATGGAGTCCGGCTAAAGACGTCACTCTTGATAAAGCGACGTACGCCATGCCGGTTCCGAATAAATTCGGACCTAAATCCATAATGGCGCATTTTAAACTCATGCCTTGGCTTTTGTGTATCGTAATAGCGTACGCCAGGATGACGGGAAACTGGGAGCGCTTAATGTAAATTTTTGCCATGAGCAAAAATTTAACGCTAATTTTCTCAACTAAAAAATCGGAGATATCGTTGTCGTTATTCGGTTCGCGATCTACTCTGAGAAAAATACCAGTAACGTTTCCTTGTTCATCCTTCTTGAATCCAGTTACGAAACCCATCGTACCATTTACAACGCCTTTTTCAAAACTGATATTCCTTCTGACCATTATTCGGCAGCCAACGCAAAGAAGTAACTTGCTCTCCAAACCGCCCGTTTTGGACGGTTCGTTTTCTAGCCTTTGCAGCCTCCCGAGAATGTTTTTATTCATTTTTTCTCACAGTCTGCGAGTCTATCCTGACAAGGAATGCTTTCAACTTTCTCGCCGCTTTTTCGCAGCATTTCAAAGTTGAATTTGTCGCACATGGCTAATTTAGGCATCAAACAAATTGGTTGAAACCCTTCATTGGACAGCTTAATGAAAAGCTCCATAGCCACCTCGATGTTTTTTCCTCCCTCAACCAATCTAGATTGTAAGGTTGCAACATCAGCTTCGGAAATATTTCCAATTCTAACTCTGCTTAGAATGTCGCCGTAACTTTGGTCGTTGGCTTGTCTAACATTTTGCGTTAGTTCATCGTATTTAAAAAACTTCCAAAGATCACTTCCTCCGATGCAATTGAATCTAAGTCTGGCTTCTTCGGAAGTGATTTTGATAAACGCGGGATTTCCTTGAACCGGAGGCAATTGGAAAAAGTCTCCCAAAACGAGGATAAATACAACTCCACCAAATGGTTGGTTCATTTCCCAAAATTCGTTCAGCCTCAAGTGAACGTGAGTCAGTAACACCGACGAGACCATAGAAATTTCATCAATAATTAACAGTTTTAAATTTCCCAAAGTTTCTTTCATAATGCTCATATTGTCAGAACTCAGGGAATGGTATTCGGCGATACGCCCATGATCTACTGGCAACATTAGTAATCTGTGTAATGTTACGCCATTAACATTCAATGCTGCCAAACCCGTTGGCGCGGCAATGGCCACGCTAGCAGGATTTTGAAAGCGTCGCCTTACGGCGTTGGCGAGAGTGTCTATAAGAAACGATTTGCCAGTGCCACCAGGTCCCGACACAAAAAGGCACTTGTTTCCAGATTTTTCTCCCTCTTGGGAGAAGTGATCCATGATGTGATCATAAATTCTCCTTTGATCCGAGTTTAGTAACGCCACATTGTCAACAACAGTCTCGAAATTCATTTCCATGGCAGCTTCCACATCAGCCATCGCATGTTCGGTTTCGATAACGATTTCCTTCCCTTGCAGTGCATTTTCATCGTCGTCACTTTCAGCCTCCGAAATTATGGTTTCTGGCTCTTTCGCCTTTTTAGAAGCCTTCCGTTTCTTTTCAACTTCTTTGGAAACCGAGAGTTTCTCGTGATATTCTCTCATGTCTTTCAACACTGAAAGCGAGTTTTCGAAAGCATCCGCGTAGGTTTCAAACTCGCCCAATAGCTCATTTTCGTCGCGCCACGGTTTGAAGAGGATCAGTAGAGCGTGACAATACTTTTCTTTCTCCTCTATCGGGTCGTGAATGTAGTGCTCTACTATGTAGGGCTTAATTCTCTTTCTCATGAAACCCAGATTGTTTTTCAACACGATTACACTCGCATTTTTCTCGACACCATCAGAGTGCTTCGCATAATCGTAAAACTGACCAAATTCCCGCAAACTAAGATTCTCCAAGCTGTCGGGACGATTCGGATACTTGTCGTCGACGAACCCTTTTTGGCAAGTGTCCTTGCTTTCGGGGTCAGTTTCCCTCAAACGTGCGAGTTCCTTGTAACCTTTCAAAACTCTCGATCGGTTTTCTTTCAAGTTTGTGTTTATAAATTTAGTGCTGTCGGATTTATTGTAAAGGTCTTGGCCCAACATAAGATCCATAGCTTCGTATATGCCTACTGACTTAGAAGTCAGTGATTTCAATCTATAGGCAAATAATTTTGGCAAAAGTTTGGTCCATGTCAGCTCGGTCTCCCTTTGTCACGTACGCCGTGACATAGTTTGCCACTATTTCCGATTTGTCAGCGACAAATTGCAAATCCATGTTGGCTTTGGAAGCCAAAAGTAGCGCGGGATTGTAATCATTGATTAAAACTTCGTGCTGTTTTCTCGGCAAGTCGTACAGTCGTTTCTGCACCTTTTTCATTTTACGGTGACGAGTAACTGATCTAACGGAATTCATAGTGGCAACGTTTGTTACGTTTCGAGGGAAACCGTAACGACACACTTTCAATCCTTTTTTAGAATTTTTCACCTTCTTATAACAACTGGAGGTGCATTTGTGTGTTTGAAATTTTTTTACCAGCCGGTGCAGTTCCGGACTTACCGATGCGCTTGGCATCGAACACGTGACGTGTTTTTGCACGTAATCCAAAATAGTCTCGGCCGAAGAAGTTCCGATCTTTGGAGCGTCCTTGGCCCACAATAGCATGTGGTAGTGAGGTAAACCTCGTGATTGGTATTCAACCCGCCAAAAATGATGTTCTATCATGCCAAGAACTGGATTTTGCTTACACAAAACAAAGTTGTTTAGCAGCGTACGAACTTTGTTGTGAAAGTGCAAATTAACGCTAAGTGGGTCGAAATTCAACAATTCAGCCACCGTCATCGATTCTACTCCTGGAACGTCTGAATTAATTTTTCTCAAGTGATCGTGCAGTTCCAAATCATCGTATTCGGCCGGATTAAAAGTCAAGAGCCACGTGGGAGGACCAAATTCCCGTATCATCGCCAAAACGCACCTAAGGACCTTGTACCAGTAGTCCTTAGTTCCTCGAATATGACCCAAGAAAGCGGTTAAATTACTCTCAAGTTCTTTATCGCCAGATTCAACGCGACTGAGCAAGTTTTCAACCCCAATTTCCATGGGTTTTTTAACACGAAGAACGTAGTTCAAACTGCTAGAGATCGCCTTCATTTCGCATTCTTGATAAGAATGAAACATATAGGCGTAATCTCGTCTAAAAATTGGACTTTTGTTCAAAAGACGAGATAAACGATACTCTGTTTCAGTTAATTTTCCAAATGGTCTATCATCGTGCTTGCCGTAGCGCTTGGGGAACAAATGAACGAAACTCAAGTACTCCAAGTTTTTGTCCCAAGTATTAATCGGCGCGGCTTCGACGCGCTTCATTTGGTAAGCGGCCAATAAATCTTTCGGTGGTTGGACGTTCACCGGATGAATAGAGTAGTGATCGTACAGATCATTGGCTTCTCCCTCAGAAAGTTTTCGCAACAAAGCCTCGGGCTGTGTTAAAATTTTGTAGACGTTGCCTGGTGCAAGGCTAGACTGATTTTCATCCTGCTCCTGCATGCTAGAAGCGTTTTGGTCACCTTGACCGTCGTGAGGACCATCCGCTGGTCCTTCTGTTGGAACCGCAGCGGAAGCGCGTGTCACCGCATCAGATCCATCGTTAAGCAACGCAAGTGGATCTGTTACGCTCAGTAATTCATGGGGAGTCAATGAATTTTCATTTCCATCAATATCTTGCGTTCCACAAATATATTCCTCGCTCAATGCCGAAATATCAATGTCCTTATACAATGGATTAATTTTTTTCAGCACAGTGAACGCATTCAACACTTTTTCGAGGCAAACAACCTGTTGCCAAACCTTTTTGTCCGCAGTGGGAACGCCATTGACTAGGATATGCAGTTCGTGATTTTTGGGCAATGTCTTGGGAATCATCTTCAAATTTTTCTCCACTGGTATTGGAAGATAAATTACTCTTCCCTTTAAAGCTTTAACCGTACCGAACTGCATGTTGGAATTGGTTTTAGTACCTAACCGCACCACAGTGTGGAAGGGCTTCACAAGCTGAATTAAAACTTTCTCAAACATGTTTAAATCAGTGACATCTGTCGGAGGATTGTCAACCAACAAGTTGTTCAGGAAGCATCTGATGGGAACTTTTCCCTTTCGTAAATCCGTAGAGCAGTAACGACATAGAAGCTTGTCTGCCTCTCTTGTTTCTGAATTGTTCATTATCCAGCCAGCTCTTAAAATGAGATAGGCCTCGTTATCGAAAACAGCACTGTCTACCATTTTTTCTATTGATCTCAAATCCGATTTTTTGTACAATCTTAAGCAGCAGTCACAGGAAGTGTCGTGAAATTGTTTATTATTTAGCGCCGCTCGAACAAATTGACTTTCGTAAAGACTCAATATTTCACTTTCATCGAGACTCGGTCTTGGAGCGTTTGCGCTTCCTGTGGACGGATGGTTTTCCTCGTTATTTAAATTTTTTCCTCTTGCGGCAAGGATTTTTCTCAATTCCCCCATGATTTGGTGAGAGAATCGTAATCACCAGTTTCAATTTCATTCGAAATCTTTGTTAACGCGTTAAGTAACGCCTTCACGTGATAAATATTATTCAAAATAGTTCTAATTCCCGAATAATGAGGAGCCAGTTCAGCAAAAGAACGTAAATAGCTTTGGCAATCTTCACTATCAGCGCAATGAGCCGTGTGTCCCAGGAAAGGAACTATTCTCACCACGATCTCAGAACCATCTGGTGGTAAAGACACGTTGGATTTAGAGCAAAATTTATTTCTAAAATCGCAAAGGTCCAAACCTGCCTCAAAAATTTTAGTCACAGATTTTTCATTCGCATTCGCAACCGTGTTTATGAAAGTTAGCACTTTCGCAATGGCTCGAGTTCGAATATTACAAATATCACTGCATTCCCAATAAACGGTTTTGGGTTTAGTTTCTATAAGACCACTTTCATTGATCACGAAATTTCTTTTCGGATTTTTCTCCTCAGTTTCAACAATGTTGAAAAGATTCGTGACAACTCCGAAATTATTTACTTGAAAGACTCTCTCAACTTCACCAGCTTTGTTGTTATTTTTAATGTCAACGAAATTGCCCATTTCGTCAATGAATAATTCTTTATTGCCCTGGGTACCGCGGTCTCTTAGCACTTTACGTACATGACCATCAGCATCCAATTGGATAACTTTGGCGTAGCGTAACTCGTGGTCATTTTTCAATATATTGCCATTATTTCCAATTGGAAAATAGGTGGTTTCGTGGAAATAGGCCTCTTTGAGACTACTGTGAAGCCTTTTACCACCCACAACATCCGTTAAATTGTTCTGATTAACAGACCCAATTTTTTGGACTTTCTCGGCAATATCTTTAAATTCACTAATCATCCCTGTAAGATGGTAATTGTATGCCGAGTATAATTGCCTTTTCAAATGCAAAATTCTACCCGCTAACAATTGGCATTTTAGATTGCGAGAGATTAACTTCGAATTCCCCTCTTTAGTCAAGCTGTCCAAAGATTTTGTCGCAGACAATCTTTCAGTGAGCCTTGTCACTAAAAATCGTTTGAAACTTTCAGCTATGATTTTCTTGTTTCTTGTTTTAAAAATTCCTTTATTGAGGGTTTTTTTCGGGAAACCCTTTTTACCCACCGGAAAAGCTTTCTTACTGGGCTTTTTATTTTTTGCCAGAACATTAGTGGCGCCACCTGGTGGCATAGCTCTCTTATTTTTCTTTGCTCTCTCAATCGTAGATTTGCGCGTCGCATTGTTTTTTGAATTTCTTTTCTCATGATACTCCTTGCTTTTCAAGTAGTATTTCATATTCACAAGTTTTTTAGCTTTTTTTTTCAAAGCTTTACTCCGTTGAGTTCGTTTTAACCAACCCTGTTGGTTTTTATGTCTCTTAGCTCTTTCTCGAGAAACCATTTTAAATATTGAATCCAATTAGAAGAATTAGTTATCGTAACGATATCCAATTTAGTTGTTCTCACAGAAGAGTTTGGTACCGTAAAGGTTATCGTAACGATATCCAATTTAGTTGTTCTCACAGAAGAGTTTGGTACCGTAAAGGTTATCGTAACGATATCCAATTTAGTTGTTCTCACAGAAGAGTTTGGTACCGTAAAGATATCCAATATAGTGGTTCACGCAGAACACTTTGGAATCACAAAGATATTGAAAAGAGTGGTTCACGCAGAACACTTTGGAATCACAAAGATATTGAAAAGAGTGGTTCACGCAGAACACTTTGGAATCACAAAGATATTGAAAAGAGTGGTTGACGCAGAACACTTTGGAATCACAAAGATATTGAAAAGAGTGGTTCACGCAGAACACTTTGGAATCACAAAGATATTGAAAAGAGTGGTTCACGCAGAACACTTTGGAATCACAAAGATATTCAAAAGAGTGGTTCACGCAGAACACTTTGGAATCACAAAGATATTGAAAAGAGTGGTTCACGCAGAACACTTTGGAATCACAAAGATATTCAAAAGAGTGGTTCACGCAGAACACTTTGGAATCACAAAGATATTGAATAGAGTGATTCACGCAGAACACTTTGGAATCACAAAGATATTGAAAAGAGTGGTTCACGCAGAACACTTTGGAATCACAAAGATATTGAATAGAGTGATTCACGCAGAACACTTTGGAATCACAAAGATATTGAAAAGAGTGGTTCACGCAGAACACTTTGGAATCACAAAGATATTCAATAGAATGGTTCACGCAGAACACTTTGGAATCACAAAGATATGAAATAATTGGGTGGACGATTCACACGCAGAACTGCGAATCCAAAGTACATCCAAAATAAAAATCACGTCTTAATATTGTAATACTCTGAATGAAATATACATAAAAGGAAGTTAAATAATGTAAAAAATGAGAAATACTCGAACGATATGAAAAAAATACCTTAATGAAAGTGAAAGTTATTAGTACAGTTTATGTACAAAAAAAAGGATAACAAAAACTAATAATATTTTATTTAGTAACAGTCTGTACTCTGTTACAGGCAACCACAGAAGGCCAAGGCCTGTAAAGTGAGAAGCCTAAATAAAAGCCTAAATACGGCTCAAAAGTTTAATCAAGATTATTAAAACTTCCTTGAAGATTACCTTTAATCAACGCAAAGTCCTTGACTGGACAAGAAACATACGGACGACGGTTCTTCTGGTCAAATTTTATAAGTGAAACGTGACCAAGAATCCACGTGGTGAATTCTGGCCCAATCTTGTCTCGCGGTAATTTTTCTGCTATTTTGGTTCACCTCGGTTCAACCAGTCCTACGGTCCTTGACTAGGATCTGTTTACGTATGGTAAAAATCTGAACTGAACTACTTCTCTATCGAGTATCGACCAGCCATAGAAATAACACAGGTTTACAGGTCCAAAACCACTTTATTAATTACTCAGACTTGTTTTTTTATTCAAAAACCGAGGGTCACGAGTCCTAGGGACTTGTTTATTAATTCTAAACTTTGATTAATAATATAAATAATTATTAATTAATATAAATATAAATAATTAAAGGGGACCAGTTTATTAATTAAAGGTTTCATCAAATTTCGACTCCTTTCTCATTGCAAGGAGTCTTAATCTTATTTCCTAATAGATAGTTTTCACTCATGGAGGATTCATACCATTTACACCAGGAGGCCGGGCTATCTGGAGGACAAAAGCAGACGGGTTTTTGTCCTCCAGATAGCCCGGCTTCCTGGTGTAAATGGTATTAATCCTCCATGTGTGAAGACTATCTATTATCTCTACTCCTAGTCGTAGTGTCAGGTTAGTAGTAATCAGTACAGCGTTGCCAGACGTACGATAATTATAGTACAATGCGATAATTTTAAGAGTTACTATAATTATGACGCTGTACTAGTAGGCTAAATTCGATAATTCGGCTTCGGCGTACGATAATTGAGAGGGAAATCTAACTAATCTGGGCACAAAAGGCTCGCTAGAGGAAGAAAAAGGTGAAATAGGATGAAATTATTCATGTTTTAAATCCAAAGGCAGGATGAAAGAAACGTTTGGAGACGTTATTTGTCCATTTCCTTCAGGACCCTTGTAAATATTATTAAGTTGTACCGATTTTAGTATAATTGCAAGGTCAATCAGAACACCGCTGGAGCGTACGATAATTTTGGTTGAAAATCGATAATCTTTTGCCTTTCGTACGATAATTTAGTCAAAGATGGCTAAATAAAATTATTAAAAATTATTTGGGACCATGTAATTTTATATTTATAAATAATTTTAAAGTGGGACCAGTAGTAAAATAAATCGCACAGGGGTAACTGGTCTCAGGGACCAGTTTGAATATTGTTGATGTCGGGGTCACTGGTCCCGAGGACTAGTTGAAAAAAAAACCTTATTTCCATGGCTGGTATCGACACTGTAGCTGTAGGGTTTTCAAAATGGCCTCTTCAACGGAGTACGATGTGTTTATCAATAACAATAATAGCGCAATTTCAAGAATAAAGTATTTAAAAAGTTGACATGTTTAAGATATCATTGTCAGGATTTTATAAATACGCGTATTACAACGAAGGAGATCGAAAACGATATCTAATGGAAGGTCAGGAGAATATTTTATAAATAAATAAAAAGTGCAAGCACGTCGTACGACCGAGGCTTAACAATCGTAGAGAGCTATGATTTAAAAAAAAAAGTGATTTTCAGGGGGCTCAGCCTCATAAAATAATCTGTCAATTGAAAGGTGAAGATGACCCGACATAATAATAATAATGGCCACACTAAACATGTGGCTTGTTTACAGGTGGGTGCCTTTACAATGAGTAAAGAGGTGCAGCGCATATACTATTACCGTTAACCTCCGCAACTTCTGACGGAAAGGAGAATTCACTATTGAGTCTTCTTGTGCTGCAGGATTCAGCAGAAAATGTAAATACTGCTTAGCTGTTTTAGTACTTAAAAATAATGGTGTAGAATCTCTTGAGGATGTAACTGCAACTGATTTGGAATAAACTAATAGTGAATAGTAAAAAAACTCATGAACCCATACTATTTCAAGAGTTTTGCCATTTTAAAAAAGTCAAGCCTGTGCATAAGGAACCAACAGAGAAACATTTAGTCAGAGCTTCATGTTCTGCTATGGCTCTTCATAACAAAGATAGGCTGCATTGCAAACCTTTAGCTGGCCACTATAAACTGAAAAGCTTTTAAAAAGTTAAATTTTTAGGGGCACCAAAATGCTCATTTAGGAAATGACACGGCATCAGTAAAGCTACTTTGTTATTGGAAATAGTGTCCCACTAAAGGAGCCACCATTTCAATCCCTAAGTTAATTGAACCAAAGGAGATTCCATATTTAAAAACGGAAGGAGAAAAATAATAAAGTAATTTTTTAAGAAAAAACGAAGGTAAATAATAAAGTAATTTTTTAAGAAAAAACAAAGGTTATTAATGGACGGATTCAGTTGGGGATAGCACTTTAAAATTTGGAACAATGTCACATGGTCACTTATAGCAAAAATTACAAAAAACATACTAGTCACTGTGGTAAAAAAGACATTTTTTTGGAATTGGTTAAAATTATTTTTTTTTGCTACATAAATTAATGTGATAAAATTGTAAAATTGTCAATTAAATTTTTTTAAAAACCAAATATCCATTTTATTAAAATCTAACTTCATCTAATTTACATTGGTGATGACATATTTACAATACCAGCTGCAATTAAAAATAAAGGGTTAATGAAATACGTCATCTCCCAATCCAGGTTTTCATTAAAGATTGAAAAAAGTTTTAATCTTTCTATCGCTCTCTCTGCGTGCACCCTTGCTTTTGCTATTGTCAAGTTTTTGAGTGATTTCGTTTCTGCAAACTGTTTAGATTTTTTCAGAAATGGTGGAATAAAAATTTCAATTCCTTTTTCTAAACATTTGTTCTCTATTTTGAATCCTTTATCTACCATGCATGTGTCAAGATAGGGTGTTAACTTGTCCAATAGAGTTATATTTGCTGAGGGGGGTGAGACGTCAGTGGTTTTACAGCCAATGAAATTAACAAGCCAACAGTTGGAGTCACCTTCTGGTGGCTATAGAGCTCATGTTAAATTCTGCCTCCAAAATGGCGAATGGGCGGAGTTTAATGTCACCCTCCCTGTAACCGATATAACTCTATACTTTACTGTGCAAATTAATAAATTTGCCAGATGCTCTTCCTCCATAAGCTCTACTCAAAAATGTAATCAAACCAGCAGGAGATACGCCGACCAAAATTTTAACCATATAGTTACCCTTTTTATGAGACAAGATTTTACATTTAAGGCATTTAGGTGTTTCTATTGTAATTTTGATACATTCCAATAGCACCACAGTTTTTTCAAAGCCTTTAAAACATTTCGGCATGCAATTAATGATTTCTTCCCTAGAGGACCATTTGATTGCGCGTTTAAAAACATCAGCAACAATAAATACTGTTTGTTTAAAGCAAAGCGCGGGTCCAGCGGGTCCCCTACAAGGCGACTTTCCTCCTGTACTCCCGTTTTAGCTTGGCAAAGGCTAGTGGGCGGGATTTATATGGGCACTTATAAATCCCGCCCACAAATGCCTCCTGCCTTCGCCAAGCCAAAACTCGAGTTCGTAAGGAAAGTCAACTTGTAGGGGATCCGCTGGACCCGCGCTTTGCTTTAAAGTATTTGCGGCAACTGGTATCAGACATATTAAAGACAGTAGAAAGAACATCGTACGTCAAGTTTAGTTTAATTTTCATTAAAACAAGAAGAGAAAGTCCATTTATTGGGATGTGAACTTTAAAATTTATTAACATCGTCATAGATTCCACAAGGGCGTAAAATAATAATTTGAAATTGGAAATACTGGTCATACGGTTTAAATCCTCAGTTTTAACTGTTAACTGAATTCATAATACTAAAGGACTCAGAAAAGTAAGTGTTTAGTTTCACTGAAACATCTTTTCTCTCTTCAAGTATGGTGGGTCAATATAAGCAAGCATTGTGAAGGGAAAGTTCCAAGCTTTAGTTTCCTTTCCCTTGTGGGCATATCTGAAGTAACAAGCACATTAAATCCCGGTCTTCAATTCATAATACTTAAAAAAAAAGAACTTACCAGGAAAAAAGTAATCAGTATTCTTGAAATGCAAACTGCATACAACCATGTGATTTGAAACATATTTTCGAATTTTAAGGACGCGTTTCCATTGTTTACGAAACTTGATTTCTTTTGGAAAACTATGCATACTTAAACCTGGGAAATTTAGTTTTAATCTGGAATTACACTGTGGGACACAGCAATACTTTTTGCTAGGCGCCATGTAGTATAGTTGTTAACGCTGTTATGATCATATAACTTAAGCCTTGCGAAATGTACAGCCTCGCCTTCCTCCTTCCTTACTCCCAATACTCCGTTAGAGCAGTTTCCAAAACTACCGCTAAATGTCGCGTCACTCTTTGGCGATAGCCAATAGCGTCTCTTTGGTTATAGCCAATAGGAAAACCTCATTTTATCCCTAATTTTTCAAACAAAACTGTTACATCAAAAGTAAGATCTGATATGTAATAATTTAATAAGTCATAATTTTCCATTTGTTTTTAAACTTCGGCGTAAAATTAGATTTATCAACACTTAATTTAGTTGCCGAAATTAAAAATGAATGAAAAATAATGACATTTTTTATTGTTTTAATCAACTAATTTGTCGTCTATTGTTTAGGCTTAGCAACATGAACGTAAGGGATTGCAAAGTTACTGTTTTCAACAGTTTTGGGAACAGCGGTCGCGGCAATCGTGGTGGACGTGGTGGGAGAGGAGGTGGCAGAGGAGGTGGGAGAGGAGGTGGCAGAGGAGGTGGGAGAGGAAGTGGCAGAGGAGGTGGGAGAGGAGGTGGCAGAGGAGGTGGGAGAGGGGGTAAGAGACCCCGAGGGAAAAAAATTTGTTATAATTGCCGAGAAGAAGGGCATTTTGCCCGAAATTGCCCAAAAAAATTAGGTATGGTATTATTTTAATAAATTTATCTGTGGTTCCTGACGTTTTTAGGCGCTACTGCTACTGTTATTGTTTTATTTATATAAGCATAGTTGAAATAAGTAATGTTCATTAAATTTTATTCTTTGATGAAGAAGAGGAGAAAAAAAAACGAGGAGGAGAAAACAAACGAGGAGGAGAAAAAAAACTTGCCAGAAATGGATTGTTCCGAAGAGAAAAAAAAAGATTAATTTTTAAAAATGTAAGTCACAGGTCATAGTTTTAGTGGTATAGAGCGTTTCGGAAATTACATTCAGAGATAGCAAAACCATGGATAAAGAATGCGCGTGAGGTTGAAATTTGTTTTCACGCTATAGGATAGGCAACTCTCTATCTCGAACGACAGCTTATTCTGTATACACTCTGTTACAACATCGGTTGTCAGTACGCGCAAAGCTCTTTCTCTATGTAACGTAGCTTTGTGCGTGCTGTCAAGAGATTAAAAACTTCAGGATTTAAAATACCCGCGAGTTTTTTCCCTAGAGTGCACGGACCGCTAGGCTTTAGTTTCAAATACCTTTAGCAGGCTGTAAGCAATTTGACAAGTATTTGAAACTAAGACCTAGAGGTCCGTGCACTCGAGCTAAAAAACTCGCCGATATTTTAAATCCTGAAAATCCTGACGTTTTCTGTAATTTCTTTTCAAAAATATTAATGTTGAGGTTATTTTTTTATGCAGGTCCAAAATTGTCTTTTGGAAAAATAAAAAAAAAAGACAAAAATGTTTTATTTTTTTTTTTTATATATTTTCAAATTTAAACTTTTATTTTTTAATTTTCAAATGTAAATTTTTTTCTCCTTATTTTCATTTTATTATTGAAGTAAATAACTTATAACCAATTAATTTTCTCATTTTTTTTAAATTGAAATCAAAGCTCTAGTTCTTCTCACCATTATTTTAAGTGAATTTTATTACAACTATAAATCCTGGCACAGTTTACATAACTTGGATCACTCCCTTGAACAATGACTAAATGTCACTGTTATGGGAATGTTCCACTGACATTCGCGATTGTCAATGATTTAATTTTTTTACCGCTGGAGGCAGTAACGGGAAACTGGCTCAAAGGAAAAGAAAACGACATGATCAGATCAGCCATCGGAAATTTACAATTTTCGCCGATACGACCGGGTGGCGCTGATCAGGCATAAGGCATGGTCATCTGTAGCAACAGTGTGGCTGTTATTTGTTCTGCTGTTCTGACTTGTCCGATTTCAATTTCCCAGAATTGTCCTTCAATGACTTTTAAGGCCCATTTTCAATTTCCCAGACTTTTTAGGCCCACTTTCAATTTCCTAGACTTTTTAGGCCCACTTTCAATTTCCCAGACTTGTCCCTGACTTTTTAGGCCCATTTTAAATTTCCCAGAATTGTCCTTCAATGACTTTTAAGGCCCATTTTCAATTTCCCAGACTTTTTAGGCCCACTTTCAATTTCCCAGACTTGTCCCTGACTTTTTAGGCCCATTTTCAATTTCCCAGAATTGTCCTTCAATGACTTTTAAGGCCCATTTTCAATTTCCCAGACTTGTCCCTGACTTTTCAGGCCCATTTTCAATTTCCCAAACTTGTCCCTGACTTTTTAGGCCCATTTTCAATTGTCCATTTTCAATATCCCAGACTTTCCTGGCCCAATTTCAATCGAAAAAAGTTATTAAAATGAATAAATCTATATGGTTATAATTATTTTGAAATGAAAACTATTAAATCCATCTCTTTGTTATTTGGCTCTGTTAATTTCTGAAAATTTACAAAAACTAGTGTAGTACATATTTAACCAAAATTTATGTTAATAACCAAACAAAAAAAACGTTATGAAATAAAGAGCCTGAGAATGGATCCCCTTAAAACCAGAACCAAGACCTGTGAGTGTTAGTTTGAAACAATTTTTGAAAATGAACACTTTCGTTTCTTTGATATTTACCTACAATAATTTCAGAAACTTTGAAGGCTTAGTTGCAGAACAACTGTAACACTGAACAGTGTGTTACACATTAAACATAAACCAAAATTAATATAATTTTAACTATACATCGTGTTATAAACGCCTTTAAAAAAACGCGCCCTCAAAATGCAAAAGCTACGTGAGTATGTCGAAAATTAAGAAAACATGTTAGAGAACCAATGAGCAGCAATCTTTTTCATGTTTAATACAAAATTTGAATTAAAATAATGCAAATGTAAAATTTTATGAAATGAAAGAATGTATACAGTTCTGTTTGTCATTATTTCCCTTGAAATGTTGTCGCTAGCGTTCAGCCAGCGGGGGTTTAATCATCAAGGTGTAAAATTTACATCAACAGCTAATTAAAATGTCCCAGCTGCCACAGATAACAATGTAGTAATTGATTGATCTACCAGTAAGATTAATAATTAATTTAATTATAATTTATTTCAACCTACCGACAGGGTGGTTTTATCCCAAATAACCGAAGTTGATGTTGCCCATGACAACAATCATTCATCATAACGCTATTTTGACCGAGGCTTAGCGAAAATGCTTAATAATAAAATATTTTGGTGAATTTCTAGTTTAAAAATAATTGTAGTAATTTTCAATGACGTTTTTGTTACGACAATAATAAAAATCAGACCTAATTAGCCTCCAGTTTAATTCCAAATCCAAAATTTTGATTTTAACCGAGAGTTTAAACCGTCAAACGCCATGTTTTTCTTGCTCAATCTCCCTCTAACGGCGTGAATCACGACAAAAATGCCGTAAGTCCAATATAAAAAATGAGGGCCAAAATGCGTGTCTCTAGCAGTGGTAAAACGCCGTAACTTCTATACCCAAAACATCGTAACTAGAAGTATGAGTTTATAATGATAAAAATCAATACTTAAACTTAATTGATCTTAATGAAACTAAGAAAAGGCGCTACAATGAACTGTTCTCTTTCATTTAAGATGGTTCCCAAACGTATCGAATGAATAGTTTTCCTTATATCCCTGCGGGGTTGACCCCCACTTTCTATAAAATTCCCATGTTATGTCTATGGAAAAATATAGTATTTTTCACCGAATGTCTGATTCATTTTATGGATTCTAAAACCACCCTTAACAACTTTTTTCTTTATAGAATTAACTATTAGTTGGATCTCTTTGAAATTTTAACCACAAAATTAGGGCCCAAATTTTAGTTCACTGGCAAAATTTCAAAGCAGCAAACACAATACGAAAAAAGTTACGGCCAATCAAAGAACCCTCCTTTAGCATTAGAGGCAGTATCAAGTCTTATCTAAGAGAGCGACCGCTCTCCTAGAATAT
>JAEQBA010002847.1:107259-360766 GCA_019434445.1 Phalangium opilio
TTCCCAAGGAATTTTCTTAAGAGTTCTTAAGAAGATTTTTGTAAGGGATTATTCGGTGATAAATTATAACTATTTGACGAACGTCAAGCGATGATAAATTTTAATCTTTCAATGTAGGGAAAGATCTCAACTGATAGTAGTAGTTTCCGGTAATATCCTACTATGTAAAGTTAATTTTCTTCCTCATCTTGTTTAGGTACATCACTGCAAAAGAACATTTTACGTTCTGAGTCTCTGATATGAAAATGTTCTCGTATCTTTTGCAGCGGTTCTTGATGTCGAGCAACCGCCAATTCAAGCGCATAACAAGCTTGAGAAATTCCTTCCTGTTTTCGCACGTGGGAGGATCTCTGGCCGGTAGCACTGTCATCAGGGCGTGTGACGTCGCACAGACTTTTGAAGGACGTTTCCTCAAACTAATTGATGAATGCACAGCCGCTAATTACATGATGAACATGGCGCAAAGGTATCTCCATCACCGATATTTATGGAATTTTAATGTTGAAAATCAACTGAGCACTTTTTAATTTCAAAACAAAAGGCTTGATTCCACAGCAAAGTTTTTTTTTCAGTTTGAGCTTGAGCTTTCTAAGCACATAATATGCATTTTTTCAATTCAGTTAAATTTAGAAACCTCAAAAAAAGCACCGTGGATGCAGAACCAAGCGATAGTCCTATTCTTTTTGTTGTTCGAACAGTGGGGCTAATGTTTTTTGGGCACCACTAGCTTCCATATCCCCAAGGGCGTTTAAAAAGAGGGTTTTTGACCGCTATTTCATTTCCTAGCCTATTTCGAATCTTACTCCAGTTAAAATTGACCACGAGTGGCAAGACAAACTAAAGTTGTGGGAGAAACTTAAACTGAAATATGTCAAAACCATGATTGTTTTTAATTATAGGTCTTTTCTAGTTAAGTTTCTTAAACTATTTCTTGGAATCTCAGGAAACATTTTTTATAAATAAAAATAAATACTTGATTTTAATCAAATGATTTTTTTAAAAAATTCGCTTGATTTAAATCAGTGAATTTAAAACAATTTAACTAGCAACAGGCTACTCGTGGAACCCATTAAAGAGTTACTGCCATAATTTTCGTCATCCACAAACTTAAAATACGAAAACAATCCTTGAAAAATCTAGTTTATTGTGATATGTTTACTTTTGTATTTGGTTTCGTAGAAATTTATGAAATTGCAATCAAAGTTTTGTGTTTGGAAAAGGCCTAGTTAAAATTTAATTCGTTTGATGACGTAGTAAGGAGAAATTTTCACTCTAGATGTTGCTCACGTGACGCCTGTTAGTGTCGCCGCGTGCGCGTTAAGCCTATTTTATTAAGATTCGCGCGGCATTAGTAGGCTGGATGTCTCGGGCGCTTGCACTTGGCTTTTCCGCGAGATGCCGTGAGTGACGTAGCGAGGAGAAAAACCCGCCAAATATCTTCTCCGCAAATTTGCTTTTTCCCCCAAATTTCAAGTTTTCGAAGTTTTTTTTTCTGTGTTTTCCCTCATATTTAAATATTTATTAATCATATTTTTGGAATCAGAAGAGTTTAAACTCTCAAAACAGTAAGGTTTTCTTTAGATTTGAGAAAATTTTTAAATCAGTTCGGTATTCCTTTAACAAACGATTTTTCGCGTGAGCAAAATGTTATTTCTTTCCAGATGGCTGACAGTACGCTACAATATCTTGGGCAATGGCTTGATATTTTGCGCCACAATTTTCGTTATTTTGAGCAAAGGAACTGTTACAACCGAATTAGTTGGAATAATATTGGCTAATGCCGATCTTGTAAGTGCTACCAATGAAAGGCAAGGACATAAACAAACTAAGTTTCCAGTAACTTATTTAAGCAGACGAATATCATATCTAAATGGCAGATTGCTGTTTCTCACTCCTTACTGAGAGCTTAGTTTGGTGAAAAATCACTAATTGCCTTTAGTAAATGTCTGTAGGCCTATTCCAGTTGAAATTTGACCCCTTATAGACTGATTATTTAGTTTAAAATGGCACTGTTTCAAGTCTACAGCAATACTTTATCTAAAAATATAGTGGTTTTCCTTGCTTTTATTATATTATTTTCCCCAAAATTTAATGAAGGGTCAAATCGGTCACCTCAAGGTATTACCGGTTTCCTTTACCTTTGTACACTTTATAAACCACGCTTTGAAACCAAATATACCTGTTCATATATCTGAAAATTGTCGCTCCTAACTCGAAGGGTCCGACATTTACACGAAATCCCGTACGCTATTTGCAAAATCGCGAAATATTTCACAAAATCACGAAATCTTTGAAGAAATTACGAAATCAAAGATGAAATTCCGAAATCTTTGGCGAAATCGTGGAATTTAGAAAAAAATACGAAATATTTGGTGAAATTGCGAAATCAAAGAGGAAATCCCCAAATCTTTGGCAAAATCGCAAAATCAAAGAAGAAATCCCGATATTTTTGGCGAAATCGCGAAATCAAAAAAGAAATCACGTATTCTTTGTGAAATCGTGAAATGACGAAATCTTTCTCGAAATCACGAAATCGCGTATGCTTTTCTGGCAATGTCGGACCCCTCGTCCTAACTCCTTTGACTCTGTTTTTGATGTTGGTATATTCCTCCCTAGGTTTAAGCTTGAAACTTTAATACTCCTTACAAGTATAGGTATGCCGTAGTTGTCTTTAGTATAGATAGGGTCCGTGAGAGAGGAATTTGGAGACACGACTTTTCGTAGAAAATATCCTTTAGTCCTTTGATTATGTAAATTATTATAGGCTTGTGGTTTAGTTGTGAACTTTTTTAATATTTTGATTTCCTAGATTCAACAATCTATCAAAATTACAATTACTGGATTTACTGGTTTGGAAACCAATATCGTCTCAATTGAACGAGCTGATGAATACTGCCATTTGGAGTCTGAAGCCGAGTGGGAGAAACCAGAATCCCAACCACCGTCAGACTGGCCTCAACGAGGATAAATCCTATTCCAGGACTACAGTACTAGATATCGCGCAGGATTGGATTTGGTCTTGAAGGACATAGATGTCAAGATCGAGCCCGGAGAGAAAGTGGGCGTGGTGGGTCGGACAGGAGCTGGAAAGTCGTCACTAACCCTGGCGCTCTTCCGTCTCATCGAGGGCGTGCGTGGCCAGATCGTTATAGACGGACTGAACGTGGAGAGAATGGGCTTGTCCGATTTGAGATCACGGCTGACCATCATCCCCCAAGAGCCTGTTCTCTTCTCGGGCACGCTGAGACTCAATCTGGATCCCTTCGGGCAACAAGACGACCAGAGACTGTGGGCCGCGCTTGAACACTCGCACTTGAAGTCCTTCGTGGCGTCACTGGAGCAGGGACTGGATCACCCCGTGGCCGAAGGTGGACAGAATCTCAGCGTCGGGCAGCGCCAGTTGGTTTGCTTGGCTCGTGCCTTGTTGAGGAACACCAAAAGATAAAGATTAGAGCCTACTTGAATTAGAACTTTCTGAACTTCACTCCGTTCAACACAAACAAACACAAAAATTATGTTAAACTGATTTAGTTTTAAGATTAGAAAAATTGGAATATTTAAAATCAAACGTAAAAATTGGAATATTTAATATCAAACGTAAAAAGCGCGTAAAAAATCAACCTTCTCTCGCAAAATTTCATTCGTGGTATTATAACGTAGGCCCAGATAGCATTGATTATACTACGTTATATTGAATTAACTGCGATGAAATAGACAGTTAAAACTTAGAGAATTGAATATCTCTAGAAGAATTTTATTCCTGGGTTAGTTTAGGCTTAAGAGGTCCGCTCTTAAGAGTAAGAAAATAAACAACCCGTTCACTTCAGTAGCAAGCAAAAAAGTGTCTCTTTATTGTTAACATCCAAAATACAATCTTTTGGGGGGCCTCTTCGTGGAAAAGTACCACGAAGGGAAGGTATCTAAAAACAGGTCCGGTGCACGTGTGTCAATAAGAATGGGCTTGGTGAGTGAAAGGGTTTGAAATACATGTATCTAAGAGGGAAGGCTAGAGATACATGTATCAAGCTTGAAACGCCCGTTACATCACCCCCTCCCTACACGAGAGTTTGTCCCCTAAACTCTTAAAGAGTAGCAAGGTTTAAAGCTACCTAGGCCTGGGGTAGAAAAAAATAACCTAATATAGGGCTTCATCTTTAAAATGATGGGAATAAGGGACAATTACCGAAAACCTATATTCTGATGAGACTAGTTCAAAAGTAGCTACATTTTAAAGCTTACACAGGGTGCTAAAACGGTAATAAAGAAATCAATAGCCGTGGCACAATGCGAGAGGGGAGGCTTGAAAATAGTTGAATCTAGTAACCGTAGGATCAGAAAAATACACTTGTTTAACAATAAAAGTAATAACAGGTAGTAAACCGAATTCAAAAATGTTAACAATTAGCAAGGTAACGAAATTAACAAACAGTAATATTTACATAGATACGTTAAAGGCAATATCACCGAAATATTGAATATTATGAACAATACATCAAAATATAAATGGGGAAACACATAAACATATGTACAGAATATTTCCGAGGTTCAGATTCTAAGCCGAATATTTTGCCGGGGCGCGTACACTCTGGCGCAGCGACATGTTTCTATACCGCCTAGTCTGGATCCGAGTGGGAACGGAAGTGGAAATTGGTTTCTTAGCGCGGACACGTCGAATGGGTCGGTGACCGGAATCCGTTATTGGCTTAGGTGGCGGAAGCGCGATTGGCGCGTTTGAAAGGTCGGGCTCCCGAGAGACATATCGTTTCATGTTCTGAACATGGCCTGTTCCAATAAGTTTACCGGACATGTCATGAACGTGGAAGTTCACCTTGTTGGGGAATTGGTCCCCAAGTCGTAGAGGACCTTCCCAAATATCCGCGAGTTTTGCATTGAAACCTTTCGAGGCGTCCGATTGGTAATGCGTTTTTAAGCAAATCAAATCACCTGGTTTCAATGTAATTTCACTTCTGTGTTTATCGTAGTGAGACTTTTGT
Source organism: Phalangium opilio (assembly GCA_019434445.1). Lineage (NCBI taxonomy): Eukaryota > Metazoa > Arthropoda > Arachnida > Opiliones > Phalangiidae > Phalangium > Phalangium opilio. Next base: position 112,254 of record JAEQBA010002847.1, read on the forward strand.
TTCAATTTTTCTCGCGAGAGATGAGTTTTGACCTCCTCATTAATTTTCTCGAGTCGAGCTCTGGAGTTCTCGAGATAATCAGCTTGTTTTTGGGAGCGCGCCGGAGGGAGATTTCCTTGTAAAAACAGATCAAGGGGACCACATATTTTACGACTAGTCGCGAGTTCGAACGGAGTGAAACCAGTTGACTCATGGGTTGCACTGTTAATGGCGAAGGTGAAGTCCGAGATATGTAAATCCCATTTTCTTTGGTCACCGTCGATGAATGCGCGCATCATTTGTTTTAAGTCGCGGTTGCTACGTTCCGTCGGGTTGGACTGAGGGTGATAAGTTGTAGTCCAACGTTGAGTCACGCCCCAAGATTTACAGTAGGAGTCTAAGTCAAGCGAGGTAAATTGCGAGCCTTGGTCGGATAAGAGGTATTTCGGGTAACCCCAAATGTTGAATACTCGGTCACGAAGAGTGGAAGCTATGACGTTTGTGGTAGCGCGTCGTATAGGAATAGCAGTCGTGAACCTAGTATAGCAGTCTATGACCACGAGGAGATATTTGTTTTCCTTCGAGCTAGGGTTGAAAGGCCCTTGTAAATCTGTGGCTAGCATTTCACCAGGGTACGAGGTCTGCGTTGAGACCATGTGGCCCATGGGTTTTGAGTTCCTGGGTTTAGAAACCTGGCACGTGTGGCAAGAACGGACGTAGGACTTTATATCGCGGTTCATCTTGTGCCAAAAAAGGTTGGCGGCGGCGCGAAGAGTCGTTTTTCTAATTCCAAAGTGACCGGAAAGAGGGTGGTCCTGTATTTGTTTCAAGAACTTGGTTTTCAAGGCTTCGGGAACCACGAGTTTCAAAATTTCTGTACCCTCGGGGTCGGTTGGTGGGCAAACGCGGTACAAGACTTCGTTTTGCAACGTAAAAAACTTAGAGACGTCGGTTTGGGTACCGGTTTCCTTTCCCTTGGCAAGTGCTTCAAATATTGGTATAAGGGAGGGATCGAGTTTTTGTTCCCGCGCGATTGTTGACCATTCCTCGAAAGAATCTAGTTCCAACGAGCAGACTTGGGGATATTCTTGGTTGGTTGGCGTCGCCCTCAAGACTTTCGACTAAGGTGCACAGTAGTGTTTGATCAGTCGCACTTGGAGGGACAGCGGCACGTGATAGTGCGTCTGGCACGGCGTTTAAGTTTCCGGCCCTATGTTCTATTGAAAATGGCATAAGTTCTTGAAGACGGAGGACCCATCTGGCCAGGCGGCCTGTAAGCGAGGGTTTCGAAAAGAGCCAAGTTAAGGCAGCATGGTCCATCACGACATTGAATGTCTGACCTTCGATATATTCGCGCCATTTTTCTAAGGCCCAAATTACTGCCAAGAGCTCGAGTTCAGTGGCACTGTACTGTCGTTCAGGTTGACTAAGGGTGCAGCTTGCGAAAGAGATAACTATCTCCTTATTGTCTATATGCTGAACCAAAACTGCTCCTAATCCAACTTGACTAGCGTCTGTGCGAATCGTGAAGGGATACTCAAAGTTAGGGTAACCAAGTATGGGTGCTGAGACAAGTTTATTTTTTAAGCTCTCAAAAGACGTCTGACATGCGTCACTCCAAACCCAAGGTACTCCCTTCCTCCGGAGGCAGTTTAACGGCTCAGAAATTCCTGAGAAGCCATGAATAAATCGACGATACCAACCCGCCAGTCCAAGAAATCGGGCTAGATCCTTCTCGTTACGCGGTACGGGATATTCAGTCACGGCTCGCATTTTCTCGGGGTCCATTCTAACACCGTTTTTTGACACGATATGGCCGAGAAAGTGTAACTCTTCTTGCGCGAATTTACTTTTTTCCGGGTTGACAGTAAGTCCAGCGGCACGTAACCTCTCAAGGACCTGGCGGACGTCGCTTGCGTGAGTTTCAGCGTTACTTGAAAATATGATTAAGTCATCGAAGAAATTGTTTGCAATCTTCTTGAGACTGGGACCGAGAGTAGTGCCTGGAACGAGCTTAATGCATCGCTCAAAAGTTGCTGGCGCGTTGGTAAGGCCAAAGGGCATGACCTTGAATTGGAAGAGGCCCTCTGAGCAAACGAATGCCGTCTTGCATTTGGAATCTTCGGCAAGTGGGATCTGCCAAAACCCGCTTTTCATGTCTAGCGTCGTAAAAATCTTCGCTCCTTGGAGCGCGTCGAGAATCTGGTTAACAGTTGGCATCGGAAATGCATCCTTTCTCGTTTTTCTATTAACCCCTCGAATATCAACGCATAATCGGAAATTCTTTGGGTCAACCGGCGTTGGGGCAGCTTGAGGAACACCAGTAACGCATGATTCTGGGAGAGCTACCGGTTTTGGCGTTTTCTTGGGAACGAGAATGATTGGCGAACTCCAATCTGAGTTAGAAGGTTCGATGACACCAGCGTCCAGCATCTCTTGTATTTTTGTGGCGATGACACGAGCGCGAACTGGAGATACTCGATATGGGAATGAGCGGTGTGGTAGCTCATTGCCCGTATCAATACTGTGCTCTATGAGATGAGTACGACCTGGGACATCCGTGACCACGTCGGGAAAGTCGGCCAGGACGGCCGCAATGTTTGAGACAAGTGACGCATTAGCAGACGTAGGACGCTGAATAGGTTCAGTCGCGTTGGCGCGCGATTGTTCTGGGGCTGGACCCGAGGACGCATTCGCGTGTGGCAATGATATATCACTGAGTGGGTGAGGCGCGAATGATTTCTAGCTGGAGGGTTGAGTTTCACCTGGCGCAACTACACAGAAAAAACACCGCTTAGGTTTCAAACACATTTTTCATATCTAAACATATTCCTAAACTAAACGTTCAAACCAAACGTCTAATATTTAAGCACTTAGGCGTTTGGAACCTAATTACTTAAAACTATAAACAGCTGTTACACGTTTAGGGACCACCAAAAGTTTATTTTATGAACGGTTTCGGAAACTAAACATTTTCATAAACGCCGCGTTTAGATTTAAAACCATCCGTTTACGACGACCTCTGGTGTATAGGCGCTACCGGTTAGGTTTTAAACACCACGTGGTAATCTCAGGCGTTGGAGTACCACCGACATTTTACTTTTTCGTCTGGCTCTAACATAGATTGCAGTTGTGGAACAGGAAAGGCTAAATTTATCTACATTTATGGTGAGTATATTCTAAAAATAATTATTGGAAAATATACCCTGTATATTAGTATAAGATTATTATATACTAAATGTAAAACTTCAATCGTGTTTAATTCAGAATAATCAAATTCTTCAGAGTGAAACAGTAAGCCTTGGTCAGAATTTAAGGGGGGGCTCTAACCTGCAAGACTTAACGGAGACCGAAGTATCATTAATTATGAACACTATTATTTCGTGAAACATTTTCGTCTTCTGGTCTTCAACAATAGTATAAATATCTAAAGTAATATACCAAAATAAGGAGCTCTGAGTTTCAGTTAGCCCAACTGGCTTTCGAGGAAGAATTACTAAAAGTGTTTTTTGAAATCTTAGAGCTAATTCAGTTTCAATATTTAGTTAACCTTCAGTTGCGTTTAATTACAAGCAATTAAGTTTAAAATTTGATTGAATTTATATCAGTTAGCTCAAAATTTTGACTGAATTGAATCCAGTCGGCAGCAGTCGGTTAATCTTAAAGGGAGGGTGAAGTAGAAAATCAAGTGATTTTTTTATCGATTTTTCTACTAATTATAAGACCAGTCTGCATAGTGAAACATTCAGGAAATACTTCCAAATGATTTTATAATTCAAAATAGGTTGAGATTTTAAGAATAATTTTAAAGAAGGACCTCCAACCAGGCGCGTAACGCCCTGCCTTTTTATTAAGAAAATTTTTGTGGCACGTTCCGTGTCGAATGAAATTTATCACGAGATTTGATCAAATTTGCGCGCGACATAACGTGGCACGAGACATGGAGCGTGCCACGTGAATTTTGTTAATGAAAAGGCAGGGCGTTACGCGATTGGTCAGAGGTCCTTCTTTAAAATTATTCTTAAAATCTGAACCTAATTTGAATTTTAAAATCATTCGGAAGTATTTCCTGAAGGTTTCACTATGCAGACTGGTCTTATAATTAGTAGAAGAATCGATAAAAATCACTTAATTTTCTACTTCACCCTCCCTTTAATGGGATCTTATAGCGTTTTCCTTTGGGTCCTCGTGGAGCGCTCCCAAGGAGCAATAAAAATTGTACTAGTAGTTTCCAGCTTTGTTAAAGACTGTTTTTGAAGAATAGGATCTCCTAGTTTTATTCCTCCACGGGAGCGCTCCGCGAGGACCCAAAGGAAAACGCTATTAATTGTGTATAAATTTATTCATTTAATCTTAAATTGAGTGTAACTTAAGTGAGTTAATCTTAAGTTTTGTTACTCTAATATCGGTACCGATACTAAGACAGTGTTAACGGATGAGTTAATCTTCAACTTGATTAGATTTTAATGAGTTAATCTTCAACTTGATTAGATTTTAATGAGTTAATCTTCAACTTGATTAGATTTTGATGAGTTAATCTTCAACTTGATAAGATTTTGATCAGTTAATCTTCAACTTGATTAGATTTTGATGAGTTAATCTTCAACTTGATTAGATTTTGATCAGTTAATCTTCAACTTGATTTGACTGTTATCAATTAATCTTCAACTTGATTTGACTGTTATCAATTAATCTTTAACTTGATTTGACTGTTATCAATTCATCTTGGTATCGTTCCTTTCAACCGAATTCCCAATGGACCGAAATCCCATTCGATCGAATATCCCGCAATGATTTTAGATTTCCAGCCCAATGGCTATATTCCCGATGGACCGAAATCCCAATCGTCCGAATATGCCCCTAAAAAATACATGAATATAACTTGAAACACTGTAGCCGTCAGCGATTCGGTGGTGTAGTGGATACGATGTTGGACTGCGAAGCGATAGGTTGTTGGTTCGAATCTCCGAAAGGTGTATTAATAATATCAGAAGTGGTATGATACTAGAAGTATTGAGCTAACCAAATTCTTCACTCGGCATTAGTGAAAAGACTTGATAAAACACAAACGGTTGGCCCTCTAGTGGCGGTTTCTGAAATTTCCCCTCCAAAACGTGAGACGCTCGCGGTGGTAGACGGCCGAACTAGATTCAAGAGCTGGGTCCGTGTTTCGCCGCTTTAGGTTGAGGGGAAGGGGGTAAGAAATGTTTTTGGAACTCGACCAATTTTTTTCTCTCCGCAATGGAAGCGGCATAAAATCCTCAAATTTGTTCACTAGTGCCAGGATCTACTATCAATGCTAGAGCCCTTCACTTCTAGTCTCATACCACTTCTGATAATATTAAAAGTAAATGTTTCGTGATACTAATTAAAACGCTCACTTTCATTCCTTTTAAAGCATGAGATATATAGAATTAATAAACAAATTGTGCTTAAAATGAAGTACAGTCTTAATGGTAGTTCCATCAATGTCTTTAGATTTTGAATTAAAATTTTAATATTTTGGTTTCGGGTGGGTTAGGTTAGGTTCGGTTTGGTTCCAATAATTCGTTGACACCGTCTCCAAAATATGCTCCTTTTAATTAGCTACCACCTTTTCCAAAATATTCTCCTATTAATTAGCTGCCACCTTTTCCAAAAGATTTTCCTATTAATTAGCTGCCACCTTTTACAAAATATTCTCCTATTAATTAGCTGCAATCTTTTCCAAACATTCTCCTACTAATTAGCTACCACCTTTTCCAAAACATTCTCCTATTAATTAGCTGCCACCTTTTCCAAAATATTTTCCTATTAATTAGCTGCAACTTTTTCCAAAACATTCTCCTACTAATTAGCTGCCACATTTTCCAAAATATTCTCCTTTTAATTAGCTACCACCTTTTCTAAAATATTCTCTTATAAATTAGCTGCCACCTTTTCCAAAAGATTTTCCTATTAATTAGCTGCCACCTTTTCCAAAATATTCTACTATTAATTAGCTGCCACCTTTTCCAAAACATTCTCCAATTAATTATCTGACATCTTTTCCAAAATATTTCTATTATTGCTTATAAATTGTTCGTGGTAAAAGGCGGGCTTTTAATACTCATATAAATAATCTTTTTACCTCCAAACAAGGTTAGGTTAGGTTAGGTTAGGTTACGTTTGGTTAGGTTAGGTTAGGTTAGGCTAGGGTAGGTGAGGTTCGCCGTAATTAAAACGTAGTTAAAATAAGTGCAGTAATACATTTTCAACTCACATTTATTTTAACAATAATAAGTTGTGAAATTAAAAATATATTTAATGCAAAACCACACAGTATGTCTTCTTCCAGTTCAATAGAATTTCGGTCCAATGGGACTATAATAAAATCGCACCTTTGGCTACGTTCGGTCGAATGGGACCCCAAAAAAAACCCCCTTCTGTCGAATGGGAATTCGGTTCAATGGGACCAAAGCTTAATCTTTAACTTGATTTGACTGTTATCAATTAATCTTTAACTTGATTTGACTGTTATCAATTAATGTTTAACTTGATTTGACTGTTATCAATTAATCTTTAACTTGATTTGACTGTTATCAATTAATCTTTAACTTGATTTGACTGTTATCAATTAATCTTTAACTTGATTTGACTGTTATCAATTAATCTTCAACTTGATTTGACTGTTATCAATTAATCTTCAACTTGATTAGATTTTGATCAGTTAATCTTCAACTTGATTTGACTGTTATCAATTAATCTTCAACTTGATTTGACTGTTATCATTTAATCTTTAACTTGATTTGACTGTTATCAATTAATCTTTAACTTGATTTGACTGTTATCAATTAATCTTTAACTTGATTTGACTGTTATCAATTAATCTTTAACTTGATTTGACTGTTATCAATTAATCTTTAACTTGATTTGACTGTTATCAATTAATCTTCAACTCGATTAGATTTTGATCAGTTAATCTTCAACTTGATTTGACTGTTATCAATTAATCTTCAACTTGATTTGACTGTTATCATTTAATCTTTAACTTGATTTGACTGTTATCAATTAATCTTTAACTTGATTTGACTGTTATCAATTAATCTTCAACTTGATTAGATTTTGATCAGTTAATCTTCAACTTGATTAGATTTTGATCAGTTCATCTTCAACTTGATTTGACTGTTATCAATTAATCTTTAACTTGATTTGACTGTTATCAATTAATCTTTAACTTGATTTGACTGTTATCAATTAATCTTTAACTTGATTTGACTGTTATCAATTAATCTTCAACTTGATTAGATTTTGATCAGTTCATCTTCAACTTGATTTGACTGTTATCAATTAATCTTCAACTTGATTTGACTGTTATCAATTAATCTTCAACTTGATTTGACTGTTATCAATTAATCTTCAACTTGATTTGACTGTTATCAATTAATCTTCAACTTGATTTGACTGTTATCAATTAATCTTCAACTTGATTTGACTGTTATCAATTAATCTTCAACTTGATTTGACTGTTATCAATTAATCTTTAACTTGATTTGACTGTTATCAATTAATCTTTAACTTGATTTGACTGTTATCAATTAATCTTTAACTTGATTTGACTGTTATCAATTAATCTTTAACTTGATTTGACTGTTATCAATTAATCTTTAACTTGATTTGACTGTTATCAATTAATCTTTAACTTGATTTGACTGTTATCAATTAATCTTCAACTTGATTTGACTGTTATCAATTAATCTTCAACTTGATTTGACTGTTATCAATTAATCTTCAACTTGATTTGACTGTTATCAATTAATCTTCAACTTGATTAGATTTTGATCAGTTAATCTTCAACTTGATTTGACTGTTATCAATTAATCTTCAACTTGATTTGACTGTTATCAATTAATCTTTAACTTGATTTGACTGTTATCAATTCATCTTGGTATCGTTCCTTTCAACCGAATTCCCAATGGACCGAAATCCCATTCGATCGAATATCCCGCAATGATTTTAGATTTCCAGCCCAATGGCTATATTCCCGATGGACCGAAATCCCAATCGTCCGAATATGCCCCTAAAAAATACATGAATATAACTTGAAACACTGTAGCCGTCAGCGATTCGGTGGTGTAGTGGATACGATGTTGGACTGCGAAGCGATAGGTTGTTGGTTCGAATCTCCGAAAGGTGTATTAATAATATCAGAAGTGGTATGATACTAGAAGTATTGAGCTAACCAAATTCTTCACTCGGCATTAGTGAAAAGACTTGATAAAACACAAACGGTTGGCCCTCTAGTGGCGGTTTCTGAAATTTCCCCTCCAAAACGTGAGACGCTCGCGGTGGTAGACGGCCGAACTAGATTCAAGAGCTGGGTCCGTGTTTCGCCGCTTTAGGTTGAGGGGAAGGGGGTAAGAAATGTTTTTGGAACTCGACCAATTTTTTTCTCTCCGCAATGGAAGCGGCATAAAATCCTCAAATTTGTTCACTAGTGCCAGGATCTACTATCAATGCTAGAGCCCTTCACTTCTAGTCTCATACCACTTCTGATAATATTAAAAGTAAATGTTTCGTGATACTAATTAAAACGCTCACTTTCATTCCTTTCAAAGCAAGAGATATATAGAATTAATAAACAAATTGTGCTTAAAATGAAGTACAGTCTTAATGGTAGTTCCATCAATGTCTTTAGATTTTGAATTAAAATTTTAATATTTTGGTTTCGGGTGGGTTAGGTTAGGTTCGGTTTGGTTCCAATAATTCGTTGACACCGTCTCCAAAATATGCTCCTTTTAATTAGCTACCACCTTTTCCAAAATATTCTCCTATTAATTAGCTGCCACCTTTTCCAAAAGATTTTCCTATTAATTAGCTGCCACCTTTTACAAAATATTCTCCTATTAATTAGCTGCAATCTTTTCCAAAACATTCTCCTACTAATTAGCTACCACCTTTTCCAAAACATTCTCCTATTAATTAGCTGCCACCTTTTCCAAAATATTCTCCTATTAACTAGCTGCAACTTTTTCCAAAACATTCTCCTACTAATTAGCTGCCACATTTTCCAAAATATTCTCCTTTTAATTAGCTACCACCTTTTCTAAAATATTCTCTTATAAATTAGCTGCCACCTTTTCCAAAAGATTTTCCTATTAATTAGCTGCCACCTTTTCCAAAATATTCTACTATTAATTAGCTGCCACCTTTTCCAAAACATTCTCCAATTAATTATCTGACATCTTTTCCAAAATATTTCTATTATTGCTTATAAATTGTTCGTGGTAAAAGGCGGGCTTTTAGTACTCATATAAATAATCTTTTTACCTCCAAACAAGGTTGGGTTGGGTTAGGTTAGGTTACGTTTGGTTAGGTTAGGTTAGGTTAGGCTAGGGTAGGTGAGGTTCGCCGTAATTAAAACGTAGTTAAAATAAGTGCAGTAATACATTTTCAACTCACATTTATTTTAACAATAATAAGTTGTGAAATTAAAAATATATTTAATGCAAAACCACACAGTATGTCTTCTTCCAGTTCAATAGAATTTCGGTCCAATGGGACTATAATAAAATCGCACCTTTGGCTACGTTCGGTCGAATGGGACCCCAAAAAAAACCCCCTTCTGTCGAATGGGAATTCGGTTCAATGGGACCAAAGCTTAATCTTTAACTTGATTTGACTGTTATCAATTAATCTTTAACTTGATTTGACTGTTATCAATTAATGTTTAACTTGATTTGACTGTTATCAATTAATGTTTAACTTGATTTGACTGTTATCAATTAATCTTTAACTTGATTTGACTGTTATCAATTAATCTTTAACTTGATTTGACTGTTATCAATTAATCTTCAACTTGATTTGACTGTTATCAATTAATCTTCAACTTGATTAGATTTTGATCAGTTAATCTTCAACTTGATTTGACTGTTATCAATTAATCTTCAACTTGATTTGACTGTTATCATTTAATCTTTAACTTGATTTGACTGTTATCAATTAATCTTTAACTTGATTTGACTGTTATCAATTAATCTTTAACTTGATTTGACTGTTATCAATTAATCTTTAACTTGATTTGACTGTTATCAATTAATCTTTAACTTGATTTGACTGTTATCAATTAATCTTTAACTTGATTTGACTGTTATCAATTAATCTTTAACTTGATTTGACTGTTATCAATTAATCTTCAACTCGATTAGATTTTGATCAGTTAATCTTCAACTTGATTTGACTGTTATCAATTAATCTTCAACTTGATTTGACTGTTATCATTTAATCTTTAACTTGATTTGACTGTTATCAATTAATCTTTAACTTGATTTGACTGTTATCAATTAATCTTCAACTTGATTAGATTTTGATCAGTTAATCTTCAACTTGATTAGATTTTGATCAGTTCATCTTCAACTTGATTTGACTGTTATCAATTAATCTTTAACTTGATTTGACTGTTATCAATTAATCTTTAACTTGATTTGACTGTTATCAATTAATCTTTAACTTGATTTGACTGTTATCAATTAATCTTCAACTTGATTAGATTTTGATCAGTTCATCTTCAACTTGATTTGACTGTTATCAATTAATCTTCAACTTGATTTGACTGTTATCAATTAATCTTCAACTTGATTTGACTGTTATCAATTAATCTTCAACTTGATTTGACTGTTATCAATTAATCTTCAACTTGATTTGACTGTTATCAATTAATCTTTAACTTGATTTGACTGTTATCAATTAATCTTTAACTTGATTTGACCGTTATCAATTAATCTTTAACTTGATTTGACTGTTATCAATTAAACTTTAACTTGATTTGACGGTTATCAATTAATCTTTAACTTGATTTGACTGTTATCAATTAATCTTTAACTTGATTTGACTGTTATCAATTAATCTTCAACTTGATTTGACTGTTATCAATTAATCTTCAACTTGATTAGATTTTGATCAGTTAATCTTCAACTTGATTTGACTGTTATCAATTAATCTTCAACTTGATTTGACTGTTATCATTTAATCTTTAACTTGATTTGACTGTTATCAATTAATCTTTAACTTGATTTGACTGTTATCAATTAATCTTCAACTTGATTAGATTTTGATCAGTTAATCTTCAACTTGATTTGACTGTTATCAATTAATCTTCAACTTGATTTGACTGTTATCAATTAATCTTTAACTTGATTTGACTGTTATCAATTAATCTTTAACTTGATTTGACTGTTATCAATTAATCTTTAACTTGATTTGACTGTTATCAATTAATGTTTAACTTGATTTGACTGTTATCAATTAATCTTTAACTTGATTTGACTGTTATCAATTAATCTTTAACTTGATTTGACTGTTATCAATTAATCTTTAACTTGATTTGACTGTTATCAATTAATCTTCAACTTGATTTGACTGTTATCAATTAATCTTCAACTTGATTAGATTTTGATCAGTTAATCTTCAACTTGATTTGACTGTTATCAATTAATCTTCAACTTGATTTGACTGTTATCATTTAATCTTTAACTTGATTTGACTGTTATCAATTAATCTTTAACTTGATTTGACTGTTATCAATTAATCTTTAACTTGATTTGACTGTTATCAATTAATCTTTAACTTGATTTGACTGTTATCAATTAATCTTTAACTTGATTTGACTGTTATCAATTAATCTTCAACTCGATTAGATTTTGATCAGTTAATCTTCAACTTGATTTGACTGTTATCAATTAATCTTCAACTTGATTTGACTGTTATCATTTAATCTTTAACTTGATTTGACTGTTATCAATTAATCTTTAACTTGATTTGACTGTTATCAATTAATCTTCAACTTGATTAGATTTTGATCAGTTAATCTTCAACTTGATTAGATTTTGATCAGTTCATCTTCAACTTGATTTGACTGTTATCAATTAATCTTTAACTTGATTTGACTGTTATCAATTAATCTTTAACTTGATTTGACTGTTATCAATTAATCTTTAACTTGATTTGACTGTTATCAATTAATCTTCAACTTGATTAGATTTTGATCAGTTCATCTTCAACTTGATTTGACTGTTATCAATTAATCTTCAACTTGATTTGACTGTTATCAATTAATCTTCAACTTGATTTGACTGTTATCAATTAATCTTCAACTTGATTTGACTGTTATCAATTAATCTTCAACTTGATTTGACTGTTATCAATTAATCTTCAACTTGATTTGACTGTTATCAATTAATCTTCAACTTGATTTGACTGTTATCAATTAATCTTTAACTTGATTTGACTGTTATCAATTAATCTTTAACTTGATTTGACTGTTATCAATTAATCTTTAACTTGATTTGACTGTTATCAATTAATCTTTAACTTGATTTGACTGTTATCAATTAATCTTTAACTTGATTTGACTGTTATCAATTAATCTTTAACTTGATTTGACTGTTATCAATTAATCTTCAACTTGATTTGACTGTTATCAATTAATCTTCAACTTGATTTGACTGTTATCAATTAATCTTCAACTTGATTTGACTGTTATCAATTAATCTTCAACTTGATTAGATTTTGATCAGTTAATCTTCAACTTGATTTGACTGTTATCAATTAATCTTCAACTTGATTTGACTGTTATCAATTAATCTTTAACTTGATTTGACTGTTATCAATTCATCTTGGTATCGTTCCTTTCAACCGAATTCCCAATGGACCGAAATCCCATTCGATCGAATATCCCGCAATGATTTTAGATTTCCAGCCCAATGGCTATATTCCCGATGGACCGAAATCCCAATCGTCCGAATATGCCCCTAAAAAATACATGAATATAACTTGAAACACTGTAGCCGTCAGCGATTCGGTGGTGTAGTGGATACGATGTTGGACTGCGAAGCGATAGGTTGTTGGTTCGAATCTCCGAAAGGTGTATTAATAATATCAGAAGTGGTATGATACTAGAAGTATTGAGCTAACCAAATTCTTCACTCGGCATTAGTGAAAAGACTTGATAAAACACAAACGGTTGGCCCTCTAGTGGCGGTTTCTGAAATTTCCCCTCCAAAACGTGAGACGCTCGCGGTGGTAGACGGCCGAACTAGATTCAAGAGCTGGGTCCGTGTTTCGCCGCTTTAGGTTGAGGGGAAGGGGGTAAGAAATGTTTTTGGAACTCGACCAATTTTTTTCTCTCCGCAATGGAAGCGGCATAAAATCCTCAAATTTGTTCACTAGTGCCAGGATCTACTATCAATGCTAGAGCCCTTCACTTCTAGTCTCATACCACTTCTGATAATATTAAAAGTAAATGTTTCGTGATACTAATTAAAACGCTCACTTTCATTCCTTTCAAAGCAAGAGACATTTAGAATTAATAAACAAATTGTGCTTAAAATGAAGTATAGTCTTAATGGTAGTTCCATCAATGTCTTTAGATTTTGAATTAAAATTTTAATATTTTGGTTTCGGGTGGGTTAGGTTAGGTTCGGTTTGGTTCCAATAATTCGTTGACACCGTCTCCAAAATATGCTCCTTTTAATTAGCTGCCACATTTTCCAAAATATTCTCCTATTAATTAGCTGCCACCTTTTCCAAAAGATTTTCCTATTAATTAGCTGCCACCTTTTACAAAATATTCTCCTATTAATTAGCTGCAATCTTTTCCAAACATTCTCCTACTAATTAGCTACCACCTTTTCCAAAACATTCTCCTATTAATTAGCTGCCACCTTTTCCAAAATATTTTCCTATTAATTAGCTGCAACTTTTTCCAAAACATTCTCCTACTAATTAGCTGCCACATTTTCCAAAATATTCTCCTTTTAATTAGCTACCACCTTTTCTAAAATATTCTCTTATAAATTAGCTGCCACCTTTTCCAAAAGATTTTCCTATTAATTAGCTGCCACCTTTTCCAAAATATTCTACTATTAATTAGCTGCCACCTTTTCCAAAACATTCTCCAATTAATTATCTGACATCTTTTCCAAAATATTTCTATTATTGCTAATAAATTGTTCGTGGTAAAAGGCGGGCTTTTAATACTCATATAAATAATCTTTTTACCTCCAAACAAGGTTGGGTTGGGTTAGGTTAGGTTACGTTTGGTTAGGTTAGGTTAGGTTAGGCTAGGGTAGGTGAGGTTCGCCGTAATTAAAACGTAGTTAAAATAAGTGCAGTAATACATTTTCAACTCACATTTATTTTAACAATAATAAGTTGTGAAATTAAAAATATATTTAATGCAAACCACACAGTATGTCTTCTTCCAGTTCAATAGAATTTCGGTCCAATGGGACTATAATAAAATCGCACCTTTGGCTACGTTCGGTCGAATGGGACCCCAAAAAAAACCCCCTTCTGTCGAATGGGAATTCGGTTCAATGGGACCAAAGCTTAATCTTTAACTTGATTTGACTGTTATCAATTAATCTTTAACTTGATTTGACTGTTATCAATTAATGTTTAACTTGATTTGACTGTTATCAATTAATGTTTAACTTGATTTGACTGTTATCAATTAATCTTTAACTTGATTTGACTGTTATCAATTAATCTTTAACTTGATTTGACTGTTATCAATTAATCTTCAACTTGATTTGACTGTTATCAATTAATCTTCAACTTGATTAGATTTTGATCAGTTAATCTTCAACTTGATTTGACTGTTATCAATTAATCTTCAACTTGATTTGACTGTTATCATTTAATCTTTAACTTGATTTGACTGTTATCAATTAATCTTTAACTTGATTTGACTGTTATCAATTAATCTTTAACTTGATTTGACTGTTATCAATTAATCTTTAACTTGATTTGACTGTTATCAATTAATCTTTAACTTGATTTGACTGTTATCAATTAATCTTTAACTTGATTTGACTGTTATCAATTAATCTTTAACTTGATTTGACTGTTATCAATTAATCTTCAACTCGATTAGATTTTGATCAGTTAATCTTCAACTTGATTTGACTGTTATCAATTAATCTTCAACTTGATTTGACTGTTATCATTTAATCTTTAACTTGATTTGACTGTTATCAATTAATCTTTAACTTGATTTGACTGTTATCAATTAATCTTCAACTTGATTAGATTTTGATCAGTTAATCTTCAACTTGATTAGATTTTGATCAGTTCATCTTCAACTTGATTTGACTGTTATCAATTAATCTTTAACTTGATTTGACTGTTATCAATTAATCTTTAACTTGATTTGACTGTTATCAATTAATCTTTAACTTGATTTGACTGTTATCAATTAATCTTCAACTTGATTAGATTTTGATCAGTTCATCTTCAACTTGATTTGACTGTTATCAATTAATCTTCAACTTGATTTGACTGTTATCAATTAATCTTCAACTTGATTTGACTGTTATCAATTAATCTTCAACTTGATTTGACTGTTATCAATTAATCTTCAACTTGATTTGACTGTTATCAATTAATCTTTAACTTGATTTGACTGTTATCAATTAATCTTTAACTTGATTTGACCGTTATCAATTAATCTTTAACTTGATTTGACTGTTATCAATTAAACTTTAACTTGATTTGACGGTTATCAATTAATCTTTAACTTGATTTGACTGTTATCAATTAATCTTTAACTTGATTTGACTGTTATCAATTAATCTTCAACTTGATTTGACTGTTATCAATTAATCTTCAACTTGATTAGATTTTGATCAGTTAATCTTCAACTTGATTTGACTGTTATCAATTAATCTTCAACTTGATTTGACTGTTATCATTTAATCTTTAACTTGATTTGACTGTTATCAATTAATCTTTAACTTGATTTGACTGTTATCAATTAATCTTCAACTTGATTAGATTTTGATCAGTTAATCTTCAACTTGATTTGACTGTTATCAATTAATCTTCAACTTGATTTGACTGTTATCAATTAATCTTTAACTTGATTTGACTGTTATCAATTAATCTTTAACTTGATTTGACTGCTATCAATTAATCTTTAACTTGATTTGACTGTTATCAATTAATCTTTAACTTGATTTGACTGTTATCAATTAATCTTTAACTTGATTTGACTGTTATCAATTAATCTTTAACTTGATTTGACTGTTATCAATTAATCTTTAACTTGATTTGACTGTTATCAATTAATCTTCAACTTGATTTGACTGTTATCAATTAATCTTCAACTTGATTAGATTTTGATCAGTTAATCTTCAACTTGATTTGACTGTTATCAATTAATCTTCAACTTGATTTGACTGTTATCATTTAATCTTTAACTTGATTTGACTGTTATCAATTAATCTTTAACTTGATTTGACTGTTATCAATTAATCTTCAACTTGATTAGATTTTGATCAGTTAATCTTCAACTTGATTAGATTTTGATCAGTTAATCTTCAACTTGATTTGACTGTTATCAATTAATCTTCAACTTGATTTGACTGTTATCAATTAATCTTTAACTTGATTTGACTGTTATCAATTAATCTTTAACTTGATTTGACTGTTATCAATTAATCTTTAACTTGATTTGACTGTTATCAATTAATCTTTAACTTGATTTGACTGTTATCAATTAATCTTTAACTTGATTTGACTGTTATCAATTAATCTTTAACTTGATTTGACTGTTATCAATTAATCTTTAACTTGATTTGACTGTTATCAATTAATCTTCAACTTGATTTGACTGTTATCAATTAATCTTCAACTTGATTAGATTTTGATCAGTTAATCTTCAACTTGATTTGACTGTTATCAATTAATCTTCAACTTGATTTGACTGTTATCATTTAATCTTTAACTTGATTTGACTGTTATCAATTAATCTTTAACTTGATTTGACTGTTATCAATTAATCTTTAACTTGATTTGACTGTTATCAATTAATCTTTAACTTGATTTGACTGTTATCAATTAATCTTTAACTTGATTTGACTGTTATCAATTAATCTTCAACTTGATTAGATTTTGATCAGTTAATCTTCAACTTGATTTGACTGTTATCAATTAATCTTCAACTTGATTTGACTGTTATCATTTAATCTTTAACTTGATTTGACTGTTATCAATTAATCTTTAACTTGATTTGACTGTTATCAATTAATCTTCAACTTGATTAGATTTTGATCAGTTAATCTTCAACTTGATTAGATTTTGATCAGTTCATCTTCAACTTGATTTGACTGTTATCAATTAATCTTCAACTTGATTTGACTGTTATCAATTAATCTTCAACTTGATTTGACTGTTATCAATTAATCTTCAACTTGATTTGACTGTTATCAATTAATCTTCAACTTGATTTGACTGTTATCAATTAATCTTTAACTTGATTTGACTGTTATCAATTAATCTTTAACTTGATTTGACTGCTATCAATTAATCTTTAACTTGATTTGACTGTTATCAATTAATCTTTAACTTGATTTGACTGTTATCAATTAATCTTTAACTTGATTTGACTGTTATCAATTAATCTTTAACTTGATTTGACTGTTATCAATTAATCTTCAACTTGATTTGACTGTTATCAATTAATCTTCAACTTGATTAGATTTTGATCAGTTAATCTTCAACTTGATTTGACTGTTATCAATTAATCTTCAACTTGATTTGACTGTTATCAATTAATCTTCAACTTGATTTGACTGTTATCATTTAATCTTTAACTTGATTTGACTGTTATCAATTAATCTTTAACTTGATTTGACTGTTATCAATTAATCTTCAACTTGATTAGATTTTGATCAGTTAATCTTCAACTTGATTTGACTGTTATCAATTAATCTTCAACTTGATTTGACTGTTATCAATTAATCTTTAACTTGATTTGACTGTTATCAATTAATCTTTAACTTGATTTGACTGCTATCAATTAATCTTTAACTTGATTTGACTGTTATCAATTAATCTTTAACTTGATTTGACTGTTATCAATTAATCTTTAACTTGATTTGACTGTTATCAATTAATCTTTAACTTGATTTGACTGTTATCAATTAATCTTTAACTTGATTTGACTGTTATCAATTAATCTTCAACTTGATTTGACTGTTATCAATTAATCTTCAACTTGATTAGATTTTGATCAGTTAATCTTTAACTTGATTTGACTGTTATCAATTAATCTTCAACTTGATTTGACTGTTATCATTTAATCTTTAACTTGATTTGACTGTTATCAATTAATCTTTAACTTGATTTGACTGTTATCAATTAATCTTCAACTTGATTAGATTTTGATCAGTTAATCTTCAACTTGATTAGATTTTGATCAGTTAATCTTCAACTTGATTTGACTGTTATCAATTAATCTTCAACTTGATTTGACTGTTATCAATTAATCTTTAACTTGATTTGACTGTTATCAATTAATCTTTAACTTGATTTGACTGTTATCAATTAATCTTTAACTTGATTTGACTGCTATCAATTAATCTTTAAATTGATTTGACTGTTATCAATTAATCTTTAACTTGATTTGACTGTTATCAATTAATCTTTAACTTGATTTGACTGTTATCAATTAATCTTTAACTTGATTTGACTGTTATCAATTAATCTTCAACTTGATTTGACTGTTATCAATTAATCTTCAACTTGATTAGATTTTGATCAGTTAATCTTTAACTTGATTTGACTGTTATCAATTAATCTTCAACTTGATTTGACTGTTATCATTTAATCTTTAACTTGATTTGACTATTATCAATTAATCTTTAACTTGATTTGACTGTTATCAATTAATCTTCAACTTGATTAGATTTTGATCAGTTAATCTTCAACTTGATTAGATTTTGATCAGTTAATCTTCAACTTGATTTGACTGTTATCAATTAATCTTCAACTTGATTTGACTGTTATCAATTAATCTTTAACTTGATTTGACTGTTATCAATTATTCTTTAACTTGATTTGACTGCTATCAATTAATCTTTAACTTGATTTGACTGTTATCAATTAATCTTTAACTTGATTTGACTGTTATCAATTAATCTTCAACTTGATTTGACTGTTATCAATTAATCTTCAACTTGATTAGATTTTGATCAGTTAATCTTTAACTTGATTTGACTGTTATCAATTAATCTGCAACTTGATTTGACTGTTATCATTTAATCTTTAACTTGATTTGACTATTATCAATTAATCTTTAACTTGATTTGACTGTTATCAATTAATCTTCAACTTGATTAGATTTTGATCAGTTAATCTTCAACTTGATTAGATTTTGATCAGTTAATCTTCAACTTGATTTGACTGTTATCAATTAATCTTCAACTTGATTTGACTGTTATCAATTAATCTTTAACTTGATTTGACTGTTATCAATTAATCTTTAACTTGATTTGACTGCTATCAATTAATCTTTAACTTGATTTGACTGTTATCAATTAATCTTTAACTTGATTTGACTGTTATCAATTAATCTTTAACTTGATTTGACTGTTATCAATTAATCTTCAACTTGATTTGACTGTTATCAATTAATCTTCAACTTGATTAGATTTTGATCAGTTAATCTTCAACTTGATTTGACTGTTATCAATTAATCTTCAACTTGATTTGACTGTTATCATTTAATCTTTAACTTGATTTGACTGTTATCAATTAATCTTTAACTTGATTTGACTGTTATCAATTAATCTTCAACTTGATTAGATTTTGATCAGTTAATCTTCAACTTGATTTGACTGTTATCAATTAATCTTCAACTTGATTTGACTGTTATCAATTAATCTTCAACTTGATTTGACTGTTATCGATTAATCTTCAACCTGATTTGACTGTTATCAATTAATCTTCAACTTGATTTGACTGTTATCAATTAATCTTCAACTTGATTTGACTGTTATCGATTAATCTTCAACTTGATTTGACTGTTATCGATTAATCTTCAACTTGATTTGACTGTTATCAATTAATCTTCAATTTGATTTGACTGTTATCAATTAATCTTCAACTTGATTTGACTGTTATCAATTAATCTTTAACATGATTTGACTGTTATCAATTAATCTTTAACTTGATTTGACTGCTATCAATTAATCTTTAACTTGATTTGACTGTTATCAATTAATCTTTAACTTGATTTGACTGTTATCAATTAATCTTTAACTTGATTTGACTGTTATCAATTAATCTTTAACTTGATTTGACTGTTATCAATTAATCTTTAACTTGATTTGACTGTTATCAATTAATCTTCAACTTGATTTGACTGTTATCAATTAATCTTCAACTTGATTAGATTTTGATCAGTTAATCTTTAACTTGATTTGACTGTTATCAATTAATCTTCAACTTGATTTGACTGTTATCATTTAATCTTTAACTTGATTTGACTGTTATCAATTAATCTTTAACTTGATTTGACTGTTATCAATTAATCTTCAACTTGATTAGATTTTGATCAGTTAATCTTCAACTTGATTAGATTTTGATCAGTTAATCTTCAACTTGATTTGACTGTTATCAATTAATCTTCAACTTGATTTGACTGTTATCAATTAATCTTTAACTTGATTTGACTGTTATCAATTAATCTTTAACTTGATTTGACTGTTATCAATTAATCTTTAACTTGATTTGACTGCTATCAATTAATCTTTAAATTGATTTGACTGTTATCAATTAATCTTTAACTTGATTTGACTGTTATCAATTAATCTTTAACTTGATTTGACTGTTATCAATTAATCTTTAACTTGATTTGACTGTTATCAATTAATCTTCAACTTGATTTGACTGTTATCAATTAATCTTCAACTTGATTAGATTTTGATCAGTTAATCTTTAACTTGATTTGACTGTTATCAATTAATCTTCAACTTGATTTGACTGTTATCATTTAATCTTTAACTTGATTTGACTGTTATCAATTAATCTTTAACTTGATTTGACTGTTATCAATTAATCTTCAACTTGATTAGATTTTATCAATTAATCTTCAACTTGATTAGATTTTGATCAGTTAATCTTCAACTTGATTTGACTGTTATCAATTAATCTTCAACTTGATTTGACTGTTATCAATTAATCTTTAACTTGATTTGACTGTTATCAATTAATCTTTAACTTGATTTGACTGTTATCAATTAATCTTTAACTTGATTTGACTGTTATCAATTAATCTTTAACTTGATTTGACTGTTATCAATTAATCTTCAACTTGATTTGACTGTTATCAATTAATCTTCAACTTGATTAGATTTTGATCAGTTAATCTTTAACTTGATTTGACTGTTATCAATTAATCTTCAACTTGATTTGACTGTTATCATTTAATCTTTAACTTGATTTGACTGTTATCAATTAATCTTTAACTTGATTTGACTGTTATCAATTAATCTTCAACTTGATTAGATTTTGATCAGTTAATCTTCAACTTGATTAGATTTTGATCAGTTAATCTTCAACTTGATTTGACTGTTATCAATTAATCTTCAACTTGATTTGACTGTTATCAATTAATCTTTAACTTGATTTGACTGTTATCAATTAATCTTTAACTTGATTTGACTGCTATCAATTAATCTTTAACTTGATTTGACTGTTATCAATTAATCTTTAACTTGATTTGACTGTTATCAATTAATCTTTAACTTGATTTGACTGTTATCAATTAATCTTCAACTTGATTTGACTGTTATCAATTAATCTTCAACTTGATTAGATTTTGATCAGTTAATCTTCAACTTGATTTGACTGTTATCAATTAATCTTCAACTTGATTTGACTGTTATCATTAATCTTTAACTTGATTTGACTGTTATCAATTAATCTTTAACTTGATTTGACTGTTATCAATTAATCTTCAACTTGATTAGATTTTGATCAGTTAATCTTCAACTTGATTTGACTGTTATCAATTAATCTTCAACTTGATTTGACTGTTATCAATTAATCTTCAACTTGATTTGACTGTTATCGATTAATCTTCAACCTGATTTGACTGTTATCAATTAATCTTCAACTTGATTTGACTGTTATCAATTAATCTTCAACTTGATTTGACTGTTATCGATTAATCTTCAACTTGATTTGACTGTTATCGATTAATCTTCAACTTGATTTGACTGTTATCAATTAATCTTCAACTTGATTTGACTGTTATCAATTAATCTTCAACTTGATTTGACTGTTATCAATTAATCTTCAAATTGATTATTCTCAAGTTTACGAGTTTGCCTTCTTAACTTTTCAGTCAAGGGTGCATTAGGCCTACTTGATAACGAGTTTAAAAACAATTTGGTTAATTGCCTTGTAAAATTTGAAACAGTCGCCATAGCAGAGGATGTAATATAATTAGGGAATCACGCTGGAGCAGTTTCAGTCAAATTCACGGTTCACAAAAAAGCATTCATCGTTTGGTGGCGCTGCCAGGAATGATACTACAAAGGAAAAGTTGCAACTGTTTTCCCCTAAGATCTGGCAGATTCAAAGGTTAATAGGCCGTTTTAAGGCTTGCTAATTAGATATTAAAGAGCTCCTTGACTTCATAGATAATAAGTGAAGTTTGACATCCACTCCGTAATATTATTTGTGTTCTAAATTTATCAATCATGGATCAAGTGTCTCTCAAGATTTGTCAGTATTGTGCATATTATACTAAATCTGATGAAGCTCTTTTGAAGCATATTGTGCGTTATCATAAACACTCGGCCACCTTTACCTTCACTTGTAACTTTTGTGGGGCAGTTTTCAAAAATGCGAGTTCATATCGTAGTCATAAATTTAGAAAACATCCTGAACGTGATGAGGATATACCAATTGCACCAGCTGGTGAATTTCAACCCGCATTTGAAGAGGTTGATAGAAATTTTACTATCGATCCCAGTAAACAGCAATTTATTGAAGCGTCATATGTATTGAAGTTAAAAGAGAAACATGGACTATCAGATGACTTGATTAATGACATCATGAATATGACGTCCGAGCTTATAACTACGTATAGTAACGAAATTATTTTAAATCATGCTGAAAAACAAGAACCTTTTAAAGGATTAGAAACTGCTTACAAAAGACAGAAATTTTTCATGTCTTCAATGAATTATGTAGCACCTTTACCAATCAAGATGGGAGATTATGATAAACCATCAGTCTCTCAACCCTCGGCGAATAAGAATAATGTTAAAACTGTATTTGGCTTTTACGTTCCGTTCCTGACTTCTGTCAAAAAACTATTATTAATGCCTGAAATAGAAGAAATCATAGAGGAAGATTCCATTTTTGAATCGGCAAATTCTGAAATAATTTGTGACATATTTGATGGTGCGGTCATGAAAGCCAAAAGTTCCTCAAAAGAACCAACTGATCGGGAGATAAATTTGCTCTTCGCGTTATACTTAGATGATCTTGAACTTGCAAATCCAATTGGTGCCCACGCGAAAAAGCACAAAGTCACAGTTTTTTATTGGCAGTTGTTAAATGTTCCGCCATATTTACGATCCAAGTTAACTTCAATGCAACTGCTTGCAGCTGCTAAACACAAAGATGTTAAGTCATTTGGATTGAGCGCTTTACTGAAGAATTTCAACACAGATTTAAAGGAATTATTTACTGGTGTTAGCTGCAACGTAAATAGTGTCAAGAGAAAAGTGAAAGGGAAGTTAGCCTATGTCCTAGGAGATACTCTAGCTGCACAAGAAATTGGAGGTTTTAAAGAGGGTGTTGGAACTGCCTTTAAATTTTGTAGAACTTGCGAGATAACAAAGCCTGATATTAATCAGTCATTGGTATCTGAAACGTTTTCTCTTCGTGACAAGCAGGAACATAATGATAGGCTAGAGGCTTTAGAAAGCTGTTCGAAGAAAGCCAAAATTTATTGGTCTAAGCAGTATGGTGTTAATGGCAAAATTCCACTTTCAGAAATACCAGACTTAACTTTAACGCAAGACCTTTTACATGATCCCATGCACGTGCTACTCGAGGGAGTTGTAAAGTACGAAAGTAAACTAATGCTTCACCACTTCATATACCAGATAAAACTGTTCACCCTCGCTGAGCTAAACTATTCAATTCAATCATTCAATTATAACAAAGTAGAAAAAGAGGTGAAACCATCGCTGATAGAAAAAAAACATCTGGAAAAATCGGGAGACCTAAAACAGACTGCGTCAGCAATGAAAACTTTGCTATTACTTATGCCATTATACATAGGGTCTGAAGTACCGAAAAATAACCCACATTGGCGAAATTTTCTGCTACTTACTCAAATAACACAATTATGTCTATCTTCCATTGCAAACAAGAGCGCAATTTTAAACCTCAAATGCTTAGTCGCTGAACATAACGAAAACTTCCAAATTCTCTATCCCAACTCAAACATTACACCAAAAATGCACTATTTGGTACACTTTCCTGAACAATTAAAGAACTATGGCCCCTTGAGATTTCATTCATGTATGAGGTGGGAGAGCAAACACTCTTACTTCAAAGACAAAAGGTGGCGCTGTTTTAAATCTGTTCCTAAAACAATGGCTTTTATGCATCAGCGATGGCTTTGTCTTCAACAAGGTGATGGAAATGGTGGGAAAAATCAACATTTTCTTGGTGACGTGGATCTTGTTAATGAAGGCTACGAAATTGGTATTGAAAATGATTTAAAACGCTCATTACGTATGTTTGATGAAAATGCAGACGAGACGTTTACCATGCTTGTCAGTCCATCAATAACGGTTTACGGTCATTTGTATGAAAAAGACACAATTTTGGTGCAGAAATACACAGAAGAAGCTGGACCAGCTTTTATGATTGTTATCAATACTGTTTGCATTAACCTGGTTTCATACGTTGTTTGTGTGAAAACCGTCACGCAGTACTTTGACAACCATTTGAATCGCTATATAATTAAAAGACCATCTTGCGGAGAAAAGTTTTTAATTCCAATTAAGAAACTTGCTTTTAAGTGGCCTCAAATTTGCCATTATATGGACGGCAAGTTCTTGGTACTGCTGTACAACGCCCCAAATATAGAGCTGTGTTAATCAACCACCTCATTTTCTATTGCGTGGTGTGTATAATCTCTCAATTCTCGTAGACATTTTTTAATTTCTGGAATATTGAAACATTTATGCATGATTAATTTGCCCAACACGGGCTTAATTGTAATATGTTTTTTAGATGTATATGTTTTACCATTTTTATAAATGTCACAATCTCTTTTGACACAATTATGATTACAGGTACATATTTTAAAATATATTTGAAACAAATGTCTCTTTTCAAAATTATCAATTTGAAAAGAGAAATTAAGAAGGCTATTTTTGCTCAGGATTTTGAAGATTGTATTGATCAAGGTAAATTTTTCTGGTAGTACCCTTCGTTTAGAAAGTTATACGGTTTGGTTATATTCCTTTTCAGGATGTTCAAAATTAAACATTTTGCGAACCCCTATTGTAAAAATTGTCTTGGAAGGAGATGGTACCGAAATTGATGATTGGAGTGTTCTCATACATTGTTGCGCTCACCAAATAATGATATTGGGTGAAGGGGAAGTGTATAGATCTTCAAATATGTCATCAATTTCTCAAGATTCTAACCTCTTACAACGTCAGGTATGTTTTGTGTCCTACTCAAGAATCTTTCGGTCAATCCTATCATTGTGGTACATTTAACAAACCATATGCTTAGACTGTTTTAGTCGAGGATCGCAACGCCGATGATTTTTCAAACGAAGAGAATATTTCCGTAATTTCTGCCAGCTCTTGGAGCGCGTTACACGAGGAATTTTCAGCTGGAGCTTCATCATCACGAGAGTTAACGGTAAGTTTTCATTTGAGAAAAAAGCCAGAGAGCCTATCTAATTATTTTATTTGAAAGCTATTTCAGTTTCAGTTTAGTATACAACCCCATAATTAAATTTAATTTCAGGCGAGAGTAGAATCTCATACCTTACAAATAAAACTTCCTAAATTTTCGGATTACACAGAGAAGAGACTTCAAGATAAAAAACCAATGGCTATTTTCTCGAAAATTGTTAATGAACTTGCGTACGGATTACTAGCAAAACACGAGATGAATACTAGAAAAGAGTATGACTTGGTTGGACACCTCATGTTCAAAAAATATCCTTGTATTCAAGTGGACATCGAAAGCAAAGTGCCATGGGTAAGATACATTCGAAACTGAGTTGAAAGGGCGTATAAGTACATTGATTTTGGACTGAAATATTAGTTATGTCTAACCACAGCAATTTCCATTTCTGGTTCCTTAGAAATTTTTGACAGACAAGCTGTCCGCTAGAATTCGGCACATAAGGTGGATGGAAAAATCGAAACTGAAGGATTGTGAAAGTTTTGGTGCTAATAAAAAGAAAATTAAATTGGCGAAAACTTTAGACGAAGCTTGTTCAGTAGAAATTGAGATGCCGGAAATATCGTACGATAGTGCATTATTGGAACTTACTGCGTTGTTTGAAGCACCTGAGTTAGATATTCCAAAGGTACTAAAATTAAATCGATTAACGTATACAAAGAGAAGAAAATGGATGCTCCAGAATAAAGTGGATCATAATTCGATATTGGATAAATTTCCTCAATTTAGTGATGTTCGTTTTGTGAGTAAAATTTCATTAGTGGTAGGAAAATGATTTTTTCTTGAAATAATTATGTTCTTCCTTTTAGCTGGAAGCGGAACTCAACCTTATTCTGAAGGTAGAGGATTCCAAGAAGATATTTCTTGAAAATTTTAAAAAACTGAAGGAAATTTTGGGAAATGAAATTTTGAAAAATCATTGTGATGATCTGGAGGATGAAGACAATAGTCAATTGAATAAAGATCTGGAACTTGTGATGTTTTTAGAGCGTAGCCTTACTACTACTGGTCGAGTGAAAGGTTCCCAAAAAAATTGTGGACGCAAGAAATCGAAAAAAAATCAACCCTTTTCAATTGTAAATGTCACTCAAGTATGTTCTGTAGTTTTTTCCTAATGATATATTTTAAAAAGATTCCAATAGATGATTATACTTCCAGGACGAGTTTCCAGTTTCAAACTTAATCGACGCACCGCAATTGGTCATCGTTCAAAAAAATGGCGAAAAGCAAATATTTATCCTGTTTCAAGAACAGAAGTTGAAATGTACATTTCCATTAGTTTTGGGAGAGGCTATTTTCTCTCTGTTGGCGTATTACTACGTGTTCGATCTTTCTTATCCAGGAGTCCTAAGTCAAGTTCTTGGCTTTTACCAAGAATACGTATTAAATGACTACACCCCAAAGTCAGCATTTAAAAGGTCATACAAATATTTGAATTTTGTGGAAAAGTACTCTCTAAGTGACCTGCGTAAATAATGTTATCACTGATTGTCAATTTGCACAATCGAGCTTTTCGTGAATAAAAATTAAAAACAATAGTTTGATGAAGAATAAAAATAAATTGATGAAGAATAAAAATAAATTGATGAAGAATAAAAAAAAATTGATGAAGTATAAAAATAAATTGATGAAGAATAAAAAAAAATTGATGAAGAATAAAAATAAATTGATGAAGAATAAAAATAAATTGATGAAGAATAAAAATAAATTGATGAAGAATAAAAATAAATTGATGAAGAATAAAAATAAATTGATGAAGAATAAAAATAAATTGATGAAGAATAAAAATAAATTGATGAAGAATAAAAATAAATTGATGAAGAATAAAAATAAATTGATGAAGAATAAAAATAAATTGATGAAGAATAAAAATAAATTGATGGAGAATAAAAAAAATTTGATGGAGAATAAAAAAAATTTGATGGAGAATAAAAAAAATTTGATGGAGAATAAAAAAAATTTGATGGAGAATAAAAAAACAACTTGATGGAGAGTAAAAAAAAAATTGGATGGAGAATAAAAATAAAATTGATGGAGAATAAAAAAAATATGATGGAGAATAAAAATAAAATTAGATGGAGAATAAAAATAAAATTGATGGAGAATAAAAAAAATATGATGGAGAATAAAAATAAAATTGATGGAGAATAAAAAAAATATGATGGAGAATAAAAATAAAATTGATGGAGAATAAAAAAAATATGATGGAGAATAAAAAAAACTTGATGGAGAATAAAAAACTTTTTTTTGAAGAATAGAAACAATATTTAACTTATGGTTTTTCATTAACTTAGACCTAAATAAAGTAAACCTAAACGACTTATATGCAAATCACGTTTAAAACATTTTCGTCTACAAATCAAAACACGTTGGATAACTATTCACCTACCTACCTATACACGTTAAATATCTATTCACTAGATACCTAAACACGTTAAGAACCTATACGTGAGTAAAACTAAACACATTTAAAAGCTATACCCCAAGAAAAATAAACGTTGCAAACCTAAACTCCTTATAAGCAAATCACGTTTAAAACATTTTCGTCTACAAATCTAAACACGTTAAATAACTATTCACCTACCTACCTATATACGTTAAATAACTATTCACCTACCTACCTATACACGTTAAATAACTATTCACCTACCTACCTATACACGTTAAATATCTATTCACTAGTTACCTAAACACGTTAGGAACCTATACGTGAGTAAAACTAAATACATTTAAAAAATATACACCAAGAGAAATAAATGTTGCAAACCTAAACATGATACATCTAAACATGTGTAGTGGCTAAACACTACGGGCCATAAGCATATTCAAAAGCTCTACATTTAACCGTAAACACGTTTAGGAATTTCACGTGTTTAAAATCGCGTTGCATTTTGATGTTTAGGAAAACGTTTAGATACGAAACATTGTTTTTTCTGTGTAGTTGTATTTCGCACGTAGACTCGGTTTTTCCATGGATAAAGAATGCGCGTGAGGAAATTTGTCTTATTGCTATAGGATAGTCAACAACGTAGCTTTGTGCTTGCTGACAACCGTAGCTAAAAAATGATGTTTGGGAAGGGCACAAATCTAGTTGCGATCTCTCCCTTTCTAGCTTCTTCGGTTGACCATTCAGCTCCCTAGTTTATTATCATATATATTTACACACTCTCTTTTCTGAAATTGACCATTGCTGTTTTAATTTAATTGGTCTTCAAAAGAATATTGTACATTTTATATAAAGAAGAATAGTCTTGCACAATTAAGCCTCCCATTTTAAGCAACTTATCAATCCATTTAACAGACCGTTAGACATACTTGTTTTTTTATGTTATTATTCAGAATTCTTAGAAACCATCTTCTACTTCAGTCAGAAAAGAACTTCGTTACCAAACACAAAAATTCCAAAAAAAAAAACAAATTGCAAATAAATGCCCGCGTGGTCACCAGAATGAAAGAGTCATGCTCTCCGTATAGAGCTGATGCCTAACATCACGATACCAGTAACCCAATGAAAGTTCAAGGTTCAAATTTATTTTCAAGAAATTGAGAGTAGTTCCGATAGAATGACCTGAAAAAGTTTCGAGTAAATCCAGAGCTATTCCCAGATGGCTTATTGAAACCGTAGCATGTCTCTCTCTTGGGCCGAACACTTCCATCTTTACTTAACACTGGCAAGTAGCCGGTGAACTTGCAGCGAATAGACTCTTACACAAATCGCTTACAATGAAACTACCTAAACACCAACAGATAAGGTATAAAAAAACTCTTTTAAAAATGTATTTCCATATAGCTAGATGCATGACATAAGTAGAGCAGATTCAATTTGCGGAGGAATCTTCAATTAAATATTTTCTCAAGAGCACGATTTATGAAAAGCGGTTTCTAAACTTCGGATTTTAATCTCAAATATTATATCACCCGCAAGTTGTTAGTAACAGAATGTAAAAATTATAGAAATAGTTTGCTTAACAATGCCCTTACAAAAATCTTCTTAAGAGTTCTAAAGGAATTTCTTTGGAACCCTACGGAGCCCTTGGGATCATTTTCTAAAGAAACTATTTCCAAAGACTTCCTTGGAATTTCCTAAAGAATTCTTGAGATAAATTTCCAAAGAATGTCTTGGGATTATTTTCCAAAGAAATTTTTTAGGAATTCTAAAGTTAAATTTCCAAAGAATGTCTTGGGATTATTTTCCAAAGAAATTGTTTAGGAATTCTAAAGATAAATTTCCAAAGAATGTCTTGGGTTTATTTTCCAAAGAAATTGTTTAGGAATTCTAAAGATAAATTTCCAAAGAATGTCTTGGGTTTATTTTCCAAAGAAATTCTTTAGGAATTCTAAAGATAAATTTCCAAAGAATGTCTTGGGTTTATTTTCCAAAGAAATTCTTTAGGAATTCTAAAGATAAATTTCCAAAGAATGTATAAGGTTTATTTTCTAAAGAAATTCTTTAGGAATTCTAGAGATAAATTTCCAAAGAATGTCTTGGGATTATTTTCTAAAGAAATCTTTAGGAATTCTAGAGATATATTTCTTAAGAATGTCTTGGGATTATTTTCTAAAGAAATTCTTTAGAAATTCTAAAGATAAATCTCCAAAGAATGTATAAGGTTTATTTTCTAAAGAAATTCCTAAGGAATTCTAGAGATAAATTTCCTAAGAATGTCTTGGGATTATTTTTCCAAAGAAATTCTTAAGGAATTTTAGAGATAAATTTCCTAAGAATGTCTAGGGATTATTTTCTAAAGGAATTCTTTAGGAACTCTAGAGCTAAATTTCCAAAGAAGATCTAGGGTTTATTTTCCAAAGAAATTCGTTTGGAATTCAAGAGATATATTTCCAAAGAAGGTCTAGGGTTTATTTTCCAACGAAATTAGTTAAGAATTTTAGAGATGAATTTCAAAGGGCCAGATATATTGCAATTATGCTTTACGTATAATTATCTCAAAATATTTTTACCCAAATTGTTTAGCTAAAGTTTTCCTTAACATAATGGTTAAAAAATTTAAAACGTTTTGAAAAACGTTTAACGAAGGCTTGTTCCGTAGCTAAGGCTCAGCATGCGCTGAAATGAAATGTTATATTTACATATTTTTTTCTTTTTTTTTTGCCTTTAATAATCCGTGAGGTGTTTATTTAAAGGATAAAATAGATTAAAAGTAAAGTAAGAGTAATTAAAATCGTTGTTTAGATTTACATGGAATCTAAGCTGCCAGTCGGAATTGTTGCTTAATACTCTTATGGCATGTTTTATCTTTATTTCGAGCGTAATTAGAGTCCAAAATAAAAATTTTTTTAGAAATATTGAAGAGATAATTAGGTTAAACGCGTTTCTGGTACTCAAAAAAATCTCAATGAATATACATCATTAAATTTAACAACAACGTATGGATCTACTGCTTGGCCATTAAAGCCTCCAAAACCCACTTAGTACCCCATACAATTGCACAAGGTTTAAACTTTCCGCCGTTTACGGATGTTTAAAAGTCTGACTTTATAAGCAATTTCACACTGCATGCGAGAATTTTCCTCGCTGTAAGGGGTGTAATTCACCATATAAGAACTGCACTCCCAGTATTGGGATATGGTTCTGCATGTGAGAGCTATCCTCGTTTCTAGGGACTAAATTAATTTACCCCATAACCTTCTCTATATGTTCCCCAAGAAAATTCCATAGATATTTCCAAAGACATTTCCAAGTAAATTCCCAAGACATTTCTCAAGTAAATTCCCAAGACATTTCTCAAGAAAATTCCGAAGATATTTCTCAAGAAAATTCCAAAGATATTTCCCAAGGAAATTCCAAAGATATTTCCCAAGGAAATTCCTAAGACATTTCCCAAAGAAATTCCAAAGACATTTCCCAAGGAAATTCCTAAGACATTTCCCAAGGAAATTCCAAAGACATTTCCCAAGGAAATTGCAAAGCGGTTTCCCAAGAAAATTGCAAAGATATTTCCCAAGAAAATTGCAAAGATATTTCCCAAGAAAATTCCAAAGATATTTCTCAAGAAAATTCCAAAGATGTTTCCCAAGAAAATTCCAAAGATATTTCCCAAGAAAATTCCAAAGATATTTCCAAAGTAATTTCCAAAGAAAAAGAGGCCAATATTCCCCAATTTCCAAAAGAACGCCTTAAGGATTTCCAAAAGAACGCCTTAAGGATTTCCAAAGCAATTTCCCAAGGAATTTTCTTAAGAGTTCTTAAGAAGATTTTTGTAAGGGTGGCTGGGTTTTGTTAAGATTATTTTGTAATGAATGTTAGTAAGAGGGACCAAAAGCTCCGTGTAACAGTCCATTTTTTTAAATATTTTTTCTTTGTATTTTCAATATATTGAAAATAAAAATGGCGTCGCTGTAAGGGCACAATATTAACCCGGTTGAAATGAAGTTCATAAATCTCCATCCTCTTAAATCCCTATCACTACAGTTAATCACAAGAACGCAACATTCATCTTCTAGAATCATTTAAAATTTTATACTTTATCAATACTAACTCATAAAAAAACTTGAAATCACTGGGGACTCAGTTTTTTAATCCATCTTCTTATTTTTCCTTTGACAGCGCCTCACCAGGCATAACTTTACGAGAATCTATGACGTGTCACCTATACGTCACTTCATAGCAAGCTCTCAGTAACCAGTGACAAACTAGTGGAACATCTATGGGGACAAGTTTTATAACTTTCACTATGCAACTATCGTAGATGCTCTTTTTGGGAAGCTTAGAAAAAGAAATAAGTTTGGTTGACGAAATAATGTTTGTTGAAAGCGCGTAGGCAACAGAACTTTTCCATTTGGGAATCTCTTTTCGTCGGCAACCCGATTACGGGTCTCAATGCGTCTCAAATCCTCGCTTTCAAACCCAAACGTAAAGTCCGCTAAAAGACTTCGATACCAGTGTTCATTCTACGCACTATTTTATATTCTATCTTACTTACTGTTGCGTATTCGTACGCCTCGGTTTCAACTATTTTATCAAACGAGCTCGAACACCAATACGGCATCTACTTGATTTTATTCTAAAATACTAGGTTTTTGAATAAAAGTCGCCTTTAACTTCAAAGAGATTTTCTTTGGGGGGGGGGGGTCCGGGACTTTACGCGCGCCCGGATTACTCTGTTCTCCATTCCTACTTCTAAAATTAAAACTATCCCTGCTTAGACCAAAATGATAGGATTTTATATCAATCATTGTATCACTGAGCTCCCTTCAACGTCAATTTTTTACCTCTCCGAGTGACGTATGTCACGGAGAGGTATTACACCGGCCGGTTCTGTCTGTGTGTCTGTCTGTCAGACCCCACGCGACCGCGTTCGCAGTTTGCGTATCGGAGCAAACGTGTTCCCAATTTCCGGACTGCATTGACAGTTCACGGAAATTTGGGTTTGTCTCCTCTTGCTATTCTACTTGAGTTCCAACACCACTAGCTTTGGTTTTCGTCCACTCGACATGGACACTAGTCTGTACTTGCTAGCTTCCAAGCACAACCATCTTCTGTTCTTCATCAATTTCATCTTGACACCAGCTTCTATGCACCACCATCTTCTGTTCTTCGTCAATTCCACATTGACACCAGCTTCTATGCACCACCATCTTCTGTTCTTCGTCAATTCCACATTGACACCAGCTTCTATGCACCACCATCTTCTGTTCTTCGTCAATTCCACATTGACACCAGCTTCTATGCACCACCATCTTCTGTTCTTCGTCAATTCCACATTGACACCAGCTTCTATGCACCACCATCTTCTGTTCTTCGTCAATTCCACATTGACACCAGCTTCTATGCACTAC
The DNA here is from genome assembly GCA_019434445.1 of Phalangium opilio. Classification (NCBI taxonomy): domain Eukaryota; kingdom Metazoa; phylum Arthropoda; class Arachnida; order Opiliones; family Phalangiidae; genus Phalangium; species Phalangium opilio. The sequence goes on from JAEQBA010002847.1 coordinate 145,791, forward strand.
CATCTTCAGGTCTTTGTCCATTCCACATGGACGCCAGTCAGTCCATTCTGGCTTCTTTTCCTTCGTCATCGTTTGGTTTCAAGATATACGCGGCGATCGGCTAGGGTTACGAGAAACGTCTAGCCTCCCAATGGCAGGGCTTCCACCATCGGTTCACGCGAATGCGTTTTTATCTATTATTATAATGGAAACGAATCGTATATATACCCCAAAATTTGAAAAAAGCGGGCAAGAGGGGTACCCTTCACTTTAAACGTCAATATTAGCAAAGTTTCGAAAGATAATAGGAACAACTTTATTTTAAACGATTTAACTATTTTTAAAGTTATTTACTGGCGATTAAAATAATTAATATCATTTATATTTAATTAATTATTTAAGATAAACTTATTTCTATGTAATGACACAAGTGAGAGTTTATATAGAACGAGTAATGAAGATTGCATCCGAATCGAAACACTACACGCACATCAAAGTTAATATAAAGCGAGTATGATGATAAGATCTCTTACAAAACGATAACATTTCCTTTTTGCAGAATATTAAATGGAAATATTTTAAATATTTTTCGGCATTACGATTCTTTAACTAGTTGTGTAGCTATAAAGCTCTGTTTCATCTTAATATTCCAAGAACATCTTTCGATATTAACATTTCAAATTTGGTGTTTACTTTTTAATTCAGCTTTACTTCATTTATATATAGTGTAATCGCATTTTTTATATTCATAATATAATATGTGTGTTAATTCTTCATCTATTCACAAGTGTTGAAACGATTGGGTCTGTGAAATAAGATACCCTAGATTTAAACTAGAAATGACCTTGTTTCGCCTCCTCTTATAGGAGGTGTTAACGGTTCAGAGTGAGCCGAAAGTTAAATACACCCTTCAGTGATACATTTAGGTCCTCATTAGAATTATTGAGGATACAAAGGAAATTGTTAAAGACCTTGGCAATATTTCGCCAATTTGAACTATGTATTTCCGGTTTTTCTCATTGGCTGGTGGACCTGTGTTTAGAAAGTAAATTCGTCTCGGCTCGGAGAGGTTTATTTTGGTTTCCCAACTTGTTTAAACTAACAAGTGCATTTAAGAAGTTCAAATATTGCGATATCTGAAAAATTGAACTTGATGAATTTAAATTTTGATATTTTAATATTGAAAATAATGCGAAGCGGAAAATTACATAGGCCGTTTGACTGTGATATAGTTATTAGAGTCGAAAAGATCTGTACTTTGATCGTGATCTTTTGAGAGCTATAAAACACGTTCATGTTTGAAACTTCGAAAACCTAAAATTATCTAACACGTTTTGTGAGGTCTCAATACTGAAACTTCGAAAACTTAAAATTATCTAACATGTCTTGTTAGGTCTCAATACTAATTTTTACCTCTCCGTGTGACGTAGTCCAGGAGAGGTTCTGTAACGGCCGTGTCTGTGTGTGTGTGTGTGTCTGTCTGTCTGTCTGTCCGTTGTTACACCCACGTGACCGCGTTCGCAGTTTGCGTATCGGAGCAAACGTGTTCGCCATTTCCGAACTGCTTTCACAGTCACGGAAATGGCTCCTCTACTTGAGTTCTCACACCACCATCTTCTGGTCTTTGTCCATCCCACACAGACACCAGTCTGTTCTTACTGGCTTCTAATCACCACCATCTCCTGGTCTTCGTCCATTCCACTTGGACACCAGTCTGTACATACTCGCTTCTAATCACCACCATCTTCTGTTTTTTGTCAATCCCACATTGACACCAGTCTGCACTTACACTGGCTTCTAACACCACCATCCACTGGTCTTCCGTCTATTCCACATAGACACCAATCTGTATCATTGGCTTCTACTCCATTATCATCGTTTGGTTTTAGGATATACGCGGCGATCAGCTAGGGTTACGAGAAACGTCTAGCCTCCCTAAGGTGGGATCGCCACCAAAGGTTTTCGCAATTGCGCTTTTTCCTTACTATTATAATGGAAACGAATCGTATATATACCCCAAAATTTGAAGAAAGTGGGCAAGAGGGGTACCCTTCACTTTAAACGTCAATATTAGCAAAGTGTGAGATGATAATAGGTATAACTTTATTTTAAACGATTTAACTATTATTAATGTTAATTATTGAAGATTAAAATAATTAAAGATAATTATATTTAAATATTAAAGATAAACCTCTCGTGCAAAGAGAGAGATTATCATCGCCTCCTATATCTGCCAAGGCCCGTGCATGCGATATATTTCATTCATTGCCTCCTATATCTATCAAGGCCCGTGCATTGCGATATATTTTTCAAAACAACAACCAAAATGGGAAGCTCCTCTCAGAAACATAATAATTTCTTTTCTCTGTATATGAAATGAAAATATGGATAATATTGCGCTCCTTCTTCAATGGTATCAATCCTTGCCTGTCTATTAATATTTTACGTAGTAGTAATACGTTTTTAGCGAAGTTTAGAGAGGATAAACATAAGCGAGATTGTTTCGGAAAAAAAATACTGCTTCCACTAATGGGTTTATACTCCTTGTGTCTGTGTGTGTCCGACCATTGTTACACTAGTGCGTCGCGTTAGCAGTTAGCCTTGTGTTGATGTCTTAAGAAATCATACAGAACCTTAATATTCCCTTTTCCATAATATAAAGTGAATATGTGGAAGTATTTTTCGTAATTATGATGCATTAAGTACTTTTGTAGCTTTAAAGCTCTGTTTCATTTTGATATTCCAAAGATTTTTTTAATATTGTTATTTGAAATGGCTGTTTACATATTGCTTAAGCTATACTACATCTGTATATAGAATAATCCTTGGTTTAGTGATTTCATGAAGAAAACTAAGACCTAGACTCCGGCGGGTATAACAAGTATTATCCGCAATAGGCTTAGTGAAATAAAGAGTGAATAATTGAGGCCTGAGGTGAAGTAAACTTGTGGCTTTGATTTTCGTGTCTGAAATGAAGAGACATCAACGGTTCAGAGTGAGCCGAAAGTTAAATACACTCTTAAATAATCATGTAAAGATTTTATAATGGAAGAAAAGATCATGGTGGCAATTTAATTAGTAAAAGGGCTAATGGTGAACGGGTAGTAGCTACAGACTTATTATTCTCTTTATGGTGCGCATTGACTATTAGTGCGTCTAGCTACAATTTAGCTTTGGTGTTATTTAACGTTAACATTCATGTTGGCAAACTAAGAATATTGTTGAGGTGAGACGAGACGATAGTGTTTACACTGCAAACCAGTTGTAAATGTAGCTATCAGAATATAGGCTAAACAGCTGAAGCGTAGACTTCATTTCCTGTTCTTTTCCCCATTGACTGATTTCCATGTGTCCAAGATTTATCCTTATTGGATGTAAAATGTCGTCTGCTTTACTGTACATTCGCTATGTTTTGAATACTGCTTCAATATTTCGTAAATTTTTACTTCAAAAAAAAAAAGAAATAATTCCATATCTAGGTAAATAAGTTTGTAGTAGTAGACCTCTTGACACGGAGAGGTAATATTTTGGTTTTCCCAACTTGTTAACTCTTTCCGTATTAATTTTGAATTGAGAAACAATATTATCTTAAATATTAAAATAAATATAATTAATATTTAATATTTAATATTTTCTTCGTTAGTTATTCGCCTTATTGAACGTTACATCGTTTTAAAAAAGAACAATTAAACATTCTTGAGAGACTTGACTAATATTGGCGTTTGAAATGAAACATACGCCGGTTGCTTCGCCTTACTAAAATAGGTAGCATATAAGGGTTTCGAATCGCAGCAATGGATAAGAACAGCGCAATTGCGTGAACCTTTGGTGGAGGCCCCACCTTAGGGAGGCCGGACGTTTCTCGTAACCCTGGCCGATCGCCGCGTATGTCTTAACCTTAAGGATGATGATGGAGTAGAAGCCAGGTGTGCAGACTGGTGTCCATGTGGGATGGACAAAAACAATGACCAGAAGGTGGTGGTGTGTAGAAACCAGTGTGTACAGAGTACAGACTGGTGTCCATGTGGGATGGACAAAGGCCAGAAGATGGTGGGGATTAGAAGCCAGTGTTTACAGACTGGTGTCCATGTGGGATGGACAAAGACCAGAAGATGGTGGTGTGTAGAAGCCAGTGTGTACAGACTGGTGTCCAAGTGGGATGGACAAAGACCAGAAAATGGTGGCGTGTAGAATCCAGTGTGTACAGACTGGTGTCCATGTGGCATGGAAAAAGAGCCAAAATGATGGTGGACTATAGAAGCCAGTGGGTAAAGACTGGTGTCCATATGAGATGGACAAATGGCCAGAGGATGGTGGTGTTAGACAGGTAATGGATAATAGCTATGGTAAGTGGAATACAATTTTCCAAATTTCCGGGAACTGTAAATGCGGTCCGGAGTTTGGGAAAACGTTGGCTCCGAATTGAAAACTGCGAACGCGGTCCCCTGGGGTGTAAGTCAATAACAACAGACAGACACACAGACAGCCAGACAGACAGACAGACACGTCGAAATTAGAACCTCTCCGTGACATACGTCTCTCGGAGAGGTAAAAAGCTATTTTTATTTGCATCTACCGTTTCCAAAGAAATTAAAATTCAACATGTGCCTTTTTCAATTTAGGAACGCTAAAATGCAACTGTTCTTTTTGTCTTTATTCCATAACTGTTAAAAGACGCGTCGTTAAACTATTCAATCAACAAGTTTGTTAATGAAACACAATCCATGACTAAATATATATTTGCTAGATTCAATTTAAAACATTTAATTTGTATTGCATTGCTAATTAATTTTACATAATTACCACCTATAATTTAAAGGGAACATTTGAAGTGACGTTCAAGGGAGCCATTTTGTTGTTGGTGTGCTTGATTGAAATGCAAAATACTTTTGAGATTTTCGAAACATTCAATTTCGCGTCGTGAGTTCGTGACGTATTTTATGTTTGAGCAAATCTGTTGAAGAATATTTCCGTTGTGACCACGGCTACTGTTCCCGACAACAGCATGAGAAGTAAGTAGAAGGGAACGCGTACACTACTCAGGTCCAAATCAGCCGCGCTTTTCAAGGGTGTCCTCCAAGTGACCTGTTCAATTAAGTGACGCATTTCAAAATCCCGATAGTCCAAAGCTTGCGTTTACAATAATGGTTCCACGCTGCAATAGATCATTCATCAATTATCTTAATCATTTTACGATAAAATTCATACCGACACCAGTTGGATGGTCTCATGCACTATGGGGCTGCTTTTCATCCAAGAAGCGTTTATCATGAGATGCAAGTAGTCGAAAACAAGTTCTTGTTCCGAGAAGTAAAGTCCTCCATTGCTCAGGAGGAATTCTTTGTTCACGGGATCAGATGTCAAGAATTGTCCCAAGAACCAAACCAGAAAAGTGTCTTTCACGATGAAAGCTTTTTCTCCAGAAAGTAGAGGAATGTATCCATCCTGTTCGAGATATTCCACAGGATTGGTGAAAAGTTTGTCCTTGTCGAGTGCGTCTAGCCATTCCTTAACAACCGGGTCCCGCTTTGCCTAAAGATACGCAACAGTGACGTCGGAAGAATAGAATTATTTAACATTTAAACGCCTATTTACTAATATTTTCAGATAGTCGAGAGTTCCGGTTTCTTCGATCATTGTTGGTGGAATTCCCGATTTGATCAAATCCAAGAGGGTGTCGATGCGATTGTAACTTTCCGCCGTGAACTCCGTCCGCAAGAAACAACCCAAGAAAAACAGAATGAAAGTCACTCCGATCAGCCACGACGCAGCGAGCAGACGACTAGTAATGTGGGGCAAAACGAAGGGAATCGCTGTAGGGAACATAATTATGTGTGATTAAGGCAATCTCCGACATAATTTGGTTGTGGAAACTGGCTCGCGCTACGATCTGACGTAATGGGGAATATTATATTCAAATGTAAGCGATCACTTAATTGCTTACGTTCGGCGCACAAGAGGGACGCGTTATCCCAGACATTTCCCAGGGTTTCTTGGGCCAGTTTCTTGGCAACTTTCTTGGTGGGCACCGATTTGTATTCGTTGGTTACGATGGAGTGAACGACGAGCAAAAGTGACAGAAGGACCAAGGTTGAACCCATCAAAATCACCACCTAATTGGGCGAAGTATGAATTTAAAGTATGAATTGGGTAGTCATAGGAATGTAAGTGAGCGAAATTTACTAGAGTGTCCATATTTAAGAAGGACAAGGAAGTGGACAGGACTCTTTTCGGGGCGGCTGACAGTATAATCATCCTGGCCGTTTCGAACACCGGAGACGGAGTGAAATGTTCCTGTCGACCATGGAAGTATGAGAGTGGCGCAGAAAACATGATCAAATTTGATTTCTAAGACCCAAGTTTAGAAGGATCATTCAAACTTTGTTCAGTTTGTGTAATTAAATTCTGATTTCTTTTTCAGTTTGACTTACGTTGAAAGCATCAGGTTCAGTGTATATTTTGGTAAGATCGAAAAAGCTAACTTTATGCTCTTCGTAACATGCTCTAAAATCATCGAGAAAATTAAATTACAATGAGATATTAAAGTAAGTACGTAAGTTAGCTGATGTTAAGATAGTTAACATTTGAATGTGTAAAATGAGGCACACTTTAGGAAAGCTAAATTATGAACTGAAATCATTATTTATCAATTAATATCAGTGTTGTCTGTGCTTCGCGATTTATGATTCAAAATTTCGGTTTAATCGAGTCGAACAAAGCAAATGAAATTTCTCGAATATTAGCACACTAATCTGAGCGATGATTACAACAGTTTATATAGTTAAATCAAATTTATAGTAGTACGAAAAATACTTTAAGTTGAAGCATCGTTTTAGATATTCCTCTACGACTTTGTAAGATGTCCCTACGCGTTTCAAGTCCCACGATTCCTGACAAGAAATATTAAAAGTATAATTTCCATTATTAAATTCCATTCTTCAAGACGCTGGCACCAAATGAATGTTGACATAAACTCACCGTAATTGTCGTCACGTTTAATGGAGTTTCTTGGACCTACCTATTAAAAAAAATATCATTTTTCAAATTGACGACAACATTAAGATCTGAAAATGCAAAAGATTACCTGTATTTAAAATATCGGTTATTTCCAAGAAATTGAAATGGGTTCATTGTCATTTTGGGTTCCTCTTAAATCCTGACGAGTAATCAATATGGAACCTTCGAAGACTGTAACGAGTAGCTGATAGATTTGCGATTGTTTATTCTGTGATGCCGCGGAACACGAGAGTATTTAATGGTAGTAAACTGCGAAGTAAACGCTTCGACTTAAACAGAAATGAAGTAAAAGCTCTTTGTTTTGACTTTTAATTCACTTCTACCCGGTAAAGTGTTAGTATTAGGTAAAAGGCTGTTATTGTTGGTTTAAGTTAGACTCGACAAAAATACTTCCAAGGGCGTGGTTTTACTCTAGTGTACTATTATTCCCGGAAATCGACGTTCATTATTTGATAGGCGCCAATTAATTGGGCATAAATGTAGGCAGAAAGTTAAGGATAAGGTGAAGACAAAAGTAACAAAGTTATAATCAAATCTATAATCGAGAGTTGAAAGAATATTTTATACTAGTTCTTTTAAGTACATTTATGGCATCAAGTAATTCTGGACTCGTTCCATGGCTTATAGTTTTAGTGCAAGGCGTCATTGAGAGCGCTTGAACCGCTCTCGCTCTTAACCACCGACTCCCGCTTACTAAACTGTTGCTGCCTTGCTGGGGTTTAAAAGGAATCGCGGAATAATTAGACGAAATCACGAAGCTTGACGCGACATTGAAATTAAATTAATTCCTTGAAACAACGCCTTAAACCCGGAAAATCTGTTGAATATTTCTGAAAGTTTTATAAAACCCAGATTGGGTAGAATTTTTGCTACGGGAATATTTACCCTTTCTAAGATTCAAATCTATTTGAAGCAGGTTCATATTACACGCCATTTTAAATGATGTTACGGTTGGATGATTTTTCAAACAAAGTTAGTTAAACACTTTGGGTAATTGTTCTCGTAATGGATTTAGTTAGAGCTCAATATAACTTAATGCTTTCAAATCTTCGTTAAAATTTAACGTTTGAACTTTGAGGAGAGAAATCGATTCAAGAAACCAGAACTTCCTTAGGTCGAGCGTTTGTACTTCAAGGTTCCCAACGTTTTAAAGCTCTGTTTAAAGTTAGGCGCGCTGAGGGGAGGGAGGGGACCTCACTGTGCTTGTGCTCGGATCACAAAATCGACTTCTTTGCTGGTCCTCTTTAGATTTACGAAGTCCACTCTTAATTTCTCGTGTCATCTTTTTAATTAAGACCCAAAGTTTCGATATTGATTGAATATTCTTTCAAATAAAAACATATTCCAGTATATTGAGTCAAAAATTGGCAGCTCGATGGGGAAAAGTTTTGAACAATAAGACCATTTATTGTTATGAAGAAAAATCCATATCAGAAACTAAAATTTACTTCACTCCTGTAAAATGAAGTATATTTTAAATTTCCAATTTAGCTCAGAGTGTCTTTGTCGTATGCTTACAATTAACTCGTTTTTAAAATCAACGATGATGTTTTAGATTTCAAATAGCAATTTTTTATTTGTATGTTCTGTTTCAACGAAATTCAAACTCGACATGTATCTTTTTCAATTATCTACCTAGCTACAACCGTACTGTACTATTTATATTTTTGACGGTTAGGACATGTAATTTGCATTGCATTGCTAATTAAATTTACACTCGATTGCAATTGTGTTTATCATTAAGTACATAATGTTAAAGGGAACATTTGAAGTGACGTTCAAGGGAGCCATTTTGTTGTTGGTGTGCTTGATTGAAATGCAAAATATTTTTTAGATTTTCGAAGCATTCAATTTCGTCTCGTGACGTATTTTATGTTTGAGCAAATCCCTTGAAGAATATTTCGGTTGTGACCACGGCTACTGTTCCTGACAACAGCATGAGAAGTAAGTAGAAGGGAGCGCCGACGCTACTCAGGTCCAAATCAGCCGCGCTTTTCATGGGTGTCTTCCAAGTGACCTGTTCAATTAAGTGACGCATTTCAAAATCCAGATAGTCCAAAGCTTGCGTTTCCAATAATGGTTCCACGCTGCAATAGATCATTCATCAATAATCTTAATCATTTTACGATAAAATTCATACCGACATCAGTTGGACGGACTCGTGCACAATGGGACTGCTTTTCATCCAAGACGTGTTGAACATGAGGTGTAAGTATTCAGAGGCAACTTCCTGTTCCGAAAAGTAAAGTCCTCCATTGCTCAGGAGGAATTCTTTATTCTCGGGATCAGATGCCAAGAATTGTCCCAAGAACCAAATCATAAAAGTGTCTCTCGTGATCAGAGCATTTGTCCGGAAAGTAAAGGAACGTATCCATCCGGGTTGAGATATTCCACAGGGTTGGTGAAAATTTGGTCCTTGTCGAGTGCGTCTAGCCATTCCTTAACAACTGGGTCCTGCATTGCCTATAGATAGGCAACAATGACGTTGGAAAAATAGAATTATTGAGCATTTAAACGTCTATTTACCAATATTTTGAGATAGTCGAAAGTTCCGGTTTCTTGGATCATTGTTGGTGGAATTCCCGATTTGATCAAGTCCGAAAGGGTGTCGGTGCGATTGTAACTTTCCGCCGTGAACTCCGTCCGCAAGAAACAACCCACGACGCAGCCAGCAGACGACGAGTAATGTGAGGCAAAATGGAGGGAATCGCTATGGAAAGTAATAATGTTTGATTAAAGCGCTAGTCATCGTTCGTTTCGGGAATGCAATCTCCTATATAATTGGATTGTGGAAACAGGCTCGCGCTACGATCTGACGTAATGGGGAATATTATTTTAAAATGTGTGGGAGGGCTTAATTGCTTACGTTCGGCGCACAAGAGTGACGCGTTGTCCCAGACATTTTCCATGGTTTCTTGAGCCAGTATCTTGACAACTTTCTTGGTGGACACCGATTTGTACTTGTTTGTTACAACGGAGTGAACGACGAGCAAAAGTGACAGAAGGACCAAAGTGGACACAATTAAAATCACCACCTAATGGAGCGAAGAATATAATGCAATGTTTTGGGTAGTGAGTGGATCGTTATTAAGCGATGTTTACTGGAGTGTCCATATTTAAGAAGGACAAGGAAGTGAACAAGACTCTCTTCGGGGCGGCGGACACGATAATCAACCTGGTCATTTTGAACACCGGAAACGGAGTGAAATATTCCTGTCGACCATGGAAGTATGAGAGTGGCGCAGAAAACATGATCAAATTTGATTTCTAAAACCGAAGTTTAGAAGGATCAATGAAACTTTGTTCAGTTTGTGTAATTAAATTCTGATTTCTCTTTCAGTTTGTCTTACGTTGAAAGCATCAGGTTCGGTGTAGATTTTGGTAAGATCGAAAAAGCTAACTTTATTCTGTTCGTAACATACTCTAAAATCATCGATAAAATTAAATTACAATGAGATATTAAAGTGAGTTTATAATTGTTCATAAACTAGCTGATATTTTTCATTTGAAAGTGTAAAAAGATTCACACTTTTGGGAAGCTAAATTTAGAACTTTAATTATTATTAACAATTATTTTAATGTTGGTTGTGCTTCTCGATTAATGCTTGTCGATAAAAAAGGCATGTTAAATTTCAATTCTCGAATATTCGCGCACTAATCAGATCGAACGAGCGAGATCTAGAACATGGCACTTCGACGCTGCAAATCAATCTCACTCGGCCCAATTAATAGTTCAATCAAATTAAAAGTAGTACGAAAATACTTTATGTTGAAGGATCGTTTTAGATACTCCTCCATGATTTTGTAAGATGTCCCCGCGCGTTTCAGGTCCCACGTTTCCTGACAAGACATAGTAAAAGTATAATTTCCAGTAAGTAATTCCATTCTGCAAGACACGCCATCAAAAAAATGTTGACATAAACTCACCGCAATTGTTGACATGTTTATTGGAGTTTCTTGGGCGTACCTATTAGAAAAATATCATTTTTCAAATTGACGACAACATTAAGATCTGAAAATGCAAAAGATTACCTGTATTTAAAATATCGGTTATTTCCAAGAAATTGAAATGGGTTCATTGTCATTTTGGGTTCCTCTTAAATCCTTGCGAGTAATCAATATGAAACCTTCGAAGACTGTAACGAGTTGCTGATAGATTTGGCGATTGTTTACTCTGTCATGCCGCGGAACACGAGTGAGTTTAATCGTAGTAAACTGCAAAGTAAGCTCTCAACTCGAACAGAAATGAAATAGAAGCTATTTATTTTTTGTCACTTTTAATTCACTTCTACCCGGTAAAGTGTTAGTATTTAGCAAGAGGCTATATAATTGTTGGTTTACCAAGTTAGCGTTGAGAAAAAAACCTTAATAGGGCGCGGTTTTAAGCTAGGCTACTATTGTTGCTGGAAATCGATTCTACGCTTTCTGCTAACCACTTCTATTTTCTCAAAAAAGGGTAATATGGCAACTTAAAGAAATCATTAAGTTTGTTTCGTTATAAAATTTAAGTGGAGTCCGACCACGAAAGTCTAATCATAGTATTTTTGTTATGAAAAAAACTCAGAGTTAGAAAAGTCGAACACGCGAATGTTAAACGTGGAAAACGCGGGTTTTCTACGTGAATATTTATCTTTTCTAAGATTGTATTGTAAACTCATATTACGTATAGCATTCAAAAGCACTGTACTCATTATGATTGGCCGGTTCTTCGTCGAGTTTAGAGGTAAATAATATAGGTCAGGTTTTGCTTAATAATATAAAGCTTTGGTATGATTTCCTTTTTGAACTTTGAAAAGAACATTCGATAAAATAAACCAAGGTTTGCTTAGCGAGTGTAATGCGAAACCTTCGAAGACTGTGAAGAGTTGCTGATAGATTTCCGATGGTTTATTTTGCCACGCAGCGGGAAAAGTGTGTGTTTAATCTTAGTAAAGTACAAAGTAAATGCTTAAACTGTCTGCACTAAAACAGAATGAAGTAAAAGATTTTAGTTCTGATTTTTAATTCAACTTCTACTCGGTTGAGTGTTAGTATTTTAAAACGCTATAATTGTTGGTTTAAGTTAGCGTCTTGAAATGTAGGGCGCTGTTTTACTCAAGTTTACTATTTTTCTGGCAAATCGACGTTCTGTATTTGATAGGCGCCGATTAATTTAGTATAAATATAGCCAGAAAGTTAAGGATAAGGTGAAGACAAAAGTAACAAACCTATAATCAAATCTACAATCGAGAATTGAAAGAATATTTTATACTAGTTCTTTTAAGTGCAATCAAGAAATTCTCGACGCGTTCCATGGCTGAGTTTTGTTGCAACGCGTCATTGAGAGCCCTTGAACCACCCTCGCTCTTAACCACCGACTCCCGCTCACTAAACTGTTGCTGGGGTTTAAAAGGAATCGCGGAATAATTAGGCGAAATCACGAATGTTGACTCGACAATAAACTAAAATTAATTTCTATTATTACCACTAAACGACGCCTTAAACCCGGAAAATCTGTTCAATATTTCTGAAAGTTTTATAAAACCGAGATTGGGTAGAATTGGACACGAAAGGGAATTACTTTGCTACGGGAATATTTGCCCTTTGTAAGATTGAATTCTATTCGAAGCAGGTTCATATTACACGCCATTTTAAATGATGTTGCGGTTGGATGATTTTTGAACAAAGTTAGTTAAGCATTTCAGCTAATTATTCTCGTAATGGATTTAGGTAGAGCTCGGTTTAACTTAATGCTTTGAGGAGAAAATTCGATATCTGAAACCTAAACTTCCTTCGCTCCAGCGTTTCTATTTTAAGGTTCTGTCAAAGGTTCCTGACGTTGAGTGTTTGGCCAAAGTTTCAAAGCCCTGTTTAAAGGTAAATGTTTGGGGAAGGGGAAGAGTGAACTTCACTGTGCTAGGATCACAAAATCGACTTCTTTGCTGGTCTCGTTTAGAATTACGAAAGCCACGCTTAATTGCTCGTATCTTCTCTATATTTATTGAATATTGTTTCAAATAAAAACATAATCCAATATGCCCCCTTTCAATTAAGAGCTTATGAAATATTTCTTTAAATTTAATGAAATTGAGATTAGAATTGGCAGCTCGATGAGGAAAAGTTTCGAACAATAAGACCATTTAATGTTATGAAGAAAAATCAATATACGAAACTAAAATTTTACTTCACTCCTGTAAAATGATGTGTATTTTTAATTCCCAATTTAGCTCGGAGTGTCTTTGTCGTATGCTTACAATTAACTCGTTTTTAAAATCAACGATGACGTTTTAGATTTGAAAAAGCTATTTTGTATTTGCATCAAAGAAATTCAAATTCAACACGTATCTTTTTCAATTATCAACCTTTATCTGCAACCGTACTGTACTTTTGGTCTTTAAGGCAGAACTGTCATACACACGTCAAACTATTCAATCAACAAGTTTGTTAATGAAAAAAAAAACCATGACTATTTATATTATTGAGGGTTAAGACATTTAATTTGTATTGCATTGCTAATTAATTTTACACTCGATTGCAATTGTGTGTATCATTAAGTGTATAATTACCACCTATAATTTAAAGGGAACATTTGAAGTGACGTTCAAGGGAGCCATTTTGTTGTTGGTGTGCTTGATTGAAATGCAAAATATTTTTGAGATTTTCGAAACATTCAATTTCGTGTCGTGAGTTCGTGACGTATTTTACGTTTGAGCAAATCCGTTGAAGAATATTTCCGTTGTGACCACGGCTACTGTTCCTGACAACAGCATGAGAAGTAAGTAGAAGGGAACGCGTACACTACTCAGGTCCAAATCAGCCGCGCTTTTCAAGGGTGTCCTCCAAGTGACCTGTTCGATTAAGTGACGCATTTCAAAATCCAGATGATCCAAAGCTTGCGTTTCCAATAATGGTTCCACGCTGCAATAGATCATTCATCAAGGACCTTAATAATTTTTCGATAAAATTCATACCGACATCAGTTGGACGGACTCGTGCACAATGGGGCTGCTTTTCATCCAAGACGTGTTGAACATGAGGTGTAAGTATTCAGAGGCAACTTCCTGTTCCGAAAAGTAAAGTCCTCCATTGCTCAGGAGGAATTCTTTATTCTCGGGATCAGATGTCAAGAATTGTCCGAAGAACCAAGTCATAAAAGTGTCTTTCGTGATCAGAGCTTTTTCTCCAGAAAGTAAAGGAACAAATCCATCGAAAGTTAGATATTCCACAGGATTGGTGAAAATTTTGTCCTTGTCGAGTGCGTCTAGCCATTCCTTAACAACTGGGTCCTGCATTGCCTATAGATAGGCAACAATGACGTTGGAAAAAAAGAATTATTGAGCATTTAAACGTCTATTTACCAATATTTTGAGATAGTCGAAAGTTCCGGTTTCTTCGATCATTGTTGGTGGAATTCCCGATTTGATCAAGTCCGAAAGGGTGTCGATGCAATTGTAACTTTCCGCCGTGAACTCCGTCCGCAAAAAACAACCCAAGAAGAACAGAATGAAAGTCACTCCGATCAGCCACGACGCAGCCAGCAGACGACAAGTAATGTGGGGCAAAATGGAGGGAATCGCTGTAGGGACATAATTATGTGTGATTAAGGCGCTGGTCATCGTTCGTTACGGGAATGCAATCTCCGATATAATTGGGTTGTGGAAACTGGCTCGCGCTACGATCTGACGTAATGGGGAATATTATTAACAAATGTAAGCGTGCACTAAATTGCTTACGTTCGGCGCACAATAGCGAGGCGTTCTCCCAGACATGTTCCAGGGTTTCTCGGGCCAGTTTCTTGGCAACTTTCTTGGTGGGCACCGATTTGTATTCGTTGGTTAAGATGGAGTGAACGACGAGCAAAAGTGAAAGAAGGACCAAGGTTGACCCCATTAAAATCACCACCTAATTGGGCGAAGTATGAATTTAAAGTATGAATTGGGTAGTCATAGGAATGTAAGTGAGCGAAATATACTAGAGTGTCCATATTTAAGAAGGACAAGGAAGTGGACAAGACTCTCTTCGGGGCGGCGGACACGATAATCAACCTGGCCGTTTCGAACACCGGAGACGGAGTGAAATATTCCTGTCGACCATGGAAGTATGAGAGTGGCGCAGAAAACATGATCAAATTTGATTTCTAAAACCGAAGTTTAAGGAAGGATCAATGAAACTTTGTTCAGTTTGTGTAATTAAATTCTGATTTCTCTTTCAGTTTGACATACGTTGAAAGCATCAGGTTCAGTGTATATTTTGGTAAGATCGAAAAAGCTAACTTTATGCTCTTCGTAACATGCTCTAAAATCATCGAGAAAATTAAATTACAATGAGATATTAAGGTGAGTTCATAAACTAGCTGATATTTTTCATTTGAAAGTGTAAAAAGATTCACACTTTTGGGAAGCTAAATTTAGAACTTTAATTATTATTAACAATTATTTTAATGTTGGTTGTGCTTCTCGATTAATGCTTGTCGATAAAAAAGGCATGTTAAATTTCAATTCTCGAATATTCGCGCACTAATCAGATCGAACGAGCGAGATCTAGAACATGGCACTTCGACGCTGCAAATCAATCTCACTCGGCCCAATTAATAGTTCAATCAAATTAAAAGTAGTACGAAAATACTTTATGTTGAAGGATCGTTTTAGATACTCCTCCATGATTTTGTAAGATGTCCCCGCGCGTTTCAGGTCCCACGTTTCCTGACAAGACATAGTAAAAGTATAATTTCCAGTAAGTAATTCCATTCTGCAAGACACGCCATCAAATAAATGTTGACATAAACTCACCGCAATTGTTGACATGTTTATTGGAGTTTCTTGGGCGTACCTATTAGAAAAATATCATTTTTCAAATTGACGACAACATTAAGATCTGAAAATGCAAAAGATTACCTGTATTTAAAATATCGGTTATTTCCAAGATATTGAAATGGGTTCATTGTCATTTTGGGTTCCTCTTAAATCCTTGCGAGTAATCAAAATGAAACCTTCGAAGACTGTAACGAGTTGCTGATAGATTTGACGATTGTCTACTCTGTCATGCCGCGGAACACGAGTGAGTTTAATCGTAATAAACTACAAAGTAAGCGCTCAACTCAAACAGAAATGAAGTAGAAGCTATTTATTTTTTTTGTCACGTTTAATTCACTTCTACCCGGTAAAATGTTAGTATTTAGCAAGAGGCTATATAATTGTTGGTTTAAGTTAGCGTTGAGAAAAAACCTTAATAGGGCACTGTTTTAAGCTAGGGTACTATTGTTTCAGGCAATCGATGCTACGCTCTCTGCTAACCACTTCTATTCTCTCAAAAAAGAAATCATTAAGTTTGTTTCATTACAAAAGTTAAGTGGAGTCCTACCACCACGAAAGTATAATCATAATAATTCTTGTAATTAAAAGAAACGTCAAGGTTAGAAGAGTTGAACACGCGAATGTTAAACGTGGAAAGCGGAGGTTTTCTACGTGAACATTTTTCTTTTCTAAGACTGAATCGCAAACTCATATTAAGTAAACCATTTAAAAGCACTGTGCACTATGATTGGCCGGTTGTTGGTCAAAGTTAGTTTAGGCAATTAGTCTCCTAGATGTACGCTTGTTTGAAATAATATAGGTCAGGCTTTGCTTAATGATATAATGTTTAATTTTGATTTACTTTTAGAACTTTGAGAAGAAAATTCGATATTATAAACCAAGGCCTACATAGTCGTGTAATTGCATTAAACGTTTTAGCAAAGGTTCCCAACTTGCACATTTAGGCAAGAGAGGCAGTAGATATAAAACATTGCTGATTTGTATTGTCATAATTTAGAAATTTATTTTCTGTAATACACTCTTAATTACAAGTGTCTTCTTTAATATAGACCCATAGTTTCAAATAAACAATGAATTCCAGTACGCCCCTTTCAATTTAGTGCCCAAAAGTCTCGTGAATTCTTTTGAAATACATAATTGAAATCAATAAAGAATTTTGAAGAGAAAAAGGTTCCAGCGATGATATTACCAGCAAAATGACGTACCCCTCAGAGAGTTTAATGTCGAGGTCAAGACATAGAATGGTCCTGTTCATTGCAATTTCATTCTGTTTCTAGGAAATCCGTGCTGGGGATACGCTATCAAATCAACAGTTTTATTTTATTTGTTCTTTCAATACCATTAGCTTCTCATTCATTGTATGGCCAAAACCGTTATCGCATTGCGAAGTAAATTAACATCAAGGTATCAAGAGTAACGTCGAGGTTGCAAGGTGGTGACTATGCGGCAATGGAGCTCTCCCTTGCGAACGCCCCCCCCCCCTTCGTTAGGTTATTGTTAAGTGCTGCCGCGTAGCGCCATTGTATTTGTACGAGAACTAGTTTCTATTTTTAAGACACAAAGGGAATTCTGTACGTTTCTGTACCGAACGACCCTACCAAAACGCCACTGAGGATTTTGGGAGGACTTCGTTGCCGTTCCGAACGTAGGTGGGGGGTACAGAGGCAACGTTATTGGTATGGTGATTACCACTCCTCTCTCTCCTTCAAGGTTTCAGCATACACATCCGTGGTTTCAGCTTCGCGTGGACTGAGCATTGATTACTAGTCCAAAAAATGAAAAATAGTAGTTCCTGTTGCTATAACCAGGTGGCACCTAAAACTTATGCCCAACCTAAAACCGTTTTGTGTTTGATAACTTTGGTTTAGTTCATTTTGGAATGTGTGGGTGTTGCTTTATTTCTCAATCAAATCCACGATAAAGTAACTAAGAAACGAAAGGAATCGCTTTAGGATTTCCTAGAGTTTGATGATAGCGGCGGTGCTACGTTTCTGAAAAGGTATATCAAAAAGAGGTGATTTATTAATTCGAAGAGATTCGAGGATATTTCAAAAAGGTTTAATGTTATTTTTCGTTGATAGTGTATTAAATTTCCAGAGATTTTCTAGAGTTAGTTTTTAAACATTTTCCACGAATTCGTTAAGAGTGGGATGTGATTTAAAATACATTAAAGGGAGTGTGAAAATATGAAATAATTTGCTTTTGAATTCGGCTCAAAAACGTTAATCTAACTCACACCAAATATTTGCATTGATTACTTAACTATAGTTGGGCATATTAAGGCCATTTTGTTCTGTGTTTTTTACTTTTTCCACTAAATGCGGCCGGCCCTCTCATTGGCCAAAGTTTCAGCCAATCAACGAAAGGAGCTAGATTCTATTTTTATCATTCTTTAGCGAATAAAATGAAATTATTTCAGCACTTCACGTTCCCTTTAAAATACCGAATTTCCTAGAAAATATGAGAAATATTTTCTTGTAGGTTTAACAATTACTATTGGCGTTTAGTTCTAGTTTTTGATCGACTTAGAGAGATCGTTTTAAATAATTTAAACCTATAATCTTGTTATTACAGTTCTCAAATATACCAACTAAGCAGTTTCAATCGTTTCCAAGGCGATGTATGAATTGAACTCCTTTAGGAATTTTATTATCTCTTTAAATTCAAGAAAAGTATAAGCTTGAAAACTGATAAAAAGTATAGTTGCACTTGATAGGGAATTTTGAATCCATTATGCAAAATGGCTACCAATATTTATACCTGTAATTCTTATCGCTTTTGGAACAGAGAAAAAATAACCACAAACAAGTAATAAAAGTATACAACTACAGTACATTATTTTCTGAATAAAAAAGTAGCACAACAAAAATAAGTAAAACACTGTGCACCTACCAACTTATTAAATAATTTTGAATCCAATCAAAACCAGCTTAGAATAGCAGTAGAGGGATGAGAACTAGGTAAAATTCATCATACATAATGATCAGTCTAGCTAGCTCTTCCCTCAAAATCCACCTGGATACGTTGAGTTAAAATGGTTTTCACGTACACAATGAATCCTAGTAGCTGTATGTATTCCTGGTCTTAACCTAACTATCATACGTTTTCACGATTGCTAAACCCCTAGCTATCACGGTTACTGAACTAACCTACCTAAGCAGATTTTGCGGTATCACATTTTTCGTTATCACCTTACTTAAACTCGATACAAAAGTAGTTTATAATAAATTAACCTACAAATTCAGTCGTTTTTTGATTAGAACAAGTTGGGAAAACCAAAATATTACCTCTCCGAGTCAAGACGACTACTTACAAACTTATTTACCTAGATATGGAAATGTTTCTTAAGTTAAAATTTATGAAATATTAAAGCAGTATACAAAGCATAGCAAATTTACTGTAAATCAGACGACATTTTACATCCAATAATGATATACTTGTACACATTAAAATCATCCGATGGGGGAAAAACGGGAAATGAAGAGATAAAACTTTGGAGGGATATTACCTTTACGTGTTTGTAAAGGCCCAATTTTCTACTCCTCAACTGTATGCCCTCTATTTTCAAAGCCATATTCACAACAGGGTTGCCATGAAAACACTATCCTCTCGTTTTACCTCAACGATTTTCTTAGTTTAACAACATGACTTAACGTTACATAACACCAAAGCTTATTTGTGGCTACACACACTGAAACTAAATGCGTACCATAAAAAGCATGATTACGATCAGACCTTTCACTGGTCTGGGCTGCGTTCAGCAGAGCTCACCAAAAAAGACAGCGGATTTTGGAAATGTTTACCGGTGAGCTCTGTCGTCATAGCTTTTCTCCGGTCATCGGCGTTTTATAATTGACGCTAGCGCAATAAAGCGTGCAAGGTACCAAGGCTTAACAAAAATTGTAGGATAACATATTTAAAGAGATAGATAACAACTTTTATAATTAAAATTAGAAAATAACATATCTCTTAAAATTCTCGCGTGATCAACTGGTTTCACGCCAATTAAATAGCTATAGTCCCATAAAGCTATTTGTATTAATTCCTCCATGGCTTTTTTTGCCAAGCTGAGAACTACGCGTTTTACGTCACGTTATCCAAAAAGCCGACTATTTTCTTTGAAGACCGCGCTAGCTCAGCGCTAAGGATCGTGACGTCAAAATTCAAAAACAAAATCCCGTTATGTAGGACACTGCTAGCAGCGCTGGGCTCTGCTGAACGTGGCGCAGATTTCCACCATGATTATAAAATCTAAGCCTAATTATTTAAAAGTGTATTTAACTTTCGGCTCACTCTGAACCGTTAATGTCTCTGCATACAGAAACGAAAACCAAACCCAAACGTTTACTTTTAGGTTCACTAGGCCTATTGACAAATAAAAGTTCATTTGACCAACATAGCAGCGTTGAGCTTGTATTCACTGTGACTTTAGAAAGGATTATGCTATAAACAGATGTAGTATAGCTTAAGTAATATATAAACATTAATTTTAAATAATAATATTAATAAAAATCTTTGGAATATCAAAATGAAACGGAGCTTTAAAGCTACGAAAGCACTAAATGCATCATAATTACGAAAAATATTTCCACATATTCATTTTATATTATGGAAAACGGGAATATTAAGGTTCTGAAGGATTTCTTTACACATCAAAACAAAACGAACTTCTAACGCAGCGCACTAGTGTTACAACGGACGGACACATATAGACAAACACATAGACTGCTGTTTTACCCTTTCCGTATTAATTTTGAGTTGAGAGACATGATTATCTTAAATATTAAAATAAATATAATTAATATTAAATATTTTCTTCGATAGTTGTTCGCCTTATTGAGCGTTACATCGTTTTGAAAAAGAACAATTAAACATTCTTGAGAGACTTGACTAATATTGGCGTTTGAAATGAAGCATACGCCGGTTGCTTCGCCTTCATCAAATAGGTAGTATATAAGAGTGTCGAATCGCAGCTATGGATAAGAACAGCGCAATTGCGTGAACCTTTGGTGGAAGCCCCACCATTGGGAGGCCGGACGTTTCTCGTAACCCTGGCCGATCGCCGCGTATGTCTTAACCTTAAGGAGTAGAAGCCAGGTGTACAGACTGGTGTCCATGTGGGATGGACAAAAACAAAGACCAGAAGATGGTGGTGTTAGAAGCCAGGTGTACAGACTGGTGTCCATGTGGGATGGACAAAAACAAAGACCAGAAGATGGTGGTGTTAGAAGCCAGGTGTACAGACTGGTGTCCATGTGGGATGGACAGAAACAAAGACCAGAAGATGGTGGTGTTAGAAGCCAGGTGTACAGACTGGTGTCCATGTGGGATGGACAAAAACAAAGACCAGAAGATGGTGGTGTTAGATGCCAGGTGTACAAACTGGTGTCCATGTGGGAAGGACAAAAACAAAGACCAGGGGTACGTTCAGTAACCCTCTTTGATGACAGCGCTTAGTAAGCGATGTCAGATTTTAACTACTGTACTCTTTTTCGCGTTTCCGGTTTTGACGTCATGATGCTCAGCGCTTGCTCATCAAAAAAACCATCTAATCGATATGGTTTTTTTGATGGCGTGACGTAGCGCTTGACTGTTGAACACTTGACAGACGAATAGTTGGCGCGGGATTTAAAAATTAAATTCCAATAATGCTATTCCTACAGTAATTGTTTTAGTTTTCTTTACAAAACTACTTCTACCATTCAAATAGACATCATTTTCTTAAACAATTTCATTATTTGCGAGCTCGTTAATAATTGAAAAGAGCCATTTGCGCTTTGTAACGTTTTGAGGGCCAGTAAGACGCTTCCCTAACTCCATTTTCGGAAACAGCGCTAACTTCAAATTGTCACTTTTGCGTTCAACAACTTTTTACGTCACTGTGACGTCTCGAGCCCATCAACCCAACATCAAGAAAACAGCGATTTATTTGAGATTTTCGTTACTGAACGTACCCCAGAAAATGATGGTGATAGAAGCCAGTAAGTACAGACTGTTGTCTATGTGGAATGGACAAAGACAACAAAATGGTGGTGTTTGAAGCCAATAAGTACAGATTGGTATTCATGTAGAATAGACAATTCACTAGTCAGATGAAGTAATAGTGGCCAGTTGATTTGTGGATAGATTCAAGTTTTGAAATTTCCGGGAACTGTGAATACGGTCCGGAAATAGCGAACACATTTGCTTCAATTCGGAAACTGCGAACACGGTCCCCTGGGGTGTAAGTCAATAACAACAGACAGACACACCCATACAATCCATCAGCGCAAGTACCAGGTGTGATTATATAACCACACCTAACTAAAAAGCAGTTAAGCCTAACAATATTCCAATAATCCAGCACAAGATGGCGCTTGCTGTCGTATCAGGACGTTTATGTACGTGCACGGGACTTTTTAAACAAGATGCCCCGGGCTCAGAAACGTTTTCGGAAAGGCCTATAGAAAGTTGTAAATAGCGTTCCTAAAGAAGTTTCTTTGGGGGAGATTGTAGAAAGTGGAGAAAAGAGAGGCGCAAATTGTATCTTCAATTGAAAAAGGCCTGCAATTTAAAGCTTTTGTTAGCATAAACGTTCCAGCCACTTGCAAAATATTACACAAGCAAGTGCTAATGATTGCCATGACAAAAGTGCACCACTGCACTGGATCAAAATGAGCTTATATATTTTTGAATATAATAAAGTGGTGGAGAAAGTTTAGCCAAAAATTTTGATTATTCATAATAAAATAGGGAAATCTTTTTAACTTATTTATAGGACTTAAATGGCAAAACAATAATGATATATTGGATAATATGAGTGTAAACGTTATTTCTCATATATTATTTGACTACTTCAACATAGTCACATATTATAGAACTGAATTAGGTTATGTAACACAATCTGCTAAAACTTAGTAAAGGAAACTAGAAATCTTGAGAAACATTTTAAGTTTAGATGTGGAAATGCCATTTTTTCTAGAACTATTATTAAGAGCAAAATACTTGTTTAAATAGTGTTGAAAAATATTTTCGGCAAATTAAATTTTGGTGAAAAAAACTAAGATAAGAATTTTTTTCAAATATTAAATGTTTTATAATCATGTCTTCAAAAGTCAAAATTTTAATATCTGTTACTTCAGGCAATTAATTTATAAACTTATCTCTTACTTTTTCAAGTCTGTCTGCGAAGACAGTTTTTATTAATTGATCTCGTTGTTCTAATTTACGTACGTTACGATCATACGATGTGGCTAATATTTTCGTCTTGATAAACTTGTTAATTTTGCTTCATCTTTTGGAGACTCGGCACAAAAGCCAGGTCTCCAAACTTCTCGCACTGCCTGCCTACCGATAAGTACCTCACCATCAGTCAATTAATTTTTAAAATATAGTAATTAAGTTAAAATGATAATTAGTGAATCATAAAAGTGTAGGCGTGTTGTTAGTACGTAAGTCAGCGACCTCAGTATACAACTAATTATAAAGACGCAATGTCTTAATGATAATATTTTAGTACAAAAGTCAACCTAAAACACCGCTATTTAATACCGACGTCAGTAGTTCAAACCCCAAGACAATATTGGACTACGTTGCTATTTTTTGGTAACTTCAAATCACCTAGACCCAACGCGTTTCAGTTATTCTGGCAACCAAATGGTATTTAACGAATCCCTCCACATGTTTGATAACTTGTATGACGATTAGGCGAATGAAAACCACCCTAGATCCTAGTAAAGAAATTCTCGTTACACCTTCTAAATTCGGAATAAATTCAAGGCACAGTTGTCAGCCCGTTTCGAGTAAGAGTCCATGGTGGGTATGTAAAAAAGGAAACCTAAGGTAACAGAGTTCTTCCGGCGCTGACCCTGACCAATCATATGCTAGTTTAATCTGTCGAGATCGTCCATTCTCAACACTCGCTCTTCTTAGGCCTAACAATATAATCTATCATAGTCTTCAAGACATTAACAAGCTCAGCTAATAGGTGACTGGGAGAGAAGCCGTGATCTAGTCTTCCTTCGAGATCCTGTAACAAACTTTGCAATTGCTACTTTAGCACTGGACCATCAGATGCAACAGAATTTTGAACTTAGAATTAATTTCAACTAATCCTACGGATATTTAGCAGCTTCAAAGTGATTAATGTAAAGTTGATTTTCCAATATGAGATTCCTCAAGGTTAGGCGCCCTCTGTAAAAGTTTGTTTTTTCAGCTAAGCTGCTCAAGGACTATAATATTAGAAAATTATTTTGGTCGCTTTACTTTATCTTATCAGGCAGAACGTAATCGTGTTGCGTTTGTTTTTGCACCTAATTAGGGCCTAATGGCTCTCTTTTGCCATTTTTAATTAGCTTTTAAACTGTCATTTTGATGGATTCTGAAATGAAATAATAAAACCTGATTCATTCAAATATCATTTTGTAATTTTACAAGATCCACGAACACCACTCTGAATCTCGCTTCTGCGTAATGAGTTTTTATCTTTAAAGGGGTTATGGAGCATTTCTAAATTTTTAAGGTTAAAATTTCAAGATTATTTTCATGTATTTTAACCATATCTTTGGAACACGGTGGTTTTGTTATTTGACACCGGTGATTAATTACATATAACATAGGGCAAACACGGGTTTAAAAGTAGATCGCAATGTTGAACTTAACATGATCGATCAATGTTATTTTTGAAAATACACGCTATGTTGTTTTAAAACTGAAATCATTTTCGTTTCTTGAAAACCGAGTCTTGACTGTCTTCGTCATATTCAGACGCCAAGTTATAAGACAATGTCCAGTGGGCGTTACCCAAGGACGTGAGGTCAAAGTTACAGTCCGTACCCCGCGATTAAAACGAGTGTCTAGCCCCCCAATGAAACGACCTGATTATTTGATTATAATACAAACTTAAATCATAGAAAGTGTTGGTCTCGATTAGCTAGATCACCCTGTATGACTTCATTGTAAGTCAAACAATAACGAAGGATTTTTAATCTTATCACCTATTGTCGGTTGTTGTTTTGAATCAGTTACAACGGATGATATTAGGTATTTTAGGGCGTAACGTTACGGCAGCGTTCAGAAACTAAGGTAAGTTAAAAATTGGTTATTATTTAAGAATTAATTTAGTTTTAATTTTACGAAATAATGAAATATTACTGTAAGTTTTTACTCCCATGAGGTCAGTTTTCTATAACGCATTTTACCCTCAGTGCAATACAAAAAGCACAGTATACAAAGTACTTATTTTAGGCATAGATAGTTTACACACATGGAGGATTCATACCATTTACACCTGGAGGTCAAAAACGCTTCTGCTTTAGTCCTTTACGTAGCCTGACCTTTTGGCGTAAATGGTATGAATCCTCCATGTGTGTAAACTATATACAGTAAATGTTAATTTCTACTCAGAGTTTGAATGGTTTTAAATACTTCAGTGAGCAATTAAAAAGTTAATCGCTTTTTCAAACTCGTAATGTATTTCTGAAACGTAATATTTAATGAACACTGTTGGTGGAATAAATCTGATGCTCGAGTCGTTTGCTCCATGAAGAGTGCCGCGTCAAGAAATATTAATGAAATTACAATAGATAATTATTCAAAACATAGCACATAGGCTTTCTTGCATATTTTGTTTCAAACACATTTCTTTTGAAAATTAAATGATTGATTTATACTAGTATACTATCCCTTTAATCGAGGGGTCGAAAAGTCTTGTTTCTCCCTGCAATTATATTTATCAATGCAATATTATTAGAAAACCAGATAATAGGACTCTAACTGTATCAAAAACAAAAGGTTGGATCTCCATCCTTTCGAGAAGACTTCATTGCAGTGTTATCCAGTACCTTGAGGTCGAGTTCGGTTTTAAAATGCCTAGTGTGAAAGAGGAAGACTGGCATCGAACAATACAAACCAGGAGAGGTAAAAACCAAAGTCATGACTACCGACTAACTTAAGGGAATTTAAAAACAAAACTTCTTCTAGAATGAAGAAGGATCGAAATGTGGAGCAGCTGATATTTTTGAAAACAAGGTATGTTATTTGATGAATTAACTTTCCGAGCGCATTTAGGGTTTAAATCATTTTTAAATTGAACGTCTTAATGTCATTACGCAGTTCATAATTTGGCTAAGCGAGAGAAAATCACCAAACCGAACTTAAAATGTGTTCCAAACCGAAGAAAGCCAGATTGAGCGATAAGGAAAGTCTGAACAACGTCGAAGAATCGGAATCCGAAAGTGAACCGGAAAACACTAGTACCTCAGTTATAGGTAAGGTTAATGGCAGGGTTACTTGAAGTAAAGGTTGAGAGATAGTAGCGAAAACAAACGTCACTCTATGAATATTACGGAAATCAAATCAAATATCATTTAAGTATTAAATCGTCGAATATTTTCCAGAGTAATTAAAATTATTACATTAGTTGACGCCAACTTGATCCTTTCTATTCATTCAAAATCTAAATCCTTAATCATTACTTCAAGAACTCTGTTTTATGGAAACCAATTGCATATTTATAATACTAGAAGTTGCTTAATTTAGTTGACGACACTAAGACACCGTCTGAAGAGACAAATTCTGCCGAAGAACCTGCAACCGCTCCTTATTCTACCATTTTGAAGTGGGACATTAATTTCACTTTTTTCGACGTGAAAATAAAAATGAATTAAAAAAAATTAAATACTTCGAAAAAACGAAATGTGAGTTATTGCAACTACAAACTCTCAGTCCACCGTCAACTTACGAACTGGCGCAATTTGCTCATAAATGCTGTGACAACTCGCAACAAAACGGAAGTAACGTTGATTTACCGGATGGTTGGAAGATGTTAATAACTGCCCCTAATAACAAAAGAGGTTACTTCGGAATTGCTTACATAAACATTGAAAAACTTCAAGTAGTCATCGCGCATCGCGGTACTAGAAACACCAACGAGGAACCGTACAGAACTCACTTAAAAGCTATTTCCGAACGATGCTTCAAGCAAGTTCGTTCAGCGGTCACTTTTGCGTACGAGGTCATCAAAGAACTTGAGGAATTCAAAGGAAGAACTAACGCGCGTTTCCAATTATTTTTCACTGGACGTGGTTTCGGTGGATGGTTGGCACAAGTCGCAGCATTTAGCGCCGGATTCGGACAATTTTTCTTTCACTGATCAGTACTATCAAGATTCCAGTAGTTTAGAGCTCATTTTAAACTATCTGTCACCTAGTCATAATATGCGAGTCGTAAGGGATTGGCCACTAAATGATATGAATGAATGTGAGACATTACTTTTACCCCAGTTTAAATGGCTTGATAAAGGCGCAATTTCAGATACTAAAACCCAAGCTTTCTTTCACGCCCAGAGACAAAGTCAAGGTTGTTTTCCCGTCAGGTATCAAACCAAACCATTTAAAAAAAACGCGTGTAACATCAGTGTCCTTACTTTGCCCGAACAGAAGTTTTTAAAGCACTTTCAATGGATTCGAAAGGTTCCCGAGTATTTTAAACCAGACACATTGTTTAAAGATATTCTGGAACAAGATGAAATAGACCCTAGTTACGTACTTGAACAATTGCAATACTTAGAAGTTCAATCGGGTAAAGTTAAGTCGCTGTGTGTTAGTGAAAGTAGTTTGGGACAATTAGTGTATTTTGTTAAAAGATTACTTGAATTTTACCCTAAATTGAATGATGAAGCCGAAAAATCTTTGACACATCATGAAGTTCGAAAATTCGCATATAAAAATGAGTCAATCGAGTATAGTAATAAGTTGGAAAAGATGACTGATTTTTTCAGCAAAAAATGCGGACTTTGTAAAGATGTCAAGAATTTTGTCAAAACAGATATACAAATTTTACATACTCTTACATCTACTGATTGTGATACTGATGTTGTTACCGCCATGATAAACAAGTTGCTTAAAAACATGAACACTATTTAGTTACGCGCTTACAAAATGTACTAGCTTTAAATAAGTCGGTTAGTTTAAAAGAAGTCCTTATGTCACTGGCCTTTGAAAAAGTACTTTTAGTTTTAGATTGTAATGTGAACCGAGTTAATTCGGACGAAGATGAAGTCAAAGAATTTTTTAAGAAATTCGTAAAAGTCCTGATTAATCCCAAAGTCAAGAAAAATGTCAAACTTATCATAATTAGTGTAGTTAGAACCGATTTAACCATCTTCTTGGAAAAGTTAACTAAGAAGAAACTTAAAGATGGTGCCAAAATTGTGGACTTTGAAGGTTTAATATGGACAGACTTGAGATCAAACGCCCAAGAAATTCTTTTGTCAAAAAACTTGGTAAAATTTCAAGGCTCTGATGAAGCAATATCTTTGAAAAATATTCTTGATGAAAGCGAGGTAATTCAAGATATCATTGACAGTTCAACCTTAATTTCATTAATGAAAGACAGGCTTATACTAATCGGAAATCTAGTCCCTGACTTGGGAAAAATAACGAATAGTTACGTCCCGCGAGTTTTTCAATTAGAATTCCACGTTAATGCCAATGTTTTGTTGGACAGAGAAAATATAACAGATATTATTGCAATTAGGGGCTTTTATTATTATTACCATTTAGAACATTTTGGTGTAAAAAAAGCTATGGTGCAAATGTGCGATGAGGGTCTTTTTAATATAGAGCGTGGAAGGATTTTCATACTAGGTGAAAATTATCGTGAAGATTTCCATAAATTAGTTGAACAAGTCTCGATTTCGAGAATCGCGAAAAACGTTCATTTGTTAACACTTGACTCAAATATTTTAAAATGGAAAGAAACCCACGGTTCTGTAGAGTATATTAGGCAACATCTGAATCATAATGAGGACGTGATAACGGTGTTTGATAAACTGTACAATAACACAGATCTGAGAAAAACTCATAATTGGGAAGAAAGTAAAATTGAAAATGTAAAGAACCGTATTAAGTCGCTGGTCATTTCAGACACAGCCGGAATGGGTAAAACAACTACGTTAACCAGTTTAAGCCTCAAAATGAAGTCAAATAATCCTAGCTTATGGGTAGTTCGAATAAATCTAAGTGATTGCACCAAGGTTTTAAAAGCAGTTTGTAAGGATTTTTGGCCTGAAAAATTTGGCAAACCCAAAGTATCGAACGCGGTTGATTTCTTAATAGATAAAATTATGAATTGTAACGTAAATACTAGACTCGCAAAAACATTGGAGAAAAACTTATTTAAACGAAAATTAATTGATACCGGTGATGTGGTTCTATTATTCGATGCGTTTGATGAAATCTGCCCCAATTATGAAAGCGTTTTCATCGAGTTACTTAGCGTATTAATGAAAACCAAGGTCACAAACATTTTTGTCACCGCAAGACCATTCTCAAGAGACCAAATTGAAACGGTGCTAAAAAGTCATCATTTTACAATGCGGAAATTTACGAAAGACGATGAAGTTAAATTTTTAGTGAATACTTGGCTTAAAAATGTTAATAATAAGGCAAATGATGATTTGACGAATAAAGCCAAGAAATTGTTAGACGTTTTTAGAACATCCATTGGTGACGATGAATTTGCCAACGAGGAGGCAAAATTTACCGGCGTTCCATTGCAATGTCGGCTGTTAGCCGAAGTATATGAAGACATGGATATTAATAGTATATCAGACAAAATATCCTTGGTTAGTTTATACGAAGCCTTTGAGCAGAAGAAGATCGAAGTTTACAAGAATGAAAAACGTACGAGTACCCGTGGTAATATCAATTTGGGTAACAGTGATAGACTGGCCCTTAGACAGTTAAGCCAATTTCAAGGACAGTTGGCTTTTGATATACTATACAAAAATACAGATTCAGCCCCGATTGAAATGCAATACTTCGAACCAGAAATCAAGAAGATACTTGAGTTGATAGCCTTAAAGGTGGGATTGGTGGTCAGAGTTAAAACCCCAATTCAATTCGTCCATCGTACCTTCGCGGAGTTTTTTCTCGCCAAATTTTTCATTAATGCCCTAGAGAAACCCCACATCCCTGAAAGCATCGTTCAAGCTATCATGAGAGAAATTTTTATTGACAGAAGATACAATGTGGTTCGTCAATTTTTCAATGGGTATTTAAAGAACTTGACAGATTACAGTTCTGTTGTTGAGCATTACAGTGTCGCATTTTCGAATTTGTTTCAAAGGAATTTCTATCGTTCTTACTGGTCGCGTGACGAATATGAAGAAACGGCTTTACATTTGGCCATCGATGAAAACCTTAAAGAAGTATTTAAATTTCTCGTGAATGTTTGTTTATGCAAAACTGAAGCCAAAACCTTGGTTTATTTCATTAACGCTGTTGATTTGAATATTGAAACACCGACCGTGCTTGTCTTGAAAAAAAATAATTCGGACAGAAAGGAACTCCTGGATTATCTACTTGGAAAAATTCGAGGATCATCAAATGAGGTTCAACGAATGTTTTTAATTGGAAACATGATTAATCCGATATATCGGGAAATGTTTACGAATTACATAGAAGAACACGCGGGCGATATATTGAAGTCAACATCGGTTAAGCTACGAGAAAAAATGTATTTGACAACTGAATTGTTTGATGCAGCTGAACGTGGTAACGTAAAGGACTTACAATACATTTTTAAACAAGCTGACGATAACGATAATTGCCACTTTTTAATGTTAGCACTTGATAATAATTTAACAGCATTGGATATCGCTGTTAGTGGTGGGCGATTAGAAGCTGTCAAGTTTCTCATTGAACAAGAACCATCCGCTGTAAAGTTTCTATTCAGTCGGCCTGGCAATAATCTGCTTGACCACGCGATGAATTCGGGTAGCGAAGAGATATTACAACTGATTTTTTCTAGACTCTCTGAGAGCAGTCACATATTACAAGACTGGGAAAACATAGCAATAATCATTGACAAGAACCGAGATGACATGCTCTCGATTTTATTGAACCTTGGATTAGACACGACCACTGTCGTCAAAGTTGCCACAGCCCGTAATGATAGCTTATTGAGATATGCAGTTAGCGAAGGAAAAATTAATATTGTGCAGACGATTCTTAGTCATGGCGTCGATGTGAACAGACGTTATGAGGTTTCAGGCGGCACCGTCTTACACCGGTCTGTTTTCTCGAGAAATCCTTATGGAGTTTCCTTATTGTTGAAACACAGAGCTCTTGTGAACGCGGTAGACATAAATGGAGACACTCCATTACACGAAGCTGCAAAAAATTACAACGGTATTTCACCAAGTATAGTTATCTTAATATTAAATGCTGGAGGAAACCTTAACGCGGTGAATCACAGAAATCAAACTCCGTTTGACGTTGCACTTAGTAAGGAAAATAACGGAGCTCTCGTGGCACTATTGCCATTGCACCCTTTTGTTACATCGTTGGATCATGATTCGCGCAACTTCTTTTGGGAAAAATCGTTAAAACTCAAGTTAGGCCTAACGAAAGAGAAATTAAAGTCTCTTGGTCTTGAAATTGAAGAAGGTGGCAGATTTATACATTGCGAAATGGAAGAACAGTTCGACAGACTTGCGATAATCGCTGATTATTTTGTGGCCGATTATTTAATTAACCAAATAAACAATATTCATCATGAAGACATTTACGTTCTTGACCTTATGATTGATATCATAGTTAAAGATAAATTTGCTGTTGTGCAGAAATTCTTCAATCAATTACTTTATCGTCACGAATTTGAAGAGGCAATACTGCACCGAATTGGTGGCTTTCTCATTCTAAGCTATTTACAACAATGTACATGTAATATATCATTTCACCAGTTAATATCGGATTACCATGGAAGTATACTGTTTTTTTTTGCTCAATTGTTTTAAAAACACTCCGTTATTTGTTTATCATCTTACATCTCTCAACAAATGTAAGCAAACGGTCCTATATTTAACCATCGAGGAAGAATACATCGAACTTTCTAACATCATACTAAACTCTCTTCAATATTGCACTCCAGGCGACAGGAAGACAATTCTAGAGGCAACTTTATATCAAGACTATGAGATACAAGAACGTCTAAAACCCCTGACAAAATTGATGGAGAACTTTGATTTTCTCGAAGACATTCGTAAGGAAATTGAAGAAACTTCACAGACTCTGCTTAAATTGAATGACGCGGCGATTAATGGTAAACTGGACCAATTGAAAGATATTCTTCAAGAGGCTAACACGGAGATGCGTAAAAGGCTGCCATTCGCATCGGAAGAAACGAGAGACTTTGGAAAGATTTTCTCTGATAAAACGTACTACACTGCGTTAAATCTGGCAGTTGACGGGGGAAATTTTGAATCTGTCACTTACCTTATAGAAAAAGGATTCCCTTTGAACCCACCTTATTCCGTTGAATGGTTAGATAATAAGGATGGATATAGGAATGAATTTCTCACCTAACCTTTGTTGAACGCCATAAAAAACGGGAACATGAATATGGTTAAATTTCTTCTGGAAAAAGGGGCCATTATAAATGACAACTATATTTGTTTGCCTCCCCTGAAAGTCGCGGTTTATTTCAAATTTACGGAAGTTGTAGAATTCCTGCTTAATTATGACAAAAACATTCACGGTCTTGATGATTGCCTTTTATTGGCGTCCAGAAGAGGTTACTATGATATCATTATTAAACTGCTAAATGCCGGGGCCAACGCTAACTGTAAAGACAAAAACAATTTCACACCTCTCCACTACGCCGCGTCACACAGGAACGTAGACGCCGTATCGGCCATGTTGCAAAAAGGTGCCATAATTAACGTCAAAAATGATATCGGCCAGTTTCCGGTACATATAGCGGCTGCACAAAGTAGCGTCGAAGTGGTTCGTTTAATGTTGGAAAAAGGAGCGCAAGTCAACGTGGTTAACAAAGACAAAGACACACCTTTGCATCTCTCAGTTAGGTGGAATAGTTCCGATGTGGTTGCTTGTTTGATTAAAAACGGAGCCGATATTTAAGCTGCTAATGCGAATGGTGAAACACCTTTAGATTTAAAACCAGGAATAATCAGGTACAAGGCGAATCAGAGTCAATCTTTGTCTGCAGAATCGGGCAACATTAGCACATGTTAAATATTGGCAACTCAGGAGTCGTATCCTTAAAGTTAAAGGCCAATAATCCTGTATTGTTCAAATATCAGTCACACCATTTAATAGTGGTCGGCATTTGGATAGGATAATATCTGTTTTTTTATCTTTATCCATAATTTGAAATTATCCACGGGAAGTCTATGATTAATGCAATGTAATCACGAATAATTATCTGATTATTATTCATGAATAACTGATTAACCAAAATTCTGTGGATAATCTTGTCCAAACGCCGACCACTATCATTTAAACATTTTAAGGTATTGTTGTTGGTTGTGAAGACCTTTAAAAATAAATACGCTATAATTGCGGCTTCAAAATTAGATTGTTAATCTTTTCCTAATTTCATTTGAATTTCTTGTAATTAATTAATGCCAAAATTGCTTATTTAAATTAAATCTTTTCAAAATAACCCAAAAAATCTATTTTTTGTGAAAATAAATAAATAAATTGATTGAATATGAATAACAAGACGAGCAAAGCAAATATTACACTTTTGCTCGGCATCGATTTTATTTTTTAAAACGTTATCCAAATTTTATATATTCATTAAAATAATTTCAATAATTAAATGTGAATCCTATATAACAATTTCAGTTTAAATTAATATTTATTAATTATTTTAAATTACTTTATTTTAAATAAGTTGTAAGTAGGTGGCTCTTAAGTAAATCACTTAAACAGATAGCTTCCGGATTAGGCTTTCAATACGGTTCAAAGTTTAAATTTGATTCGAATCCTCTCTCTGATTACATTTCTTTAACTATTCAACCTAACGGTATCTTGGCTCTTTCCACCACTTTGAAAAGGATATTAGGATTTAAAACCCCAAAAGGCCAAGGGCTTTCTCTTGCCCTTCAGATAAAACCAGCCAATCGTATAGAAGCTCTGTTCCCGATAATTTAAATTATTATATTCCCGACCAATTGTTTATCTATTCCGATATAGTAGCTAATGAATTTATAGGCGATACGGTAGCCCCGCTACTTCGTATAGTAGGCGTAGACAGCGAAAAACCTCACGGTTCGACTATAACTAAATCATTCAACTCTCCCCATTACGTTAAAGTTGCTAAACGTTACTTTGATACTATAGACATTGATATAAGGAATAGTTTAGGCCAAGCCGCGTCATTCGAGTTTGGAACGTCGACCTGTAAACTACACTTTAGACCATGCCAAAACCCCACACATTTGAGTCTCGTTGCGAG
Organism: Phalangium opilio; assembly: GCA_019434445.1. Taxonomy (NCBI): domain Eukaryota; kingdom Metazoa; phylum Arthropoda; class Arachnida; order Opiliones; family Phalangiidae; genus Phalangium; species Phalangium opilio. The sequence goes on from JAEQBA010002847.1 coordinate 179,825, forward strand.
TATAGGAGGTATTATTTAGACCAGGTATTCGTTGGGACCCCCCACCAAAAAGGGCACGGGATTAGAAGCGCCCTGAAAGGGTTATTTAGATGGGCACGCCCCTTATTAATTAGAGGTGCAAAGTATTTGGCACCTAGAGCCATTAGTACGGGACAAAAGATTCTTGGTGACGTAATGCAAGGTCAGAATGTGAAAAGTGCAGCGAAAAAGAGATTGCAGGAAACTTATGAGAACATGACTGCTGCACAGCAAGGTTCAGGATTAAAGATAAAGAGACGCAAAGTTAAACGCCTGTCAGTTTATCACCGTCATTCAAAGCAGACGCCACGCGATATATTTAGCTCCTGAAAAAATAATGTTTTCTCTCCAAGCTCTTAAGAGTGAATTGGACATTTTTGCCCCTGTGCCGATTCAAACTAGTGTCGAACATGCTCAAGGTGTATGGGCCAAACCCTTGGCGGCCATTGGTGATAGCTCTACCCTCGAATACCTCATCTCGGGCAATGGAGATAGCTACATCGATGTAGCCCACACCATGCATTACAACAAAGTCAAAATCACCAACGAAGATGGAAGTGATCTTCCTGATGCCCCCGTGGTAGCTTTCGTGAACAACGCTGGCCATGCATTGTGGAGAACTTGCGATGTTTTCTTGAACAATACCCGAGTTTCTTCAGCCGCTCAAAACTACGCCTTCACGTCTTTTATCGAAACTGTCTCAAATTACGGACCCGCGGCCAAAAAATCTCACCTTATGATGGCCGGATGGGAAAAGGACGAAGCCGGAAAGTTTGACGACTTTTCAAATAAAGGTTTCGTCGCCCGAATGGCTAAAACTGCTAAATCGGCCGTGATTGAATTTTTTACACCCGTGTTTAGTGACGTGTTTAATATTCCCGAATATCTCTTAAACGGGGTGGACCTTAAAGTCGTGTTTACTCGCAACAAGGACGAGTTTGCCTTAATGTGCCAAGAAACAGCCACTCTCAAAAACTGTAAAGTCAAGATACTAGACGCTGCACTCGCGGTACGTAAAGTTAAACTCAGTCCTAAAATATTGTTAGCGCATGAAGCAGCGCTTAATAACGGTACTGCCAAATATAATTTTACGCGCACCGAACTTAAAACTAAAACTATCTCTACCGGAAGTAGCACCGAGAGTTTTAACAATATATATCTAGGCCCTCAGCCTAATCGCGTCATTATTGGAATAGTTTCCAACGCGGCGTTCAAGGGCAGTTACGCTCTGAATCCCTTTAACTTTAAAACTTGGGATTTAAATTTTTTGTCTCTGTACCTCGATAACGAACAAATACCCTCGAAACCGTTGACTCCCGATTTCGGTAAAAACTTGTATATACAAGCTTATCAAACATTGTTCGCGGGCACGGGTATTCATTATAAAGACGACGGTAACGATATTACTCCCAACGAGCTTGCCAATGGGTTAACCCTCTACACTTTTGATCTGACACCGGACCTATCTGCTAGCGAAACAAACCACTGGAACCCCGTTAAGCAAGGACAATTAAGATTGGACATGGGATTCGCTAAACCTTTGTCGGAAGCCGCAGTCTGCATTGTATACGCCGAATTCAAAGCATGATTCAAATCGATAAAAATAGAAACGTAATTGTAGATTATTAAAATGTCAGCAACCACCACCGTAGACTTGATTCTCGCTTTATCAGATACGCCCAACTTTTTGGGTGTTTTCGCATCAAATAGGTTACCTAAGGTTACCAGATATCCCGCATCGTTAATTATAAATTTAGATCAGCACTATGAAAAGGGGTCTCACTGGGTATCGGCCTTCATAGATGGAGCTCGTGTAGGGTATTATTTCGATAGCTACGGTTTGCCACCATTTCTGCCTAGTATTAGAAGATTTTTATCTTTAAACTGCAGAAAATGGACTTTTGGTAAACGACAACTTCAGAGGTTAGAAAGTAGCGTATGTGGGCAGTATAGCGCCCTCTATCTTATTCATAGAAGTAAGAAGAAAAGTACGAAAGCCTTCCTAAAAGCTTTTACCGCAAATCGAAAAATTAACGATATGAATATTGCTAAACAATTTCAAAATCATATACGGCGACTAAAAAAGTGTAAAAGGAGCTTATTAACAAACCGTGTGGTTGCCTGGTGGTAATGCGTCCAGCTCTGTGTTGTTTCAACAACATTTGAGTTTCCATTCCAGGGTTCGACTTCCTACCAACGGCGCTTTATTAGTCCGGTATAGAAAAAAAAACATCTTCAGATACGGCTTGAATCAAGTTTAAGGAGGTTTTTTTTAAATATTTAACCAATTTATTATTAATTTAACTTAATTATGTATGTTATTATCACGCTAATTAAATGTTTTTGATTTAAAATCCGATTGTTTTACAACTAGCATAAGCCTAGAATAACCTAGCATAAGCCTATCTTTCAGGATCTACCATAGCATAAGCCTACCAGGATCTACAATAGCATAAGCATATCCCTATAGGTACCAGCCACGTGACGTCAACAAAAATTAGACGCGACGTCATCAGGAAAACCACCACCAGGTGGCTCAACAATTCAAATTTCCCGCCAAAACCATCACGTGACGTCATCAATCCAACATCTCCCCCTCCATCCCCCCAACCCCAGGGATGTCTCTATAAACCCAAAAATTGTACCCCTCCCCCCAAAGGGGGGAAAGAAGGGGGGTAAAATTTTTGGGTTTATAGGGACATCCTTACTCTCTCATATGAGAATTAACATCCACAGAAGATAGCTAAAGGTACTTCTCACCTTTTCGGGTCTTGATGTACCGCTCAATAAATGGAATGCGCAAGCCAATATCGAACAAATAAAGGGTTAATTGAACTACTTTAACCTAAGATGATACCTTTTTGCTGTCACGAACATTGAGGATAAACTAAATATTGAGCCTCTGTAAGTTAAAACATTGAGACTTTAACGAAAGGTCTATGATGGGAGATTTAGTATGTTTTGAACTAGTTTCCGTAATGTAAAGAGCTAAAAAGTGCTTATCCATATTAAATAACAGCGAACTTTAAATGCACTAAAGTCTATTAGAAATCTCATTAATTCTATATTTAGGAAAAGTGGCGTTTTACGAAAAGTAGAGATTGCTTCAGAGGACTAACGTGTAGTCGATATTTTCCAAGATTTCTCGAGGAATATTTTGGTTGAAAAACATATGGGCGAATACAGGCTCGTAGGTTTCCTTTCCCACATAAATCCGTCTTTGTTGCTCATCCAGTTCTTTCTTTAGTTGAAACAAATGTCCTTGACCCGAGTCCCAAAACATTTGTGTTTGTTCAATAATAACACCTTTGCCAGACGCCAATCGTTTCATAACATTCGGATCATTAAGGAATTGATAGGTTTTCCCTCCTTTTTTCAACAAAGCTGAGTACGCAGAATCGTTTTTCTAAAATTTAAAATACGGACCATTAATTACTTCTGCCGAGATAATGATGTCCGTAAACAACTGTCATGTAATCGATCCCTTGTTATACCAGAGTCAATCACTTCACTGGATAAAAATAGATCCCGAGTTGTACCACAATTGTTTTTAAGAATTCTAACTTTGCGCGTGCCTTAAAAGAAATTGTTGGAACTAACATGGAAGGCTTAACGAAGAGACTTTGGATTATCCACGGTTAAGAATAATGTTTTCAATTTCAGTATTTTTGAAATATCGAGGGATTCTGGTTTCTTTAGAACCTCTTTACCCATCCCCTCACAATTAAACATTTCATTATCTTTCCCTTTAGAAAAATGATTAGCCTCACTCTAATCGTTCCTTTTTAAATGCATGATTGAGATCAAACTATTTTTCTAACTTTTAAATGGTTTTGAAACTTGTTTGTTTAATATCTGATGCAATTAGAGATAAAGAGTCGATAAAAATGATCAGGATTTTGTCTTTGTTTTATGAAAGACGGAGCTATTCAACTAATAGAGTTAACTTACGCTCATTAACTGGAAAATTTTACTTCGTGAATTTATCGAAGCGAAAACGTCAGATTTTGAAATCAAATCGTCAATGGTATCAATTTTGGATGAATGCCCAGTCAAAAGCGTGACAGTTAAATTGCCCGACCACGCCCAGGTCAGTACCATCGTCCCGAAAATCCAAACTGAAGGCAGAAATCTCTTCACTCCACGTTTTTCCAAGGATGTTACCGCTAAATTACATTGAATATATATCAAAGGAAGGCTTCCGATTAAGAAATAAATTGATATCTCGAACAAAATGTCATGGTCAAATGTATTGAACGAAATTGTGATCTATATCTATATATATCAGAGATAATCACCGCCCAGCCCAAACCGCTGGCCCTAGAAGGCTGAAAATTTGCAGGGACGTTACTCATAAGTAGTAGGCGCGTACTAATGAAGATTTTTCCAATCCGCTGCTATCTTTATAAATGGAGCGAAGACATGTAAAAAATATTCTCTATGCAACAAAGTCCGCGCGTTTCAACCGATTTCACAAATATTTAGTACACTGCTTTCCTTAAACCTATATACGGGCTGAATGGTCTTTTGGGTTCGATTTGTCGCCATCTTTTTAAATGGCGGCCAGAAATTTAAAAACCCTTCTTTACGGAATAATGTCCGCATGAAAAGTAATAAAAAAATGTCCCAACGGGATGAAGGGCAACGCCGAGTGCCTTCGCTCCTAGGGTGTTACAAAAATATTAGTCATTAGAAAAATCAACCCATTCTTTCTATCATTTTCATGTTTTTATTACACGCGAGCGACGCCGCGGGTAACAGCTAGTCTCTATATATAAAACATTTGATAACTGACGCTTGTTTAATCATATGGTCAGATTTATTTGGTTCTTCGGATATTTTATGCTGATTTTATGTTAATATCCGTGATTTACCAAAAATAAATCGAAAACTTGTTTGCAATTAAAGTTACTCAGAAAACCTCGCCTCGAGTAGTCAGACTTTCTAGTTAGTGTATTTTTACAATGAAAAATTCGCAATTGCCTCTTCCCACTTCATTTAAATGCATATTTTAAGTGCTTAGTCTAAAAGATTAGCTATTTAGACCACGTTTTCGTTGAAACATCGAAATTACACATCAAAATTTTACTTCCCTTTTTACTTGGACTCGTGCTTTAATTAAATCTATCTTTTGCACGTACGATTCCCCAGAAAATCCGAAATGTAAATCCAGATGAATTTCGTGAAGATTATCGAATTGGACTCCAACAATCTCATTCTTTTACTGACAGCCACAAAGGATACTAGCGAAACTATCATCAGTGACAAAAGATTCAAGATCCAAACTGTGTTCTCGAGTCCCTTGATGGAGAGAATCTTTTGTGAACGTTCGTTTCAAATGGGCTCGCTTGAAAATATTGAGAAGGAATCGAAGCAACTAATTGGAGCTACATGAAGTGCCAAAGCATCCCTCGCCAATGGGCAATATTGGAGTACAACGGTGTCTAGAATCTTAAGGAAAATATAATGGATTTGATTCAGAAAATAGGCGGCCATTTGTTTCTCAAAGCGGTTATTTTACACAAGAGGGGAATTATTTTTGTAAAAATATACAACACGATGTTATCTATCAGGTACTACTTCTCTCATGTTCGTGATATTTAATGCATATTTTCAAAAATATTAGAAAAAAAAAACATTTGTAGGACTATTAATATTAATTCCCACTTTTGTAGTACACGCTTTTTCTCTTAAAACACGTTCCAATCTTGTACTTACACCCTTTTCAATAGCTAAACCATGTTTCACAGGACTGGATGTCCATTCAGTAACATTGATCTCCCTCAATCTTCCTTCGATCCATTTATTACTCATAAATGCAAGTCTGAAATATTATTTCCAAATTTTGTCATGTGATGTTTTATATTTGGGAAAACTATCACAAATGCAGGCATACTTCACATTTTTGAGGCTCAAAAGCACGTAACGAGTAAATGCATATCCCATAACGTAGTAAGGAAAATATGGATCGGTCAAGAAGCCCTTCTCCCATTTATCCAGCCACTATATAATGTATTTAATCGCTTTAAATCATCGGTCCTAATAAGTTTCCCGATGACTCAAATTAGAGCAATGCTGTCAATGTATCTTTGCCCGTATATATTCATAATTTGGTAAAAATGGTATACATTTGGCTTTAAAAACATTTTCAAAAATCAACACTATTATCTGTGGCTATTGTGCTCACAACTTTACAGTTTTGGAAATTTTCCTCATACGAAACATTTATAAAATTGTTAATAAACAGAGAATTGCCCAAATGTCTTTGATTAGTTTTACGAAAACAAAAAAATAGCATTAAAGATATTTAACACAATCTTCTTATTTGTTAACCCTTTAATAACTCTGGTGAGAATGTGTTTAATTTTTTTAATTTGATGTAACATATTCGAAGCAGTCAAATTATAAAGGGGGTTCAGTTAACTGTTTTCAAACAAGATATTTTCGATCTGAAACGATTGACGAATATACACTTTATAATGAGTGATCTTTAAACTGAATCACGTGTGAATTTTATAAATCCTGCAAACGAGACTAGTGCGGTGAATAAAAGTTAAATCGTGATAGCTTAAATAGAAGAAATACTGAGATGAAATAAATTGGTAATTAAAGTTACAATACAAGAATCTCAAAAATATTGGGGAAAATATATAGGTTGATTAAAAGTAATAAATGCTACGCCTAATTTTCAAGCGAAGTGGTTAATTTTTACCTCATCTGAAAATGCAAAAGTCAAGTTGTAGCGATTGCTCGAGTTAAATATTTCCTCCATAAGACTTTTAGCGTTCACTCTCTGTGGGATAAAGTCAAGCATTCTGCCGCTTTAGAACTAGAATCTTCTCATATGCTATTCTTCGCATTTCATTTATTACCACAAGGCAGAACTTTTCTAATTTAAGTGTGGAAAGCGGAGCAGGACAATTTGGTCTCGCCGAATTGGTCTCGCCATTTTGGTCTCGCCGATTTGGTCACAGGACTAATTGGTCTCACCGATTTGGTCTCGGTACTATTTGGTCTCGGGAATATTTGGTCTCTAGACTATTTGGTATCGTGATTATTTGGTCTCGGGACTATTTGGTATCGTGATTATTTGGTCTCGGGACTATTTGGTCTCGTGACTATTTGGTCTCGGGACTATTTGGTATCGTGATTATTTGGTCTCGGGACTATTTGGTATCGTGATTATTTGGTCTCGGGACGGTTTGGTCTCGTGATTATTTGGTTACCTTATTAGTTGCTTCCTTTCCCAAAGCAATGGTCCCAATAATTCGTCGCCACCTTTTCCAAAATATTCTCCTATTAATTAGTTGGCACCTTTTCCTAAATATTCTCCTATTAATTAGTTGCCTCCTTTCCCAAAGCAATGGTCCCAATAATTCGTCGCCACCTTTTCCAAAATATTCTCCTATTAATTAGTTGCCACCTTTTCCTAAATATTCTCCTATTAATTAGCTGCCACCTTTTCCAAAATATTCTCCTATTAATTAGTTGCCACCTTTTCCTAAATATTCTCCTATTAATTAGCTGCCACCTTTTCCAAAATATTCTGCTATTAATTATCTGCCACCTTTTCCAAAATATTCTCCTATTAATTAGCTGCCACCTTTTCCAAAACATTCTCCTACTAATTAGCTACCACCTTTTCCAAAACATTCTCCTAATAGTTAGCTGCCACCTTTTCCAAAATATTCTCCAATTAATTAGCTGCCACCTTTTCCTAAATATTCTCCTATTAATTAGCTGCCACCTTTTCCAAAATATTCTGCTATTAATTAGCTGCCACCTTTTCCAAAACATTCTCCTACTAATTAGCTGCCACCTTTTCCAAAATATTCTCCTAATAGTTAGCTGCCACCTTTTCCAAAATATTCTCCAATTAATTAGCTGCCACCTTTTCCAAAATATTCTCCAATTAATTAGCTGCCAGCTTTTCCTAAACATTCTCCTATTAATTAGCTGCCACCTTTTCCAAAATATTCTGCTATTAACTAGCTGCCAACTTTTCCAAAATATTCTCCTACTAATTAGCTACCACCTTTTCCAAAACATTCTCCTACTAATTAGCTCCCACCTTTTCCAAAATATTCTTCTAATAGTTAGCTGCCACCTTTTCCAAAATATTCTCCAATTAATTAGCTGCCACCTTTTCCAAAATATTCTCCTATTAATTATCTGACACATTTTCCAAAATATTTCTATTATTGCTAATAAATTGTTCGTGGTAAGAGGCGGGCTTTTAATACTCATATAAATAATCTTCTTACCCCCAAACAATGTTGGGTTGGGTTAGGTCCCGAGACCCATTTGTCCCGAGACCCAATTGTCTCGAGACCCAATTGTCTCGAGACCCAATTGTCTCGAGACCCAATTGTCCCGAGACCCAATTGTCTCGAGACCCAATTGTCCCGAGACCCAATTGTCCCGAGACCCATATGTCCCGAGACCCATTTGTCCCGAGACCCAATTGTCCCGAGACCCATTTGTCCCGAGACCCATTTGTCCCGAGACCAAATCGGCGAGACCATAACGGCGAGACCAAATTGTCGCGTACCGGTGGAAAGTTATTTCGTTGTTTTTATTTGATGTAATGAAAACGAGAAACGAAATATGATGTATTAAACTCCTCTGCTTTGTCAAACAAGAGGCGGTCCTCAGCATTCCAGCCAATCCTCAACACATATATTTGACCCTGCCAAAAGCAGGAACCAATTACATTGTACGAAGAGGGTGGAGCTAAAACCGTTTCCAAAGAGGGACAAGCAGAAGAAAAGCAATCATCAAGGAACGCCACAGATATCACCCTTGCCTTTAAATAAAATTGTTATATTTCTCCTTTCGTAGCATATACGATCATTACTATCTGTTGGGTGCATTGCATTCAAGGTAGGTCGACATGATATACATCTCGCAAGATACCCATAACCGCATACTGGAAGTAGGCAGAATTCACAAACTCTTCACTTGTTAAAGACATACTTAGTCGTTAAGAATTGCTAGAAATATATAATTGGGCTATAAGAACGTTTTTCGTTAATTTCTTCTGAATTATCAAATTCAAAATATGCATTATAATTATTTTTATTAACTGGAACGAGATGGAATATATACATGATCAGGTTATCGGAGTCAAGCATGTTTAACCATATTCAGGCGTGTAGATATCACTTTAACCAATCCTAAAATTTATTTCGAAACAAATATAGCCTGGCTTAGAGAAAGGAAATATTAGAAACAACCATCAAGAAAAAGATAATGGACTTTTGGAAACTAATAGCACTCATCATTACTTGGTTTGTTTTGACATCCTACAAAGTATTTCCATATTTTAAACATGGGCGAAGAATTGTAAGAGGACTAGGCAGTCCCAAGCTTCTACGCGCAAACGATTTCGTCTTTCTAAAAAAACAGCCATCCCGTATCAGCGGGGGTTAAAATAGGGGAGAAACCGGAATTGAGGTCAAGCATTTCCGGCTACGGCCAACTTTGCGCGATCTCGGTTGGCCGTATTTCGGAGTATTGCCCTTTAAAAATGGCGGTTTTCCGAATTTATCTTGTTGAAACCCAAACCTTTGGCCAAGAATAGTTAAACGGTACGGCAAAAAGGATAAAGTTAAGTATTTTAATTTTTCAAGATGGTTAAAAATAAGCTCTGCGCTTTACCTATCTGTAATAGTTTTAGTCGCTACTTTCATAAACCGTACATAAAAACCAAGCCTTTGCTATGCAAACAATGGGCGGATTGGCTGGCTAAATCATAGAGACTATAACCCCAAGGAGTGGAAGGAATGCCTCAACTTGTTGCCCATTAAACCGGTTTTTCCTGGTACAAGGCGACTTCCGCTAAGCAAAATTAAACGGGCCGGAAGCTCTCATGTACCAATTTAGGAGCAACATCATTTTCAATATTTTTCGTAAACACTTCTAATCATAAGTTAGTTTGCCAATACTGTTTGGTATAAGTACGCATAGACAATATCAACCGTTTTTAGCCACATCATATCAAGCAACTTCTACGATGATGTTATTAGTTTTTAAATGACCTTCGTTACACTACAATGTTAATAAAAACTGTTCAATCTTGGACAAAAACATGTGCAGAGTGCATGGTGACTCTGAGAGCATATACGGTATTGAATAAATATGTAAATTAACATTTAACGGTTTATTTAATTGCAGCTCAAAATTTAGGCGCCGCATTATGTTGTCGAAAATTTATAGGCTTACGTTATCATACCTTCGGTTCACGGGTAGTTGAGCGGTTTTCAAAAGAGCGTTTTGGAATAAAGCGGTTCCTAAAACAGCGGTTTGCAAAACCGCGTGGAAGCAAAACCGCGGTTACTGTTTCCGCGTTTCTCAATACAGCGCTATTTCCCAAAACAGCGGTTGCTGTTTCCGCCCAAACTGTGATTGATAGGAAGGGAAATATCTATTATATATAGGACAAAGAACAATATTATGCAAAAAGGAGTAATGTTATATCAGAAGTAAATATAAAATATAATTTTTTGGAAAAGGCATATTATTTTGGGAAGTTAATGAAGATAAACAACAATATTTTGGAAAAGGCGTACTTTTGTACGCTCAAGATATAAACGCTGCAATCAAAATGCGCTAAAAAGAGAAATGGCTATAATGGCAAACGCGTTTATGAAAATGCCGTTTTGGACAATGCTGTTTTGATAACACGCCCAATCGATAACATACCCATACCTTCAGGGGCCTAATTTTCGATAACTCAACGCAATTTGTTTAAGTCTATCAAAGCTGAACATCATTTAAATAAACGGAATTCTATCTTGAGAATTCTGAAAAAGTTTCAAAGTTTGATATGGGTGATTTCAAGCCAAATTTCTTCCGCAATTTATTAGTTTGTAGTAGAGAAAGAAATTGCTATTTATTTATATTCTTTAGAACTATAAATTTAAATAAGACTTTAATAGCTATGCACCTATTTTCGAGCGGTCGGGAATTTTTTCGCTACATGCAGTACCACTTCAAAGATGAAAACCAACGCAGCCAAAGTGTTTCCAACAGCAAGGACTAGAAACACGGAACAGAGAAAGAACAAGTCCATGGGTTCGTCCAATATCAAACTGTCAGACTCGAGCAGGTAATTTCTAGCTTTGAATTTAGCGTCAAAGAAATGTGTGGAAAGTAGACTAGTTTCAAATATTCTTTCGATACTGTGAACAAAAAAAGATTAAAAAAATATGGGAGCGGTCTGCGACAAATTATTCTAAGAAGGGCTGCGTTCAGTAACACTTATCAGGAAAAACATCGATGTTTGGGAAAATGAAATCGGTGTTCTTTTGATGTCATGATGACGTTGCAGTTGTTGAACTGCACAATTTTGTGTAAACGATGCTTTTCTTAATGGCGACGATATTATGATAACGTTATGGCACAGGCTTAAATAATAAAACCGAACTATTTACAAGGATATTATACTTCAATTTATCAACTAAATCAAAACGCCTTCCTCTTAAAATTCTGTCATAATACATTTTTTTAACGTAATAACATATTGCTTTTTAGTGTTATTATCCATAGGGATATTTGTCAATTCTTCATTATTTAAAATTGGTGGAGATTGGGATGTAGTTCCCTCCATTTTTTTGTCGCGGCGCAAAATGGCGAAATTTACTTCATGAATCCGATGCTTATCAAAAAAAAAACCCCACCTCTCACAGCTGATTTTTCTGATGGGCATCCGATGAGCATCATGACACCACGCCCAAAGACGCGAAAACCGTTCAGTAAGACATCGATGTCATCATTTAGTCATCGATGTTTTTGATGCCGGGTACTGAACGCAGCCAAGGATACTAGCTAAGCTAACCGTCGCTGCTTTAATGCGTGACGTGTAATTGAAGGATTCTCCAAAACTTAAGCGTCTTCATCTCAAAATATTAACTTCTAAAAAAATCTTAAATTCTCGTTGCACTGACTGTAGTTCTGCGCTACTGAGGTTCGCTATTGAGTCGTAAACGTAGCATCATTATGATCCATAATTAAGTGATTTTTGAATGGAATTCGCAAGCCAATAACGAACAAATAAAGGGTTAATTGAACTACTTTAACCTAAGATGATACCCTTTTGCTGTCACGAACATTGAGGACAAACTAAATACTGAGCCTCTGGAAGTTAAAACATTGAGACATTGACGAAAGGTCTTGATGGGAGATAAGTTTGTTTTGAACAATGTTCCGTAATGTAAAGTGCTAAAAGAGCTTATCAATATTAAATAACTGCGAACTTAAATGCACTACTGTGAAGTAAAGTCTCATCGAAAGCTCATTATTTCTATATTTAGGAAAAGTGGCGTTTTACGAAAAGGATAGAGATTGCTTCAGAAGACTTACGTGAAGTCGATATTTTCCATGATTTGTCGAGGAATATTTTTGTTGAAAAACATATGGCCGAATGTAGGCTCGTAGGTTTTCTTTCCCACATAAATCCGTCTTCGTTGATCATCCAGTTGTTTCTTTAGTTGAAACAAATGTCCTTGACCTGAGTCCCAAAACATTTGTGTTTGTTCAATAATAGCACCTTTGCCAGACGCCAATCGTTTCATAACATTCCGATCATCAAGGAATTGAAAAGTTCCCCCTCTTTTTCTTGACAAAGCTGAGTACGCAGAATCGTTATTCTATTATTTAAAATGCGGATCATTAATTGCCTCTGCCGAGATAATGATGTCTGTAAACACCTGTCATGTAATCGACAGAGCTGTGCTAATTAATTAGTCAGCTAATTGAATTTCTAATTAATTAGCAACATTTACTAATTGAAAATGGTAATTGAACTTTAATTATTTTAGTGCTAATTGAGAAGTAAATCTAATTAATTAGTATGAATAGGAAAGGTAATTATATAATTAAAATTTAATTAGATTTAAGATTAACTAATTAGTCAATTGGATTTTCAATTAATCTTTTAATTTAGTAAAAATTAAAATCGAGGAATTAACTCTTGATTCATCTATTTGAATATGAAAAACGGCCTTATTATATCGATGAGGAAACCTTAGTGCTACTCTAAATATTTCAGCTTCTCAAAACATGAGAGAATACTATCGACAGAGGTAGAAAGGAATTACGTATTTTCGCCGTCCCCGTCAGCAACGTCATCAAAACGTAGGGTTTAAGTGAACAGCCAGTAAGATAATTTAAACTTTTCGTTACGTGTTGAAGGGAGAGGGGCTCTATACTGGAGGGTCTATGAGTCGGACTGAAGTAAATACTAACCGTTCCGTTCTCCATTCCTACTTCTAAAATTAAATCTATCCCTGCCTATATATATAATGTGAAATATATATATATATATGTATATAAAATTAGTTTTTAATTATGGTCCTAAGAAACCTCGATGGGAAACCATTATTCGGTTAGGGGACGCGTTAGTTAATTTTGCTCTTCAAAAACAATATGATTACGTTAGATTTTAATTCTCATTAGATAAATATGTTAAGAGAGTCATTAGGTAAATGAAGGTTTAGGTTTAGACGTGGTTTGGTACGTGTTGAATTCTTCTAGAGATAAATTATTGTTAATTGTGTTTTGGGGGAAATTAGAACACCTAATTAAGCGCGAATCTTATATTGAATTTGTTAAAAACAACACTAAGCGGATATTTCATACTGGTGGGCCCAAAATATATTTATTCTTTAGTTTGTACATAGGTGAAAACATGTTCTTAAGTTTTCAACTGATGGGTAACACTTAGCTAGTTAACCTTAAATGGCGATCCAGTTTAGAAATGTACAAAAATTTACTTACGTAGGCCTTGCGCAGAAATAGTTGAAATGTCGTGAAGTAACCGATGTTCAGTTGACTTTAGAAGTTGAATATTCGAAGCGTTTGAGAGCTGGATGTGCTTCGTATGGTGCGATATAATGTTATGTGTAGCAGTGTAAACATTTCTACAGGCGCTGGTACAAAATACATTAGATCTCTTCATCCTAGAGGTCAGCTTTGCCTCTTTACCTCTTTATCTTTTATTTAAAATGATATTTGTTTCTGAACTCTTACGTAGTCAAAATGAATTGTTTTAGAAATAAATGAGATAATTAAATGCAATCTTTTTTAAATATTGGCAAATTTAATATAATAATTGTGGTTTTTTCTTCTAGATTCAAACAATCATTACGCTGAAAGTTCTATTTTTATTTATGTTTAAATAGGGAAAATTTGTCTTATGATTGTTAATTTGAATTTTTGCGACGAATGTGTTTCGCTCTGTTCAGACTCCGTAGTCTTAAAATATTAATAACAAACAAAAGATTTTGTGTCTTTTTCTTAATATTTTTTATTCGTTCAAATTAAAATACACTGTTTGACAAGGGTATTGAAATTACAATATATCCGATTCATCAACTTTCACTGGTTGGGCATATGCAAAAGTGGACACTGCTGGGGCATGTAGCTTTAACACCACCATCGCAAGGCATTAGTAAGCACCCGTTATCGTCACCACACACTAAAAAAAGATGAAATTGCATTTTAAAATTTATAAGGCGTCGGCAGTATGCGTGGCTTAATTAGCTATTGGAAGCCTAAGATTGGCACCTTTAACGTAGAAAAACATAGAATTATAGTTTATAAATATAGTCCTAACTAATTTCAAGGGGAAAGCAATGTTCGAGTAGTCAAACCGATAGCAGCAACAATTACGGAACGCATTAAATCGTATGGTACGGTGCGATGTTGGCCGTTTTATACAAAAGTTCATGCAGGCTTTAGTGTGCTTCTTAACAATGACACGACACTTTCATTTTTACATATTCGTTCAGCTCTCTCATTGGTTGACACGAAATTTAACTAAACGCCTGATTTGTTGAATTTTGGCGCTTGGTATTTTAACAAAGCTGTTTGAATACTACCTAGGGCGATGGTGGAGCCAATGCTTATTACAAAAACCTTTAACATATCCCAAAGTAATTGTTCGGAATCGACATAGAGAACGGAGATATATGGAAGAAAAGTCCATTGGGCCTTGTTGTTTTCACAATTTTCTTAACTTGACCACTAAAGCAGCCAAGTAGTTAGGGGCAGTTACGTCCTGTGAATTTGGGTCACCGTTATCCTAGCATTTCACACAGATTTTCCCTATTTTCCATAAAACGAAGTCGCATACAGTACATAGCATATGTTTTTAAAATGAAAGGGTTCCATGCCGATAACACGTGGAACATATCCTTCAATCGAGGCTGATGTACATTTACTTTTCATATATTTTTCAGATCAGTAACCAGCTTTTAATATTTTGATTGTATAAATTATTTGCCATTTGAATATCTTACTTTGAAAATTAGCAATTAATGCCAAATTACTTTGCAATTGTTTGGCAACAAAACTAAGCATTTTTCTGAGAGGTTACTTTCAATTCTTGGATCGCGTCTTTCGTCTAATCGAAGCATAAAATTGTTAATAATGGACTTCAATGTTTAGGGTCGTGTTTTAAGTCAAAATTATGAGATTTTTTTTAAACCAATAGTGCAATTTAAGGCCAATGCTTGAGTAAATTTCCCTGAAACCTTGAAGGTCCCATCCTGATTGGTGACCCCAAAGGTTGTTGTTGTCCAAATGACGGACAGTATAACTTAAATCTACGAACATCTTGGTGATCATTGCCTCGCTCTGATTTCTAACCTAATTAGAACCCAGGTGAATTTAAATTGTTCATGTGTATTTGAAAACTGACCAAGTTGGGGCGACTTTTAGAGGTCAAGTAATAGATTAGAAAGGTTTAATTAGAAGTAGAACCGAGCTAGGAGTGTAAATGTTGATGTCACGTTGCAGTGCGCCGTGTGACTCTCCAAACCATTAATTAGGGGACATGGTTTAATTAATGCAGATATCTTAGAAGTTTATAGAGGTTGCTACAAAAAGTGTGATAATAGGACCGAAATGCAATGGGAGATTTGGGGTCGAAAATGTTGAATGAGATTAATTAAACAAACTTATATTGAACATATCTTATGAACTTATTGCTTGGGAAATGAAGGTTTATGTTTGGACATGGTTTGGTGCGTGTTGAGTTCTTCTCTTGGTTGGAACCCCTAGCCATTACAAGTCCTAGTCTAGACCCCAGTAATTATTACTTCATGATTAAATACATTGCAAAGCTAGTGTACTTTAAATAATGATCTAGTTTAAAATAAGAACAATAAATTTATTTACCTTGTAAATGCGCAGAAATAGTTGAAATGAAAAGGGCGTTGACCAACAGCAAAGTTACTAGCAAGGTCTTGACTCCCATTTTTCCAAGTTGTCGTGAAGTAACTGAAGTTCAGTTGAGTTTAGAAGTTGAATATCGACACGTTTGAGAGCTGAATATGCTTGATATGGTGCGATGTGTGCCGTTTTATACAAAAATTCAAATAGGCTTCAGTGTGCTTTTCAACAATGACACAACACTTTTATTTTTTCGATATCCGTTCAGCTCTCTCATTGGTTGACACGAATTCTTTACGAAGCGTATGATTGGTTGAAAATAATTACTTTTAGATTTATTTTCTGGCATTCCAGCGATATACTGTATTTTTCTGTGGCAGTTTGGTTGGTTGAAATGACATTTGTTTTTTTGTAATGAAAGATATGATCCTTGACTCAAGGATAAAGTACACTTATCAATGTTTTTCCATTTATTTTTCTAAATTTGGAATAAAAATACATACTTTTGTACTTGACATACGGCTTGTAGA
Source organism: Phalangium opilio (assembly GCA_019434445.1). Classification (NCBI taxonomy): domain Eukaryota; kingdom Metazoa; phylum Arthropoda; class Arachnida; order Opiliones; family Phalangiidae; genus Phalangium; species Phalangium opilio. The sequence goes on from JAEQBA010002847.1 coordinate 196,549, forward strand.
GGTTAGGAAAAATCCTTGACGTTATGATGCTTGAACCAATTTATGGTATTCACCTTTTATCGAATCCAAATATAAAATTTTTAATCGCAGGCTTAAATGCTAATTTAGGTCAATTTTAGGCCAAAATCTAAGTTGTACAATAAAAAAAAAACCACTTGAGCAACTTAAAACTCCCGATCAGCCGTCGGTTCAGTTATGGCGGGAGAATTTTTGTGGCGCGAGATGGAGCGCGTGTCGCCGCAATGCCACGTGATCTATTTATTTACATCAATTGGGAGACGCCTTTTCCCGCCTATTTCAACTCAAATTTCCATAATAACTGTACACTCGATCTCGTTTTGGGCGCGGCGATATTACCCTAGTTGTAATATTCATTTCAATGTCAGGTAAAGGCGGTAAAATTGTATGTGCAAAGGCCTAACGGGAATGAACGGAAACCTGTATTAGAGTAGAATTCTAGAGAGATTTTAAATACACAAGAGGAATTTTCTAAATCTTTTAGGACTGAGATGATATCGTGTTATGTGTAGCAGTGTAAACATTTCTACAGGCGCTGGTAGAAAATACATTAGATCTTTTCATCCTAATGGTCAGCTTTGCCACTTGAGCTCATTATCTTTTATTTATAATGAAATATTGTGACCACAGTATTTTTTCTGAACTATAGCTAAGAAAGTCTAAATAAATAGTTTTTGAAATTCATGGAATAATAATTTCTTTTTTAATTAAAGCCGTTTAAGCTTTAAGTTCTATTTTTAATTATATTTAAATAAGGAATATCTATCATGTGATTATATAATTTAATTTTGCCGTATGCGTTTCACTCTGTTTAAACACCCTTAGTCTTATAGTATTAAGAACAAACAATCAAGCAAACAAAGATGTCTTATTATTTTTTTTTTCAATTATTATTTTTAATTCGTTCAAATTAAAATACACTGTTTTAAAGAAGAGTATTGAAATTCAATATATCCGATTCATCGTTATACATTTTTAAGTTGAAGGTCCAGAACAGACACATGAACACTTTGCACCTTCTGGGCAAGCTCCGTTTACTAAACCCGTACACTTACTAGTCAGCCCCACTAAGTATGGACAAGATTCACCACTGCATTGACCATCGCTTGTGCACGCTAAAAAAAAAGAGGAAATTTAATTTTATATGACACGATAAAGTTGTAAAAAAAAAGGTTTTTAAACTTGACGGATTCTGGGGGCAGTTCTGCATCTTTTTAAACGAGTTATCGCAAGTGATATCGTCTAAAAATGGTGTCAACCTCATGCCGTTTGTGAGTGCGCGATATCTAAATAGGTGATTAGTTATAGGTGTCATCAAATCTTGATCGAATATCGGCGGATGTCTCGTGAATATTTTACCTTTGCCTAAATTTAATTGACCTTAAAAAAAGGGACTAGAAGTGTCGAGTTAACCAAATTCTTCACTTGGCGAAAGTGAATGAATATTCTTGATAACGCACACCAACGGTTGTCCCTCTGGTAGCGGTTTCTGAATTCTCTCTCCCAAAACGTAAGACGCTGGCGGGCGGCGGTAGACGGCCGAACTACATTCAAGCACCGGCGTCCGTGTTCCGCGGCTTTAGCTTGAGGGGAGCGGGGGTAGGAAATTGTTTTGGAACTCGACCAATTTTTTTCTCTCTAGTGTAGGCGCGTGGGAAGCGGCATAAAATCCTCAAATTTGTTCACTAGTGCCAGGATCTATTAGTACCAATGCCATTGCACTTTACTTCTAGTCCCTTATCTGACTTCTGGTTTTTATAGCTACTGTTTCTTTAAAATCACTGTTGAAATAATGTGTTTCCCGCGCAACACTTCACTATATTCAAAGTCTAGATATGTCTTTGTACGCTTGCGCACATGGAGCGTTATTTAGTTGAGTTTAGTTAACAAACAAGAAGGTAGGGCGTTTCGCGATTGGTTGGAGATATTTATAAAATCTCAAATTAATTTTAATTTTAAGTACTCAAAAAGTTTAAGGTAAACTTTATGGCTTGTTTCATAACTTACGTTTTGGTGGACCCTGGGCAAAACTAGCCGAAATGATAACGTTAACTAATACCAAACCAAAGAAAAGAGTTTTGAATCCCATTTTTCCGTAGCAAGTCGTCGTGGAGTTTACTGAAGTTGAGTTTAGAAGTTGAATATTCGAAGCCTTTGAGAGCAGGATATGCTTGGTATGTTTACGATATATACGGTTTTATACAAAAAGTCAAGCAAGCTCCAGTATGCTTTTCAACAATAACACGACACTTTTCGTATCCGTTCAGGTCTCTCATTGGTTGACACGAATTCTCTACGAAGCGTGTGATTGGTTGAAATTAATTAATTTTCTGGGTGTTTTTTCGCGCCCAAACCATATACAGGGTGTTTCTAAAAGACTGTCACAAATTAAGCAGGATGTTCCTTGACATTTTTCCCTAACGGACACCGTTTTCGAGATACGCTTGAAATATTTCATTAGAAACTGATTAAGACAATGAATTATTTCTAATTTGATTAAGGGCTCATCCCTAAAACACTCCAATCAAATCATAATTATCGAAAATAGTGTCACTTAGGTCAAACAAAATTAAATAGCATGATAGAAGCATAGAACATTTTCGACTCAAAATTGATTGATTTCCCAAAGAACAATTAACATCCCCCTTAATTTATGTAAGGCAGACCTTTTATAAACACCCTGTATTTCTCTGTGACAGTTTCATAGACATGTCATATCTTTTTTGTAAACACACATTTTATCTCATAAAAATGTGGTACACATCCTTGACTCGAGGATTTTTGTCGATGTTTTTCTACATATTTTTCCGAGTTCGGGATAAACATGTATTTTGTACGTGAGATCTTCTGATATCCAACTTTATAGGGGCCAAAATAATATTTTGAGTTTTTGGGCCAAAAATTACATGATAATGTTTGACCAATTCATCTTTTATTGAATCTAAGCATGAAGTTATTAATAGCGGGCTTAAATAGTCGTGTTTTAGGTCAATTTTAGGCCAAAACCCTAACGAATATATATATATATAACATTAGTTAAGACAGAATGTCGAGAACAAATCATCGACACCTTGAACATTGCAGTTTTCAAATCCAATTTTTAAAACTTGATTTTTTTAATCTCTATGAGAGTTGTTTTGCATTTCCTAAAGAAAATCAACTACATTTCATGAAGACACATTATCTTCGAATAAAAATGATTTATTATGTTTGACCAATTTATGGAATTTTATCGAATTCAAGCATGAATTTGATAGTAACAGACTTAAATAGACGTGTCTTTGGTCAAAATGATGCGATTTATTAGGTCAAAAACCCATAACAATTGCGCAAGTTCGTAGTATACAGATTGAGACCAATGCTTGTGAAAATTCAATGAAACCTTTTAAGGTCACGACCTGATTGGTGGCCCCGAAGGTTGTTGATGTCCAAAATGACGGACGATAACTTAATTAATTCTACTTTCATTTTGGTGACCATTGCCTCTGATTTCTTACCTAAAGTTACTAGTTATTCAAGTTTCTCAATAAACACCAAAGATTTAATTTCTGAAACCAACTAGGTTAAATTGCAATAATTCTTGGAAAACAATATAAAGGACCAAGTTTGGGAAAATATTATAGTAAAAGTTGTCTTTCGATTTTGGTGTAAACTCCCGATCAGCTGTCGGTTATGGCGGGAGAATTTTTGTGGCGCGAAATGGAGCGCGAGCCGCCGCAATGCCACGTGATTTATTTATTTATTGGGAGACGACTTTTCCCGCCTATTTCAACTCAAATTTCCATAATAACTGCACACTTGTTCTCGTTTTGGGCGGGGCGATATTACCCTAGTTGTTATATTCATTTCAATGTCCTGAAGGGTGGAACTTGTATGCAATGGACGCATTAATTTTTTTTCTTCCTCTTCTTCTACTTTCAATTGTAATTGTTGCTTAAGACAACTTTGGCAAAAAGTGTTGTCACATGTTAGACTTACCGAATCGGTCACAAAATTATGCCACATTGCGCATGTGAACTGTCGTTGTTCTTCGAGACCAGTTTGGCAAATGTGTGTCTACATGTCAAAGATACCGGATCTTAATTCATAAATATACCAATGATACGTACATTTTCTTCTTCTTTGTTCTCCAACGTTGCCTACCGAAGCCCAACAGATTTACCGCGCGGTACTCGGTTCAAAAATTTTAGAGGTATGTGTATGGAATATTATGGTCACGCATTTACAAGCCCTGTATTTGCTTAGGAAGCTGCTGTACACATGAATAAAGTTAAATTGGAGTTTATAGACCCCGACATGCACCTTTTTATTGAGAAAGGAATTCGAGGTGGTGTTAGCATGATAAGTCATAGTTACGCCAAAGCAAATAATCCGTATATTCCCGAAACATATGATACAGCTAAACCAAATAGCTATATTATGTACAGTACCTTGATGTACATAATTTTTATGGGCAAGTCATGGGAATGCCATTACCTATATCTAATTTTCAATGGGTTTCACACCATGATCTGCAACACTATACCGAGTCTCATATTTTAAACTGCCCAGATGATTCCCCTTGTGGGTTTATTATAGAGGTGGATTTGAAATATCCTGAAGAGTTACATGAGGACCATAACGATTATCCACTAGCACCAGAGTCTATTAAAATTAGGGAACGCATGTCGGAACCCGACATTTGGGCGCCGACACTTAGGCGCCGGTCATTTAGGCACCGACACTTAGGCGCCGATCATTTAAGCACCGCCACTTAGGCGCAGGTCATTTAGGCACCGTGGCATAGCAGAATAATTTCCGTGAAAGATTTGAGATATTAATAAAGGAACCAGACAAGAACTTTTATGATTATATTCTTTTTATTCAACTGTTATCAGAATTCAACCATATTCTTATGAACGTTTCATGAAACTGGCTTAAACGTTTGACTTATGCTTGTACTGCTTGTTTTATTATTCAATTGCCTTCAAAATTACATCATAAATTTCCTCGAAATACCACGTAAGTATTCCAATATATCCCGATTCCCGAAATCCTGTACAATGCGAAAAATTTGATCGTCGAGGTTTTGGTACTTTTTTCGCTTCTTAGGAGGTGCTTTGCCCTTGACTTATTGCGCATAGTCACAGTCTCATCCTTTCTGAACCGTCTTTAGTCCAATTAGAAATTTAAAGAAAGACGGGTGGTCAACTCCAAATTCGGTTTCCAAACGGGGATCAACTAATCTGCTGAATGTCTGAACGTCTGAACTGCTGAAAATAGTAGAATTCCTACTATAAAATTCTCCCATCCTACCAAACCGTAAACTGTCTGAACCTTTTTGACTATTTTGCTGAAATGCCGATTTCTGAATAGTGAACATTGAAATTAAAGATAGAGACCGTCTGAACTTTTTTGACTATTTTGCTGAAATGCCGAATTCTGAACCGAAATTAATATAAGATTAGAGATCGTCTGAACATTTTTGACTATTTTCCTGAAATGCCGAATTCTGAACCGTGAATTTTGAAAATGAAGTAGAATGGAGACCGTCTGAACTTTTTTGACTATTTTGCTGAAATGCCAAATTCTGAACCGTGAATTTTGAAAATGAAGTAGAATGGAGGCCGTCTGAACTTTTTTGACTATTTTGCTGAAATGCCAAATTCTGAACCGTGAATTTTGAAAATGAAGTAGAATGGAGACCGTCTGAACTTTTTTGACTATTTTGCTGAAATGCCGAATTCTGAACAGTGAATTTTGAAAATGAAGTAGAATGGAGACCGTCTGAACTTTTTGACTATTTTGCTGAAATGCCGAATTCTGAACCGTGAATTTTGAAAATGAAGTAGAATGGAGACCGTCTGAACTTTTTTGACTATTTTGCTGAAATGCCGAATTCTGAACCGAAATTAATGTAAGATAGAGACCGTCTGAACTTTTTTGACTATTTTGCTGAAATGCCGAATTCTGAACCGTGAATTTTGAAAATGAAGTAGAATGGAGACCGTCTGAAATTTTTTGACTATTTTGCTGAAATGCCGAATTCTGAACAGTGAATTTTGAAAATGAAGTAGAATGGAGACCGTCTGAACTTTTTTGACTATTTTGCTGAAATGCCGAATTCTGAACCGAAATTAATGTAAGATAGAGATCGTCTGAACATTTTTGACTATTTTCCTGAAATGCCGAATTCTGAACCGTGAATTTTGAAAATGAAGTAGAATGGAGACCGTCTGAACTTTTTGACTATTTTGCTGAAATGCCAAATTCTGAACCGTGAATTTTGAAAATGAAGTAGAATGGAGGCCGTCTGAACTTTTTTGACTATTTTGCTGAAATGCCGAATTCTGAACCGTGAATTTTGAAAATGAAGTAGAATGGAGACCGTCTGAACTTTTTTGACTATTTTGCTGAAATGCCAAATTCTGAACCGTGAATTTTGAAAATGAAGTAGAATGGAGACCGTCTGAACTTTTTTGACTATTTTGCTGAAATGCCGAATTCTGAACAGTGAATTTTGAAAATGAAGTAGAATGGAGACCGTCTGAACTTTTTTGACTATTTTGCTGAAATGCCGAATTCTGAACCGTGAATTTTGAAAATGAAGTAGAATGGAGACCGTCTGAACTTTTTTGACTATTTTGCTGAAATGCCGAATTCTGAACCGAAATTAATCTAAGATTAGAGATCGTCTGAACATTTTTGACTATTTTCCTGAAATGCCGAATTCTGAACCGTGAATTTTGAAAATGAAGTAGAATGGAGACCGTCTGAACTTTTTTGACTATTTTGCTGAAATGCCAAATTCTGAACCGTGAATTTTGAAAATGAAGTAGAATGGAGGCCGTCTGAACTTTTTGACTATTTTGCTGAAATGCCAAATTCTGAACCGTGAATTTTGAAAATGAAGTAGAATGGAGACCGTCTGAACTTTTTTGACTATTTTGCTGAAATGCCAAATTCTGAACCGTGAATTTTGAAAATGAAGTAGAATGGAGACCGTCTGAACTTTTTTGACTATTTTGCTGAAATGCCGAATTCTGAACCGTGAATTTTGAAAATGAAGTAGAATGGAGACCGTCTGAACTTTTTGACTATTTTGCTGAAATGCCGAATTCTGAACCGAAATTAATGTAAGATAGAGACCGTCTGAACTTTTTTGACTATTTTCCTGAAATGCCGAATTCTGAACCGTGAATTTTGAAAATGAAGTAGAATGGAGACCGTCTGAACTTTTTTGACTATTTTGCTGAAATGCCGAATTCTGAACAGTGAATTTTGAAAATGAAGTAGAATGGAGACCGTCTGAACTTTTTTGACTATTTTGCTGAAATGCCGAATTCTGAACCGAAATTAATGTAAGATAGAGACCGTCTGAACCTTTTTGACTATTTTGCTGAAATGCTGAATTCTGAACCGTGAATTTTGAAAATGAAGTAGAATGGAGACCGTCTGAACTTTTTTGACTATTTTGCTGAAATGCCAAATTCTGAACCGTGAATTTTGAAAATGAAGTAGAATGGAGGCCGTCTGAACTTTTTTGACTATTTTGCTGAAATGCCAATTCTGAACCGTGAATTTTGAAAATGAAGTAGAATGGAGACCGTCTGAACTTTTTTGACTATTTTGCTGAAATGCCGAATTCTGAACCGTGAATTTTGAAAATGAAGTAGAATGGAGACCGTCTGAACTTTTTTGACTATTTTGCTGAAATGCCGAATTCTGAACAGTGAATTTTGAAAATGAAGTAGAATGGAGACCGTCTGAACTTTTTTGACTATTTTGCTGAAATGCCGAATTCTGAACCGTGAATTTTGAAAATGAAGTAGAATGGAGACCGTCTGAACTTTTTTGACTATTTTGCTGAAATGCCGAATTCTGAACCGAAATTAATGTAAGATAGAGACCGTCTGAACATTTTTGACTATTTTGCTGAAATGCCGAATTCTGAACCGTGAATTTTGAAAATGAAGTAGAATGGAGACCGTCTGAACTTTTTTGACTATTTTGCTGAAATGCCCAATTCTGAACCGTGAATTTTGAAAATGAAGTAGAATGGAGACCGTCTGAACTTTTTTGACTATTTTGCTGAAATGCCGAATTCTGAACCGTGAATTTTGAAAATGAAGTAGAATGGAGACCGTCTGAACTTTTTTGACTATTTTGCTGAAATGCCGAATTCTGAACCGAAATTAATGTAAGATAGAGACCGTCTGAACTTTTTTGACTATTTTGCTGAAATGCCGAATTCTGAACCGTGAATTTTGAAAATGAAGTAGAATGGAGACCGTCTGAACTTTTTTGACTATTTTGCTGAAATGCCGAATTCTGAAACGTGAATTTTGAAAATGAAGTAGAATGGAGACCGTCTGAACTTTTTTGACTATTTTGCTGAAATGCCGAATTCTGAACCGTGAATTTTGAAAATGAAGTAGAATGGAGACCGTCTGAACCTTTTTGACTATTTTGCTGAAATGCCGAATTCTGAACCGTGAATTTTGAAATGAAGTAGAATGGAGACCGTCTGAACTTTTTTGACTATTTTGCTGAAATGCCGAATTCTGAACCGTGAATTTTGAAAATGAAGTAGAATGGAGACCGTCTGAACTTTTTTGACTATTTTGCTGAAATGCCGAATTCTGAACCGAAATTAATGTAAGATAGAGACCGTCTGAACATTTTTGACTATTTTGCTGAAATGCCGAATTCTGAACCGTGAATTTTGAAAATGAAGTAGAATGGAGACCGTCTGAACTTTTTTGACTATTTTGCTGAAATGCCGAATCTGAACCGTGAATTTGAAAATGAAAGTGAAGTAGAATGGAGACCGTCTGAACTTTTTTGACTATTTTGCTGAAATGCGAATTCTGAACCGAAATTAATCTAAGATAGAGATCGTCTGAAATTTTTGACTATTTTCCTGAAATGCCGAATTCTGAACCGTGAATTTTGAAAATGAAGTAGAATGGAGACCGTCTGAACTTTTTGACTATTTTGCTGAAATGCCAAATTCTGAACCGTGAATTTTGAAAATGAAGTAGAATGGAGGCCGTCTGAACTTTTTTGACTATTTTGCTGAAATGCCAAATTCTGAACCGTGAATTTTGAAAAGAAGTAGAATGGAGGCCGTCTGAACTTTTTGACTATTTTGCTGAAATGCGAATTCTGAACCGTGATTTTGAAAATGAAGTAGAATGGAGACCGTCTGAACTTTTTTGACTATTTTGCTGAAATGCCGAATTCTGAACCGTGAATTTTGAAAATGAAGTAGAATGGAGACCGTCTGAACTTTTTTGACTATTTTGCTGAAATGCCGAATTCTGAACCGTGAATTTTGAAAATGAAGTAGAATGGAGACCGTCTGAACTTTTTTGACTATTTTGCTGAAATGCCGAATTCTGAACCGAAATTAATCTAAGATTAGAGACCGTCTGAACATTTTTGACTATTTGCTGAAATGCAAAATTCTGAACCGTGAATTTTGAAAATGAAGTAGAATGAGACCGTCTGAACTTTTTTGACTATTTGCTGAAATGCCGAATTCTGAACAGTGAATTTTGAAAATGAGTAGAATGGAGACCGTCTGAACTTTTTTGACTATTTTGCTGAAATGCCGAATTCTGAACCGAAATTAATCTAAGATAGAGACCGTCTGAACTTTTTGACTATTTTCCTGAAATGCCGAATTCTGAACCGTGAATTTTGAAAATGAAGTAGAATGGAGACCGTCTGAACTTTTTTGACTATTTTGCTGAAATGCCGAATTCTGAACCGTGAATTTGAAAATGAAGTAGAATGGAGACCGTCTGAACTTTTTTGACTATTTTGCTGAAATGCCGAATTCTGAACCGAAATAATGTAAGATAGAGACGTCTGAATTTTTGACTATTTTGCTGAAATGCCGAATTCTGAACCGTGAATTTTGAAAATGAAGTAGAATGGAGACCGTCTGAACTTTTTGACTATTTTGCTGAAATGCCGAATTCTGAACCGTGAATTTTGAAAATGAAGTAGAATGGAGACCGTCTGAACTTTTTTGACTATTTTGCTGAAATGCCGAATTCTGAACCGAATTTAATCTAAGATTAGAGACCGTCTGAACATTTTTGACTATTTTCCTGAAATGCCGAATTCTGAACCGTGAATTTTGAAAATGAAGTAGAATGGAGACCGTCTGAACTTTTTTGACTATTTTGCTGAAATGCCAAATTCTGAACCGTGAATTTTGAAAATGAAGTAGAATGGAGACCGTCTGAACTTTTTTGACTATTTTGCTGAAATGCCAATTCTGAACCGTGAATTTTGAAAATGAAGTAGAATGGAGACCGTCTGAACTTTTTTGACTATTTTGCTGAAATGCCGAATTCTGAACCGAATTAATATAAGATTGGAGATCGTCTGAACTTTTTGACTATTTTCCTGAAATGCCGAATTCTGAACCGTGAATTTTGAAAATGAAGTAGAATGGAGACCGTCTGAACTTTTTTGACTATTTTGCTGAAATGCCGAATTCTGAACCGTGAATTTTGAAAATGAAGTAGAATGGAGACCGTCTGAACTTTTTTGACTATTTTGCTGAAATGCCGAATTCTGAACCGTGAATTTTGAAAATGAAGTAGAATGGAGACCGTCTGAACTTTTTTGACTATTTTGCTGAAATGCCAATTCTGAACCGTGAATTTTGAAAATGAAGTAGAATGGAGACCGTCTGAACTTTTTTGACTATTTTGCTGAAATGCCAAATTCTGAACCGTGAATTTTGAAATGAAGTAGAATGGAGACCGTCTGAACTTTTTTGACTATTTTGCTGAAATGCCGAATTCTGAACCGTGAATTTTGAAAATGAAGTAGAATGGAGACCGTCTGAACTTTTTTGACTATTTTGCTGAAATGCCGAATTCTGAACCGAAATTAATCTAAGATAGAGATCGTCTGAACTTTTTGACTATTTTGCTGAAATGCCGAATTCTGAACCGTGAATTTTGAAAATGAAGTAGAATGGAGACCGTCTGAACTTTTTGACTATTTTGCTGAAATGCCAATTCTGAACCGTGAATTTTGAAAATGAAGTAGAATGGAGACCGTCTGAACTTTTTTGACTATTTTGCTGAAATGCCAAATTCTGAACCGTGAATTTGAAAATGAAGTAGAATGGAGGCCGTCTGAACTTTTTTGACTATTTTGCTGAAATGCCAAATTCTGAACCGTGAATTTTGAAAATGAAGTAGAATGGAGACCGTCTGAACTTTTTGACTATTTTGCTGAAATGCCGAATTCTGAACCGTGAATTTTGAAAATGAAGTAGAATGGAGACCGTCTGAACTTTTTTGACTATTTTGCTGAAATGCCGAATTCTGAACCGTGAATTTTGAAATGAAGTAGAATGGAGACCGTCTGAACTTTTTTGACTATTTTGCTGAAATGCCAAATTCTGAACCGTGAATTTTGAAATGAAGTAGAATGGAGACCGTCTGAACTTTTTTGACTATTTTGCTGAAATGCCGAATTCTGAACCGTGAATTTTGAAAATGAAGTAGAATGGAGACCGTCTGAACTTTTTTGACTATTTTGCTGAAATGCCAATTCTGAACCGTGAATTTTGAAAATGAAGTAGAATGGAGACCGTCTGAACTTTTTTGACTATTTTGCTGAAATGCCGATTCTGAACCGTGAATTTTGAAAATGAAGTAGAATGGAGACCGTCTGAACTTTTTTGACTATTTTGCTGAAATGCCGAATTCTGAACCGAATTAATCTAAGATTAGAGATCGTCTGAACATTTTTGACTATTTTCTGAAATGCCGAATTCTGAACCGTGAATTTTGAAAATGAAGTAGAATGGAGACCGTCTGAACTTTTTTGACTATTTTGCTGAAATGCCGAATTCTGAACAGTGAATTTTGAAAATGAAGTAGAATGGAGACCGTCTGAACTTTTTTGACTATTTTGCTGAAATGCCGAATTCTGAACCGAAATTAATGTAAGATTAGAGACCGTCTGAACATTTTTGACTATTTTCCTGAAATGCCGAATTCTGAACCGTGAATTTTGAAAATGAAGTAGAATGGAGACCGTCTGAACTTTTTACTATTTTGCTGAAATGCCGAATTCTGAACAGTGAATTTTGAAAATGAAGTAGAATGGAGACCGTCTGAACTTTTTTGACTATTTTGCTGAAATGCCGAATTCTGAACCGAAATTAATCTAAGATTAGAGATCGTCTGAACATTTTTTGACTATTTTCCTGAAATGCCGAATTCTGAACCGTGAATTTTGAAAATGAAGTAGAATGGAGACCGTCTGAACTTTTTTGACTATTTTGCTGAAATGCCAATTCTGAACCGTGAATTTTGAAAATGAAGTAGAATGGAGGCCGTCTGAACTTTTTTGACTATTTTGCTGAAATGCCAAATTCTGAACCGTGAATTTTGAAAATGAAGTAGAATGGAGGCCGTCTGAACTTTTTTGACTATTTTGCTGAAATGCCAATTCTGAACCGTGAATTTTGAAAATGAAGTAGAATGGAGACCGTCTGAACTTTTTTGACTATTTTGCTGAAATGCCGAATTCTGAACCGTGAATTTTGAAAATGAAGTAGAATGGAGACCGTCTGAACTTTTTTGACTATTTTGCTGAAATGCCGAATTCTGAACCGTGAATTTTGAAAATGAAGTAGAATGGAGACCGTCTGAACTTTTTTGACTATTTTGCTGAAATGCCGAATTCTGAACCGAAATTAATCTAAGATTAGAGATCGTCTGAACATTTTGACTATTTTCCTGAAATGCAAATTCTGAACCGTGAATTTTGAAAATGAAGTAGAATGGAGACCGTCTGAACTATTTTGACTATTTTGCTGAAATGCCGAATTCTGAACAGTGAATTTTGAAAATGAAGTAGAATGGAGACCGTCTGAACTTTTTGACTATTTTGCTGAAATGCCGAATTCTGAACCGAAATTAATCTAAGATTAGAGATCGTCTGAACATTTTTGACTATTTTCCTGAAATGCCGAATTCTGAACAGTGAATTTTGAAAATGAAGTAGAATGGAGACCGTCTGAACTTTTTTGACTATTTTGCTGAAATGCCGAATTCTGAACCGTGAATTTTGAAAATGAAGTAGAATGGAGACCGTCTGAACTTTTTTGACTATTTTGCTGAAATGCCGAATTCTGAACCGAAATTAATCTAAGATTAGAGATCGTCTGAACATTTTTGACTATTTTCCTGAAATGCCGAATTCTGAACCGTGAATTTTGAAAATGAAGTAGAATGGAGACCGTCTGAACTTTTTTGACTATTTTGCTGAAATGCCGAATTCTGAACAGTGAATTTTGAAAATGAAGTAGAATGGAGACCGTCTGAACTTTTTTGACTATTTTGCTGAAATGCCGAATTCTGAACCGAAATTAATGTAAGATTAGAGATCGTCTGAACATTTTTGACTATTTTGCTGAAATGCCGAATTCTGAACCGTGAATTTTGAAAATGAAGTAGAATGGAGACCGTCTGAACTTTTTTGACTATTTTGCTGAAATGCTGAATTCTGAACCGTGAATTTTGAAAATGAAGTAGAATGGAGACCGTCTGAACTTTTTTGACTATTTTGCTGAAATGCCAAATTCTGAACCGTGAATTTTGAAAATGAAGTAGAATGGAGACCGTCTGAACTTTTTTGACTATTTTGCTGAAATGCCGAATTCTGAACCGAAATTAATATAAGATTAGAGATCGTCTGAACATTTTTGACTATTTTCCTGAAATGCCGAATTCTGAACCGTGAATTTTGAAAATGAAGTAGAATGGAGACCGTCTGAACTTTTTTGACTATTTTGCTGAAATGCTGAATTCTGAACCGTGAATTTTGAAAATGAAGTAGAATGGAGACCGTCTGAACTTTTTTGACTATTTTGCTGAAATGCCGAATTCTGAACCGTGAATTTTGAAAATGAAGTAGAATGGAGACCGTCTGAACTTTTTTGACTATTTTGCTGAAATGCCGAATTCTGAACCGTGAATTTTGAAAATGAAGTAGAATGGAGGCCGTCTGAACTTTTTTGACTATTTTGCTGAAATGCCGAATTCTGAACCGTGAATTTTGAAAATGAAGTAGAATGGAGACCGTCTGAAATTTTTGACTATTTTGCTGAAATGCCGAATTCTGAACCGAAATTAATGTAAGACCGGTCAGAGACCGTCTGAACTTTTTTGACTATTTTGCTGAAATGCCGAATTCTGAACCGTGAATTTTGAAAATGAAGTAGAATGGAGACCGTCTGAACTTTTTTGACTATTTTGCTGAAATGCCGAATTCTGAACCGTGAATTTTGAAAATGAAGTAGAATGGAGACCCTCTGAATTTTTTGACTATTTTGCTGAAATGCTGAATTGATAATATGCCGGGGGGATGGCAACTAAATGAAATTCAAGGACTGGCGACAGACGTATAGCTATGGTATTTTTAGGACATACAGAATTTACCAAAACCATTCATTTTTGGTAAAGTAATCTGACAAATTTCCAAATTATGGTGTGAAGAAAATTTTAGAAATTCCAAAAATAAGGAAAAGGAGAATTTAAGCGGGAAGTTGCAAAAATTACATTAGCGATATTTTAGTTTCTAAAAAAAGCATTAAACCAATATTTTGGGAAAAAGGCACTAATTGGTTTTTAAGTAACTAGGCTTTCTCAACTAAAATTTGTTTTTTCCAAAATTTTATACTCAAATAAAATGAGACCATTTCTGAAATTTTTCTCAATTAAAATCCACCTTTTTCAAAATTTAGATGCTTGCTTCTCATTTACAACACAATTAAAATGGGACCTTTTCCTAATTTTTTCTCAATTAAAATCTTCCTTTTCAAATATTATAAGCATAAATTTCATAATTTTAGTAGATTCTGCTTTTATTAGTGAGATCTAGAATTCAGCATTTCAGCAAAATAGTCAAAAAAGTTCAGACGATCTCTATCTTACATTAGTTTCGGTTCAGAATTCGGCATTTTAGCAAAATAGTAAAAAAAAGATCAGACGATCCCTATCTTACATTAGTTTCGGTTCAGAATTCGGCATTTTAGGAAAATAGTAAAAAAAAGATCAGACGATCTCTATCTTACATTAGTTTCGGTTCAGAATTCGGCATTTTATCAAAATAGTAAAAAAAAGATCAGACGATCTCTATCTTACATTAGTTTCGGTTCAGAATTCGGCATTTCAGCAAAATACTCAAAAAGGTTCAGACGGTCTCTATCTATCTATATCTATATAAATCTAGTCCTGACTGACTGACTGACTGACTGACGGACTGACTGATAATCAACGCCCAGCCAAAACCGCTTGCCCTAGAAGGCTGAAAATTTGCAGGAACGTTACTCATAAGTAGTAGGCGCGTACTAAGAAAGATTTTTCCAATCCGCCGCCATCTTAAAAAATGGCGCCCAGAAATGTAAAAAATATTCTCTATGCAATTAAGTACGCGCGTTTCAACCGATTTCACAAATATTTAGTACACTGGTTTGCTTTAACCTTAAGACGGGCTGAATGGTCTTTCGGGTTCGATTTTTCGCCATCTTTTAAAATGGCGCCCAGAAATGTAAGAAAATATTCTCTATGCAATTAAGTACGCGCGTTTCAACCGATTTCACAAATATTTAGTACACTATTTTGCTTTAACCTTAAGACGGGCTGAATGGTCTTTCGGGTTCGATTTTTCGCCATCTTTTAAAATGGCGCCCAGAAATGTAAGAAAATATTCTCTGTGCAATAAAGTCCGCGCGTTTCAACCGATTTCACAAATATTTAGTAAAATGATTTCCTTTAACCTATAGACGGGCTGAATGGTATTTTGGGTTCGATTTGTTGCCATCTTTTTAAATGGCGGCCAAAAACTTGAAAACCCTTATTTATGGAATAATGTCCGCGTGAAAAGTAATAAAAAATATCCCGACGGGCTGACGGACTGTGCCGAGTGCCTTCGCTCCTAGGGTGCTACAAAAATATTAGTCATCAGTAAAATCTACACATTCTTTATATCATTTTAGATGGAAGTTCTTATTACACGCGAGCGACGCCGCGGGTAACGGCTAGTCTTACATTAATTTCGGTTCAGAATTCGGCATTTCAGCAAAATAGTCAAAAAGGTTCAGACGGTCTCCATTCTACTTCATTTTCAAAATTCACGGTTCAGAATTCAGCATTTCAGCAAAATAGTCAAAAAAGTTCAGACGGTCTCTATCTTACATTAATTTCAAAGTTCCCGGTTCAGAATTCAGCATTTCAACAAAATAGTCAAAAAGGTTCAGAGAGTTTACGGTTTGGTAGGATGGGAGAATTTTATAGTAGGAATTCTACTATTTTCAGCAGTTCAGACGTTCAGACATTCAGCAGATTAGCAAACGTCTATGAGCCGCCTCTGCATGATTATTTATCCGGTCTTGCTTCTTAAGAGTACGTTCGTACACTGTCCACATTTCGGGTGGAAACATGGCTGGGCGACGAGTACTTCGGTTTCGATTTGGACGGCCAATATAGTAATCTTCGAACCAATCGATTAGTGGTTGCAATTCTGGCAAGGCGTTTATCGACACGGCTTCTAGAGCATGATTCAAGCGGTATAGAGGAACGAAAGAGAGAGCGATGATCATACGACATTGCAAGGAAAACTCTGCTTCAGTGTGAGAGCGCTTTATTAGACCCAGTTCTGACAGCTTCTTTCGTAGATTTTTTCGTTGGATGAAAAAGGCAACCAAAGATTTGAACATCCGGAAAAGTACTTTTGAAGGCTTTCATTGCTCCAATTTCGAAATCCATTGAGATAGAGGATGGATTTAAAGCAGGCCATTGATGTTTAACCATTTTCCAAAACTGATCATTTGTCTTGAAAGATTTATCCGGCAGAAGGGCATACAGAACGGGGAAGACGAAACCTCCTCTTTCCTCCTCACGACGTAAATCTGAACAAAAGGTGCCGGAGCTTGGCGTAACGTTCCATCCACGTAAAGGGTTTGCATTTTGTCACTCCATTTCTTAAACGATTCTTTGCCAAATATAATTGTTCTGATGGGGTCATTCATACCTAAATCCTCCAGAAGAAACAGCTCCTTTTCCTCTTCGTCCAAATACTGGTATTTGATCGGAATTTGGATGGATTTTATGTCCGTTGGTGGCGGAGGGACGTTTTGTTTCTGCTTTCTCGTACGTTGAATCATTCTTCTAACAGTATCACGAGAACTCATTTCAGCTAACACTGCAGTTGGGGCGTCCTTCGTCGCGTTGTTAAATATTTGTACCAGCGGTTCCTCAATTTCTTCTGCACTCCGTTTTATTCCTGCTACAATCTTCTTTACTTCTAACAACGCCGGGTTACTTTCGTGGTTGTGCTCGTTCAAAGATCGCAGCACTTTTCCTTCAGCAATTGATGTGTGAATTCGAGCGGGACACTTTTCGTTCTTCTTGTCACACCGTCAAAAGCAAAATGAACCACACTTACTATGATTGTCCAAAACATAACTATACCCTATGTGAAGAAACTTATTCCTTTTTTTTTGAGAAGCAAATCTTTGAAACACCGCTTTATATGGTAAATTAAAAAACATTAACCTTAGATGGAGATCATAAAAATTTAAGGCTATAATAGATCTAAAATTGAGCGGAAAGAGGGGCAATTGGTTTATTGCCAATCGAAACTAGTATTTTCTCTGAAGGTCAAATTTGGCTAAATCAGGTTGGTTACGTTTGGTTTTTAAGAATATTTCAGGTAAGGTTAGGTTAGGTTGGGTTAGGTTAAGTTAGGCTAGGTTAGGTTTCGTTAGGTAAGGTTAGGTTTTTTTTATTATTTCTGGTTAAATTTTGTAAAAACAGGTAAGGTTTCGTGTCCTTTAATAGGGATTGCGAACATATTCATGCAGTGACGCACAGGCACAATACCCGGGTTGACAAATTGAGAGGTCATTTCGGATTTTTAAAAGAAATAGTGGAAAATGTCTCGACGCCTATACGGGACTTACGAGGTTACCGCCCCCTTTTCGGAGAGTTGTACTGCCAAGGCTAGGGAGTGCGTTCGACGACAGGGAATGTCAGCCACTAACTAAAGGCCGCCGACAGGTTATGGCAGCGCCCACAGAAATACCTCTCGGTAAATCCCGTATTTGTCACGGCGCCTAAGTGGCGGCGCCTAAATGTCCGGACCGAACACATGTTTTCAGGTTTTTATAATGGAATGATGGAATAATTAGATATTAAAATCAAAGACACTCTTCCAAAACTAATCATCGAATTTATACGATAGAGAGAATTACGATATCCATTATCGAAACTTGAAATATTATGTTTCTAAGGGAATGAAACTCTCAGCTGTCCATCGTATTATAACATTTAGACAAGAAGCCTGCCTTCGACCCTATATTGATTTTAATACCGAGAAACGTGCAAGTTTGAATTTTCCAAAAATCTTTTTGCACTATTAAATAACAGCGCGTACGGAAATACAATTGAAAATTTCTGCAACCGAATTGATTTCCATCTAGTTAACACCCCAAAAATGGCAGTTAAGAAAGCATCCTCTCCTGCCTTCGAAGAGTACACTATTTTTCATAATGATCTTTTCTTCCAACGCCGCCTATATATATAAAGCCCGTGCAGTCGTGTACCGTGCTCTAACAGGAGGGGACTTTAGCTGTATAGGATTGTCATTTTATCTCAAAAGGGGGCGCGATTAACAACAATATTTTGTAAAAGTAGTCTTGTTCGGACTAGAACATTTATCTGGATTAGTTGACCAATATCGGCTTACTTGTTTTCTAATATCAATTCTCAGGTAAGTTTTTGGTTGTTTATCTCATTCTACGTACAAAAAGAATTTTTCGTTTTTATTTCAAGCTTTTTAAAACTTGGAATCTGTAAGAAGATTAACATTGGCTTATTTAGTGAATAACAACAAAAAGTATGACAGTAAATTTTTGAATTTATTACAAATGAATATTTTTTTTTTACTTTTACAGATCTTTTTACTAACTTTAACAAAAACAAGAAAGCAATTTCTATGTACACATTTTTTGGTTAGAGGTCTAAGTAGGAACAAATTTATACATAGAAATATTTTGGCTTTAGGTCTTTTAACTAGGAACAAATTTATATATACACATTTTTTGGCTTTTTCTCGGAACAAATTTATATATACACATTTTTTAGGAACTTTAACTAGGACGAAATTTATATTTTGACTTTTGTCTTGGAACTAATTTATATATAAACATTTTTTGACTTTTTTCTTGGAATTAATTTATACACATATTTTAGGAACTTTAAGTAGGAAGATATTTATATACACTAATTTTTTAGGAACTTTAAGTAGGAAGAAATTTATATATACACATTTTTGACTTTTTTCTTGGAACTAATTTATATATACACACATTTTTAGGAAGAACTTTATATATACACATTTTTTAGGAACTTTAAGTAGGAAGAAATTTACATATACACATTTTTTGGCTTTTCTAATTGATTATAGGAACAACAATCTTTATACACACATTTTTGCTAGCTACAAAATTATTTTTAAACCTTTAACTCTTTTTATGTGACAGAGGTTTTTTATTAATTTTTTTTAAGCTTGCGACTCTATAAGTAGCATCGGTTGCGTAGTTCGTGAATTTTTACGTTACATCTGAGACCTCACAACACCGCTCTCAGGTGTGCTCGAACCACCAACCTTTTGAATAACAGCTGAGCGCGCTAACTGTTGCGCCACGGAAGCCCAAAATGATATGGTCGTCAGGTATTGTGGAAAAACTCTGACTTTTCACGTCACATCAGAGACCTCACAACACCGCTCCCGGGTGGGCTCGAACCACCAACCTATTGGTTAACAGCCGAACGCGCTAACCATTGCGCCACGGAAGCCCAAAAATTAAATGTTTGTCAGGTATTGTGGAAAAACTCTGACTTTTTACGTTACATCTGAGACCTCACAACACCGCTCCCAGGTGGGCTCGAACCACCAACCTTTTGAATAACAGCTGAGCGCGCTAACCATTGCGCCACGGAAGCCCAAAAATTAAATGGTCGTCAGGTATTGTGGAAAAACTCTGACTTTTTACGTCACATCAGAGACCTCACAACACCGCTCCCGGGTGGGCTCGAACCACCAACCTATTGGTTAACAGCCGAACGCGCTAACCATTGAGCCACGGAAACTCAGAAATTAAATGGTTGTCACGTATTGTGGAAAAGTTTTGACTTTTTACGCTACATCTGAGACCCCACAACACCTCTCCCGGGTGTGCTCGAACCACCAACCTATTGGTCAACAGCCGAACGCGCCAACATTGGCCACGGAAGCTCCGAAATTAAATAGTTGTCAGGTATTGCGGAAAAGTTATGACTTTTCACGCTACATCTGAGAACCCACAACACCTCTCCCGGGTGGGCTCGAACCACCAACCTTTCGGTTAACAACTGAACGCGCTAATTATTGCGTCAAGGAAGCCCAAAATTAAATGTTCGTCAGGTATTGTGGAAAAACTTTGACTTTTTACGTTACATCTGAGACCTCACAACACCGCTCCCGGGTGGGCTCGAACCACCAACCTTTCGGTTAACAGCCGAACGCGCTAACCATTGCGCCACGGAAGCCCAAAAATTAAATGGTCGTCAGGTATTGTGGAAAAACTTTGGCTTTTTACGTTACATTTGAGATCCCACAACACCGCTCCTAGGTGGGCTCGAACCACCAACCTATTGGTTAACAGCCGAACGCGCTAACCATTGAGCCACGGAAGCTCAGAAATTAAATGTTTTTCAGGTATTGTGGAAAAGTTATGATTTTTCACGCTACATCTGAGACAACACAACACCTCTCCCGGGTGGGCTCGAAAAACCAACCTTTCGGTTAACAGCTGAACGCGCTAACCATTGCGCCACGGAAGATCAGAAATTAAATGGTTGTCACGTATTGTGGAAAAGTTTTCTGAAGTGTGGTAAAATTATGTCCGTATAGTTCTCCAGCACATTGTTTTGAGGGAATAAATGAAGAGACCATTGAACAAAATCAGTTACGAGAGCAAGAGATGCTAATAATAATCTGGAAGGGTACTTCAAGCCTCCTCTATCTTGCTCTCTGATCAGAGAGAAAAGTGGCGAGTTAGAAGTCGGTTGAAAAAGGTTTTTCAATGCAATCAAGGTAGTCTATTTTTTCCTCAGCAAATTTGACAATATATCCGCCAATCATGGCGATAGATAGATTCCTAATTGTGACTTGTGTGTTGTCGGTAACAGTTAACTTCTCCATTTTTTCTAACAACATCTTTAAATGATTAGTGAGGTTGATTTGAGGTTCATTTTTAGTTGTAGGTGGATTAATTAATTTGGTTCCTTCTTCAAATCCTTCATTTATAACAATGCCTTTAGATGTAGACGCACGACTGCAGTTCGAATACGGTGAGGTTTTCAAATTCCCAATCTTTAGATGGTGTTCTAAACTCAAAACACACGCTCTAACATCCATTTGGTCATTATTACTGGTTGAACGTCTTAAATGTGCATACGTTTCCTCTACTGCATCACTTGATAGTTTTCGTGTGAACATATAGTGAAAGCCGCTGTTAAGTAAGTAACGAACAACTACAATGGTTGACTTAGTTGTGATTGTAAGGGCTTAAAATGTTTCAGCAGTGAAACTTTCTGATTTGTTTGTTGCATTAAATTGGATCGTTTGAATAAAGAGAAGTTCCTCCTCAAGCCAATCTAACCTCTCATCATCAATGTCAATGAATGGCAATTTATTGGGTACTCTTAAATGGATTCCGTATGTTTCGTTGTGAATATCGTGGATTTCAAACCACTTTCGCACCATCTCCATGAAATAGACCGTAACTTCAATGTGCTCTTTTTCTGCCTCATCACACATACCAAGTCTAACCAGACTTTTTAAAGCTGCCGTTACTGGGTATGAAAAGATTTGAATTGCGCGAAGCACATTCATTTTTTTCAAAAGTTGTAGGGTACACGTGTTTTCTACTTAGAAACCTAATAGGTTTTACTATTTGACCTTTTTGAGAGTTATATACAGTCGCTTCACATACTCTGAGCTAATTAGAAGCCCTATGTAGACAAATACTCTTGCCAAAAACTGATTTCTTAGGTTTTTAAGTAAATGACATTGATCAAATGCAATAAAAATAATTCTTGGATTATCAAGCGGATAAGTAACTTCGTGTTTGAGATCATTACCAGCACTAAGAAGTCTAAAAGCAGCCGTGTTGATTTTGGCATTATCAGCCACGAGGCGAACGACCAAGAAGCCAGATTCTTCAACAGCAGCTATTATGTCCAATATTAATTGATGAAGCTGGACTGCAGACAGTTTTGAGGTGAAAAAGAACCACACTGGCAGGCTGAAACAGGTAGACAATCCTTGGAATACAAAGCACAACAAGTGTGTCGCTAGAATGTCTCCAATCCCTTCATTTTGGCTTATTGTTGTTACACCAAAGAACCTGTCAAGATTTTTGTCATATTGAAGTTTTGCTTTTAGTGCCGTTTCATCAAACAGCAATTATCCCAATTTTTCGTTATCATGTTTCAATTTTGTAAATTCTGCTTTTAATCGCTCTTTTATGAGAGGTGTTACACCATCTTCGCCATTAGCGTGACCTATGAATCTTTTCAATTTTACTCTGCGTGGCAATTGTAAAATTTTAAGCTCTCGAATAAAATTGTAGGCAGCAGGGGACTTCTTGTAGACTAAACAAATTTTCAGTGTTAGTTTTATAAGGGACGGACTTTTTGCCAAAAGCCATTATTTGTTCCACTAAAAAATTAGCTGCTATATCTTTGCTTAAAGAAGAATCCATTATTTTTTCAACTGAATAAGTTCTTACTGTTTAGATGCTTTTTGGTGATTCCGGATTTCTTGTCTGAGTTGGTTTACTTTTGATTTATAAGTAAAAACTAGCTTTTTATATTTATGACTCAGTCTTTGTAATTTGCGGGTCGATGCTTGGTAAGATACTTTTTTTACAGGAGGAGAAGCTTGAGTTGATGCATCTAAAGTTTGGTTCTGTGGTGTTGTAGTGTGGTTTTCGTGAATCACATCTAAGTTACTCTGTATCACAGTTAAGTTGTCCTGTATCACCGTTTTGTTTTGCAATATCGCAGACGGGTCTTGTAATGCAGTTAAGTCTTCTGGTATCACAGTTAAGCTCTCCTGTATCCTAGATGGGTCTTGTGCTGCAGTTAAGTCTTTTGGTATCACAGTTAAGCTCTCCTGTATCGCAGATGGGTCTTGTGTTGCAGTTAGGTCTTGTATCACAGATAGGGCTGGTTGCATCACAGTTTGGTTTCGCGGTATTACAATTTGTGGTGTTACAGATTCGTTTTGAGGGAGAAGAGCTTTTCTTAATTTTTCTGTGCTATCTGATAAATGAGGCGTGTTTTTTGGACTACATTTTGAATTGGAGAAAGTGGTAATATGTCCTTCTTGACTCTTTTAGTTTCGTGTTCATTTAAATGTGGTATAGCAGTAGGTATTAATATTTTTTTATGGTTACTTGACTAAAATCATTTCCTGAGAAATGTTTGCTACATATTCAGGGCTGATACTAACTCGAACGCTCAATTTTAGTTGAATAAGTGACTAATTAATCTAGAAATAGTAAGCAAAAAGTGACTAAATAGGGGCAAGTTAAGCTATAAAAAGGGCCACTTGAAATGAAATTTTACAGAGATGACCGATTTAAAAGATACTTTTAAGATCGGTGTCGTAATTAAGCCCAATCTATGACCTTAGATATTTCCAGTCAAAGGAAAGGTCACCTCATAAAAGACCTTCGGCGAAATTCAATTAAAACATTTTGGAGCACAGCTCAGAATGCAAAGTAATTGATGTCGTTTTAAATCAAAAACAAAACATTCATTTCAATTGGATTGATTTTAAATAAAAAGCTAAACAATTACTGCGCGAGCGAAGCGTGCCCCACGATTTTGGGGTTTGATGAACTGTGAAATCGCTATTTTTGCGTTTAAACCGTCATAAGACAAATATATTAAGTTTAACGTTCTGGTCGAGAAGATAAATAACACCGAAAAACTCAATATTCCTAAAAAAGTGACAAATAGTAACTAATTGTTGGAAAAGTGACTTTTAGTAACCGAATTTGAAAAAAGTGACTTAGTTAAAGCCCTGCATATTTTAAACTCCCCATTTTTCTTTAAAATAGTGTCATTAATTGTAATGTTATATCCAAAAATAGCCGAAATCCATATTTTTTTCCTATTGTCTTCTTTGGGAAATAAGTGGAATGAAACAGGAACGTCATTTTCAGCGTTTCGCTTCTTGCCCTTTCTATATGTTTGGTAGCAGTTCGGTGCCGCACCATTGACCATCGTGATACTTTTATTGATTACCAAAAATATTAGATCTAAAAATAAATTGATATCTTAAAATGTTCAATAATTTTAATTTTTTTTCAAAAATGCACATAGTGCCCACTGCAGTGCCCAGAAATAAGCCAAGGCTTACCGTAAACGCGGGTAGTACTGACTACATAGGTTTTATACTCAGACATTACCATTTATTTTTAAATATTAGCTTCAGAATTTATTAAAATATTCAAATCTCTTCTTAGTTAAACATTTAACAACAAGAAATTCCATAAATTCCGCGGCAGTGGCAGCGGGTAGACGGTCCCAGCCTAAAGCATGTTGGTTTTTTGTAATAATAGTTGAAAATTAAAAAAAAAAGTCATCCGTGACGTCATACCACATAGCAAATCGCGCCTCTAGTGGAATAAATTGGTGAAGTGGAAATCCTAGATTTAGTTTTTTTCCGGAGCGCGCATGGGCTTTATATATATATAGGCGGCGTTGATCAAATCATGCTTCGAGCAATACTAAGTATGAGCCAGGTGTCATTATAAAGTGGGCTCTGGTAAACACGTCCTTAAAATGGCCACAGGGATATTGCCAAAATTTTTTCAGGGATAACATGGAAAGTCAGGGATTTTAAAAGTAGACATTTCGTGCGAACTAAGTATCTATAGTCTGTAATATGCCTTACTCTCGACGACAATTATTTTAAAACCTTAAATTCCGGGATGGAAGAGACCATTTCGATGTAACTAAGAGAGAAAGAAAAGGGGCTACAACTTTGCCTTTCATCTCGCTTTTTGGCCAGGGTTGGCAAGTTTTAAACAAATTGTTTTAAACTTTGGTTTAAAACTTGTTTTAAACAGCCACGAAAAAAAAACATTAATTTGTTTAAAACGTTTTAAACAAACAGTTTAAAACATGTTTTTTATGGTGAGGAATTTCGAATATTTTTAACTCGTTTTATTTGAAAATGAGCGAAAATATTAAATAATAGAAATAATACGCTTCAGTCAAAACCTTGCAATAATTTGACTGTTTCATATGAGTGTTTAATTGTTTGGAAACAATTTCAGTTGATTTATCCGTTACCAATCTGTATTGAAGACTGATATTCAATAATTTGATTTGGAATAACTTATTTTGTCGTCTACCTAAGGTAAAGGAACAACGTTTTTCTACACTGTTGGTACATTTTACTGTTCTAAAGTGATTACGCGTAATATTTAAGGCCAGGCCCTTGACAGTTCTAAAATTAATACGCTTAATCCGTAAACGGAAAACATGAATCGCGTACAAAGTTGAAAGGGGTGGTGAAGTTTCAAATGTATGAGTTCTGACCAAGAAACTCTGCAGTATGGAAGCGAAAATTCCTTAATAGTGGCCACAAAAGAAATCAAGCATTTGGACATTTGGGGTTAAATGAACAATTTTACCCATCACCCTCATTTTGAATGCGCTATTAAAAAATTACATTTTCGTTTTGCTCTTTTTAAACAGTCAGAACATTTCAAATATTCAAATTTGATCCCCCAACACGTACTCCCTTTTAAATAATTAATTTCATGATAAAATGTTTTCGGAAAATCTAATTTTAAATCGTGTTTTAAACAATAAAAGCACAACTTTTTTTACTACATTTTTGCCAACCCTGGCAAGGACCCTTTCTTACACCTTCAAATTCTAAATTTTAGGAGCTCTTGATTTCGTCTTTTCGTGTTTTTCTTCTCAATACGTGTTCGTGGTCCGTTGGTCAAGCTGTATGATACTCGCTTTGGGTTCAAGTGGTCCCTGGTTCTAATTCCACACGGACAATTTCTTACACCTTGAAATTCTAAATTTAAGGAGCTCTTGCTCTTTTTAAACAGTCAGTAGAATATTTCACATATTCTGTATTGATCGCTTAACACGCACTTCCTTCAAAATAATTAATATCATAAAATAATTTCGGAAAATCTAATTTGTTCTTGAAAAAGCTCAAATATGTTATTTTTCAATTAATTTGGAGGGAATAAATCGATTAACAATTAAATAAGTTGATTGAATTAAATTGTGATTAAGGAATAAATTAATATAAATAAAGAAAAATCGCAATATCGGATCTTCAGTCAATTGATAAACGTCACTCTCATCGTTTGTTTTTTCTGTCCAAACCAAGACCATTTTGTTTAATCAAGCAGGCTGTGAAAATAAACGCCTTGCGCTAGCGGGAGTAGTGGCTTAAATGGAGAGCCGCGATGTATAATATATAGGCTAGCAGTTCGGTATCGTTCCTTTCAACCGAATTCCCAATGGACCGAAATCCCATTCGACCGAAAATCCCGCAATGATTTTAGATTTCCAGCCCAATGGCTATATTCCCGATGGACCGAAATCCCAATCGTCCGAATATGCCCCTAAAAATACATCATTATAACTTGAAACACTGTAGCCGTCAGCAATTCGGTGGTGTAGTGGAAACGGTGTTGGACTAAGAAGCGATAGGTTGTTGGTTCGAATCTCCGAAAGGTATGTTAATAATAATAAAAGTAAATATTTCGTGATACTAATTAAAACGCTCACTTTCATTCCTTTCAAGGCAAGAGATATATAGAATTAATAAACAAATTGTGCTTAAAATGAAGTACAGTCTTAATGGTAGTTCCATCAATGTCTTTAAGTTTTAAATTAAAATTATAATATTTTGGTTTCGGGTGGGTTAGGTTAGGTTAGGTTAGGTTAGGTTAGGTTAGGTTAGGTTAGGTTAGGTTAGGTTAGGTAAGGTAAGGTTAGGTTAGGTTAGGTTAGGTTAGGTTCCGATAATTCGTTGACACCTTTTCCAAAATATGCTCCTTTTAATTAGCTTTCACCTTTTCCAAAATATTCTCCCTTTAAATAGCTACCACCTTTTCCAAAACATTCTCCCTTTAATTAGCTGCCACCTTTTCGAAAAGATTTTCCTATTAATTAGCTGACACCTTTTCCAAAATATTCTCCTATTAATTAGCTGCAACCTTTTCCAAAACATTCTCCTACTAATTAGCTGCCACATTTTCCAAAACATTCTCCTATTAATTAGCTGCCACCTTTTCCAAAATATTCTCCCATAATTTAGTTGCAAACTTTTCCAAAACATTCTCCTACTAATTAGCTGCCACATTTTCCAAAACATTCTCCTACTAATTAGCTGCCACATTTTCCAAAATATTCTCCATTTAATTAGCTGCCACATTTTCCAAAATATTCTCCTTTTAATTAGCTGCCACCTTTTCCAAAATATTCTCCTATTAATTAGCTGCCACCTTTTCCAAAAATTCTCCAATTAATTATCTGACATCTTTTCCAAAATATTTCTATTATTGCTAATAAATTGTTCGTGGTAAGAGGCGGGCTTTTAATACTCATATAAATAATCTTTTTACCTCGAAACAAGTTTGGGTTAGGTTAGGTTAGGTTAGGTTACGTTTGGTTAGGTTAGGTTAGGTTAGGCTAGGGTAGGTGAGGTTCGCCGTAATTAAAACGCTGTTAAAATAAGTGCAGTAATACATTTTCAACTCACATTTATTTTAACAATAATAAGTTGTGAAATTAAAAATATATTTAATGCAAAACCACACAGTATGTCTTCTTCCAGTTCAATAGAATTTCGGTCCAATGGGACTATAATAAAATCGCACCTTTGGCTACGTTCGGTCGAATGGGACACCGCAAAAAAGCCGTTCTGTCGAATGGGAATTCGGTTCAATGGGACCAAAGCATTAGTTCTGCAAGAGTGATTTTAAACATGTTTAAAACTAGGTTTTTTTGTGTTTTTTACTGTTTTTTTCTTCTTGTTTAAAAAACAGTTTTAAACAACAAATCGTGTTTTAAACAATAAAAAACACAACTTTTGTTTTTTTTAAAAAAAACTCAATTTTTGCCAACCCTGTTTTTGGCACCTGCTCTGTAGTATCACGAGAGTGCGCAGAGACGGATGGCAATGTATCAACCCCATTGTACGTCCCGATACTGAGAATTGCTTACCCCATTTTTATACATCAAAAATATTTATTAGCGGAAAGGGTTCAAAACGCACAGAACGGTTTGTTATTAAACTTTAGTACCTTTTTTTATCATGATATTGGCCGGAGACGGCTGGCAATGCATCGACCCCGTTATGTGTCGCCTTCGCTTTGTTTTTGGACAATATTATCTATCACAGGCGTGTAATAAACACGGTTTTCTTTGTTTATAGCCAAATTAGCCCTAGAACAGCGCAAACCAATGCGCATGACCTATTTTAACGAAGCATTTTGCTACATCATGGATGCCTAAACGAAAAGGAATAGAGGACGATATCTCAACGTAAGTCTCCATTTAACCCTTTAAAAGCTATGAATACTGTATCGTGAAATATGTTCTTTTTTGTTCTAAATTGGGGGTTTCAAACTTTTTATTTATCAGCATAGAGTACAATGGACAAATAGTCCATTAGAGTTTCTATAGATAGCGCCAAAAATAAGGGGTTATTAGAGAAATTTCCTTCCCCCGTTTCTTAAGTTGAACCGCGTTTCAGGGTTGCCAGTAATTTTCGAGAACATCTCTGGCAGGTTTGGAACTAAACGATCTGAATCGATCAGAACTACAAGGTTTTTCAGACTGTTGTAAATGATGGTTGAATTGCACTAGCAAATGACTGTCAACCCTTGTCTACACACAATGTGTCACACATCAGGGTTCGTACGAAATTTTTACATTAAAAATCTCAGCTGACTTTTCCAGGTTATCCGTGACCAATTTTTGGCAATATACCTGGGACCATTTTAAGGACACCTGGCTTATACTTACAAATGCTCGAAGCGTGGTTTTATATTCCAACCGAAATCTCTGACATATCCCTGACCTTAGTAAAATGTTTTAAATCCCCGACTTATCCCTGACCTTTTCCCCTATTTTCCATATCCCTCACTTATCCAGGTTCCATATGAACCCTGCACATTTGTCTGTGTTTAACGTGCAGTACAAACCACTCCAATGCTTGGAGAACAATGCCTTGAATATACGTTCACAACGGAAACGACACTCAGGGAAAATGTTACATGGTTATGTAGCTAAATTAAGCTTGAAACAAAAGAAAAAAATAACTGACTTCGTCCATTTTCCATATCATCGTCATTAAAACAAGTATACTCGACGTAAGGTCTGTCTTTCCTCTTAAAGCTGATATTGTGTCGTTTGACCGGTTTTACCGATTCTTCAATGGCTTTCGTTCGAGCCAATTCTTGGAATAATGGCTCCAAACGCGTGGAACCACTGTAAATCCTTTCGGTTCTTCTGTCGCTTTTGAAATAAATTTCGACCAGACTAGAATCGACTCTGTTAACGGTAGCGCTTCACCATCTACCGTTAAATTCGGTATTGACAGGTTGACCGCGTTGGAGTTTCACCATTGTACGCTGGATTACGCGTATCGAGATGTTTTAAGAATGTACTTAATTTTGCGTGTTATAAATAATAAATTTAATGAAACAAACGATGATTAAGAAAGGGGCATGCCAAATTAAGCGCTAAATAAATAAAACATGAAATTAAGCAATATAGTAATGAAAATGCGCAATATAAATGTACAAGGAAAATAAACATTCAAAAAAACAATAAAAATAAGAAAGAAATTAAATAGAAAAAAGCGGGTCATAAATTAAGCGCGAAATAAATTATAAAAACCATTTTCATATCACGATTCGCAAGCAATAAATAATTGAAAAAAAAAGAAAAAAAGAGGACTTCATGGAAGCATGCGTGCAACAAAGGTTTTAAATGCTTCATGCTGGACCATTGCAGCCTCAGGCTGAAGCTTAGCAGCCTCGGCTCGAATCTTTGCAGCCTCAGGCGGAAGCTTAACAGCCTCGGCCTTCAACCTTTTCGTTTCATTTGCATGCTTCTTATTTTCAGCTTTTCGCTCCATCTTAATTATCTTATAGTCAAGCCTGGCCCCTTCTTGCTCCAGCCATACCCGTTCATTTTCCACCAGTACTCCCATTGCTTAGTGAAGGTGTCCTTCATGCTTGGCAGCTTCATTGGCAGATACAAGAAGCTCTTCTTTGAAGGTAAAAGGTCTCTTGCGAACGTTAGGCAATTCAGCTGTTATGATACCAAATACTAAGAAGCCTATAAACTAAGCAGCGGACAATCACACTGTAAGTGTAAGATGTACGTCTTTTATTCGCTGTTGTCTTAATGAAACAATTTCATTAGCAATGTCTTTAACAATATGATGGGTTTCGGTCATTTGACCCGAAAATGCGATGAGAATTAGGTAAAAAAATTTTTTTTTAAAGTCTTATTCCATTTTTTAGTGATTAAGCAAATTAAGAGCGAATTAATTTTCTTAACCGGGAGATTAAATTCTATTAGTGGTTTCATAATCTAGTGGTTATTTACATTGTTTAAGTGGCCATTTAAATCATACCCAATAAAAAGTCGTCTTTTTTAACATAGCCTATAATAATATTAGCGGGTTTATCTGCCATTAGGCCTACATTTTTGAAACATTTTTAAATGATACATTTCAAATTATATTTTTGATGATCTATTAAAACTCGTTTTCGCATCCTCCACATTTACAAAGTTCGGTACATGGTAAATTTGCTTTGTTACATTTACAATTACCTCGACAACCTTTGACACAACCACATTTTACCATCTCTCAGCAGACATCACCTTCTGGTGGCCGAGTCATCCAAAGAGGTTGCCATTTATTACCAGTGTCCACCCGTAACTCGACGGATTTGGTAAAATGGGTTCTCATATTAAAGGCCAGTAATTGCGATAATTAAGGAAAGACAAGGCTGCGAAAAATAATTGGCTTGAGTTTTTATATTCGATCCATGTAGAATCATCGTGACGAGTGTTATTAAGGAATTAGGGAGAGCATCACCTTGACAGTTCTCTTTAAATTTACCATCAAAGGGCCGTGGATGAGCCATATAATAACCTTATGTCTTTCCGTACTATGTTAGCGGCGCGTGATAAGATGACTGTTTCACTTTCATGACTTAGGTGACACGCTGATTTTAATGACTTTCCAATGTTTTTATTGGAAGAAATCAAAATTTCTCTTCCTTCTTGACGAGCTTCTAGTTGAGGGAAGAAACTTAGGATTTGATTTTTCAGTCGTGTTGAATGCACGTCGAAAGTTCCTCGTAATTGTTTAACTCTGTCATCAAAAAGCTTTTTCAATTTACTTAGTGCTAAAACAAAACCATGGCCCGCTTCCGCATTCTCTAGCTTTGATTGAACATAAGAAAAAATAATGCGAATGTCGTTTTGTGGAAAGTATCGGAAACTTCTTCACTTTTGATATTTTTAGGTATATTTCTTTCTCGGTTATAAAGATTAGCTTCAATAGCGATCATATCATCATGACTTATTTTGCTATTAAAGTTTCATCTTCTAACGCTAAAGCGCAAAATCTTACTTTTCGGTCGAGTTCAAAGGATAATGCTTCGTGTAGGAATTTACCATAATATTCGGGCTTGTCAAAAAAAAATACACTTTGCGACTATGGTCTCTTTTACCGATCGACTGTTCCTGGTGATTTTTTTGGCAATCACCCACCTTTAGGCTTATTTGGCAATGTTTTGATCGTCATGTTTTTGTCTTAACTTTTGATTTCCATGAAACGATTGACAATTTGACTGACTGAAATGGGCAAAGGAACAGACACAGCACGACAGAATGACAGGGTTACGAAGAATAGGACCACAGAGAGCACTACCCATGTCCCTAGGAGTTACATTGAGTCTCACAGACTCGCATGCTTCTTTCGGAATACAGTGTTGCCAAACCCGTTGGCATGTGCCCTCCATAACAAGTAGTGAACCAGGGTTCAAGGAAACATATACACAAGGGACACCAGAGCGAAGAGAACGTAACTTAAAAGTTCTACTTGCACCAAAAGAAAAAGAGGCAATGGTGCTGTGGACTCCACGCTCATCATCCGAGTGCCAACATACCGAGTCCTGCCCATCTCGGTACAGGTTGACCACGGCGGCGTTGAACGCCACTCCAAGTAGGCGTTCAACGAGAACCTGTAAGAAAGTAAAGCATCAAGAAATATATTAATAAAAATTAATATATTTAAATAATCAAAACTTTGTTATAAACATCTATGAAACTTAATCTACTTAAACTGAAAACAGTTAATTTTCTTAAACTGCAAATAATTAATTTTCTTAAACTGAAAATAATGAATCTACTTAAACTAAAAACAATCTAAAGTCAAGATAGTTCAAAAGTTATGCAAGGAGAATAATTTCAAAATTATAATTATTATTCCCTAACTTTGTGATAATAATAATCCAAGTGGAGATAGCTAATTCGTTTTTCAAATAAATAGCTAATTTTCTCTAAAGATAATGCAAGTGAAGATTGTAATTTTTAATTGCACATAATAATTAATATTCCTATTCCATTAGTTCAAAAAGATATGAGGACAATATTACTAAAAGTGTTTCTTAAATTTTGATAAAAAATGAGAAAATAAAATACTAACATGTTTATTGACGTTTGTTATTTTTATATATCCAAGCTGTGATATTTTAACAAAGAAGAGTAAAAAATAAAAGTTATGAAAATATTTAGCCTTGATTTTGACATGATATAATTTATCAGGACTCGACACTGGGCTTGAGACGTAGTTTTGAAGCTGACTTTAGAACTCGAGGACTCGATACGAGCTAAAAGACTTGACTCGATATTCTATAAGAGCTTTTTTAGGACTCGAGACTCGACTCGAAGCTCAAAAAACTGGACTCGCACAGGCCTAAGAAATGGGTTAACTAAGGATTTACGTTCAACACAGTATTGGCCGAATCAAAAGGTGCGCATATTAAAAAAATAACTTTGGCAATAAAAGGAATTTTTAGTGAATTGGTTTTTGTAATTGGTTGCCTCGTTAATTTTCAAATTCCGGTAGTTAAGTATTGAATTACAATTTTACTGTGTAATGTAAAATTTTAATAATAAAATGTCAAATAGCAACTTCATAATAAATACTATTTCATACATTTAAAAAGAATAATAATTATGTCAATATTTGAAATATTTTATGGAATGTTATGACATACTCTTTAGGAAGCAGGTCTGGAAATTAATATCACATATTTAGGTTAAATGTTAAAATATCGCAAACAGTTGACTAGATTATTAATTGATCATTTTTAACATGTTGTCTTAAGTCAAACGGCGTCAATTTCCTTAGTATGCGTTGCTCGAAAAACTCGGGGATTAATATTCCGCAATGAAACTCTATTAGTTTATTTGAAATTTCTTACCATAAGTTTTCATCAAAACTAACCCTTTCAATTGAAGTAAAGTCACACCATTCCCTCTCTGCAATGGCCATTGGCATTTGCATTTGGCAACAGTATCTATTATTTTGCTTTAGAACCAGTTTAATAATTTTAAGTGAACAAAAAAAGCTCTTTTTTTGGGATGGTTTCAATTGATCAATTTCTTCAGGCGTAATGTTTTCGAGGATTTTGGGACATTTAATTTCAACTATGCCTTCATTTGGTTGAGCAACGGGATCTTTTACTAAGCCATCCGGCGATGCAGCGAGACCTGGATAATTTGGATTTTCCCACAAACCTGTCTTTTCAATAGCTACGCCAAGTGGCGAGGTTTTCTCTTTCAGTCATTTTTCATATTCTATGAGAGCCTTGTCTTCGTTTTTGATACCATAGCCATGGTACTTGTTTGAATGAATTTTTCCGGCCACAAAATGCCTTTAACCAAATTGAATGTGGGCTTAAGATTTATGCCAGTGCAAACCATTCGCGAATATACGTGTCTACATTTTGAGGCAGTAACTCTAAAACACCTTAATGACTTCCATTTGTCTCATATGCTTTGATCCATAGTATCAGCCACAACAAATGGAACCTGACTTTCTTTGTCACATAAAATTTTCTTGTTGAAAAAATTAA
This sequence comes from Phalangium opilio, assembly GCA_019434445.1. Classification (NCBI taxonomy): domain Eukaryota; kingdom Metazoa; phylum Arthropoda; class Arachnida; order Opiliones; family Phalangiidae; genus Phalangium; species Phalangium opilio. Next base: position 230,864 of record JAEQBA010002847.1, read on the forward strand.
CTTTTTCCGCCAATAGTCTTAGTTCTGGGGTTGTCAAATCATCAATCAGAGTAAACAATTTGAAGCAGCTGTTCCCAAATGCAGGGAACTTAAAATTTTCTGCAACGGTGGTTGCCTGCATATTTACTAAAAGAGCGTTAACCCTTTGATCATCCATTGTAGTTCGAATTAATTCCTCTGGTCGGGGGTCAAAGTTAGGTCTCTCGTCTTTCTTCTTTTTGTTGTAGTTTGCTTGAGGAACTTCCGTGGGATCTCTTTTGGACTTCCGTCCCTGGTTCCACGCACACAGCCTACTAGTACAACTTACAGGCTCGTATCTAAATAAATTAATATAGTCCTCCATCGCAAACAATAAAGCTGCAACATGATTGCATCGGGTCATCGCAGAAGCCTTATAATGGAAACTAGCATCGACCACTTTCCCACACTTAGAAGGCATAATCAAAACTGTGTATGTGGTTTTAATATGATATGAAGACATAACTTCGGCATTACTGCAATAATATTCCTCCCCATTGTTAATTAATTTGTCTTTGATATAAAGAACATTTCCACTTGCGAAACATATTCGTCCTTTTTTGAGGGGCTTTGAGGTGTGACCATCAATACCAATATCCTCATTATCACTGTCAGAGAGCGTAGGTTGTTGGTCACTTATTAATAACCTCGTCGCACTCTCAACTAAATGATGGTAGATATTATGGTATGTAAACTGCTTTGGAATGGATATTCAAGGTAAGGCCTTCCATCCTAATTAAAAATAGTTCATTTTACACCAATTTATAAATTAATTTCTACTCTAAACACTACACATACCATTTACTTGGAATGTTGGCGGCTTGTTTGTTTGAATCACTGACAGAATTTTGGCTCTGTTGGAATTTACCTTGCTAGCTAGTACTGACCCATTATCAACTGTATTGGATATTTTGGCATTACCCTGCTCGATAACATTTTTGCATCTTTTTGGGAAATAATTATCATTTTTATTAAAGAGAATTGACGCCAAATAAGAACTGAAAGTCCAAGGCTTAGAAATTATCATTTACCTTTCAACTAGATCCTCTTTTATTCCTTTAAATGACAGCCCGCGACATTGAAGCCATCTTTTTAATTGTACCAAGCTATGTTTACCGATATCTTCATAAATAAATTTAGACCCGGTTACATCGTTTTCATTTAGGTTAACCGCGGAATACGGCATAGACGATGCCATTTTTAGAGCAGACAATGATTTCCGCAAAAAAAAAATTAAAAAAATCCTCTCTCCATAAATGGCGGCCGATCACGTGATGAAATTATTTCCCGCGGAAAACGCCGCTGACTTTGCTAGACAACTGCGACGCTCAAATGGACTCCTACTATATGTACTTTTATTCGTTACTATTTCGATTGCTCCATTGTACTAATTAAAAATGACATTTCCACCCAAATGATTGAAATTTTTAATTAGGTTATGCTTTGTGAAATACCACGATTACTAAAGAAGATGTACACATATTCCTCACCAACGTAACACCTTTTTACCTCTCCGAGTGACGTATGTCACGGAGAGGTATTACACCGGCCGTGTCTGTCTGTCTGTGTGTCTGTCTGTGTGTCTGTGTGTCTGTCTGTCAGACCCCACGTGACCGCGTTCGCAGTTTACAAATCGGAGCAAACAAATACCCGATTTCCGGAACGCGTTCGCGGTTCACGGAAATTTGGTCATTCATCTACCAACACCAGTCTTTACTAACTGGCTTCTAAGGACCACAATCTGCTAGTCTTTGTCCATCCCACATGGACACTAGTCTGTACGTGCTTGCTTCCAAGCACCACCAACTTCTGTTCTTCGTCAATTTCACTTTGACTCCAGCTTCTATGCACCACCATCTTCTGTTCTTCGTCAATTCCACATTGACACCAGCTTCTATGCACCACCATCTTCTGTTCTTCGTCAATTCCACATTGACACCAGCTTCTATGCACCACCATCTTCAGGTCTTTTGTCCATTCCACATGGACGCCGGTCAGTACATTCTGGCTTCTTTTCCACCGTCATCGTTTGGTTTCAAGATATACGCGGCGAGCGGCTAGGGTTACGAGAAACGTCTAGCCTCCCAATGGCAGGGCTTCCACCATCGGTTCACGCGAATGCGTTTTTATCTATTATTTGGTTTTAAGATATACGCGGCGATCAGCTAGGGTTACGAGAAACGTCTAGCCTCCCAATGGCAGGGCTTCCACCAAAGGTTCACGCGAATGCGTTTTTATCTATTATTATAATGGAAACGAAACGTATATATACCCCAAAATTTGAAAAAAGCGGGCAAGAGGGGTACCCTTCACTTTAAACGTCAATATTAGCAAAGTTTCGAAAGATAATAGGAACAACTTTATTTTAAACGATTTAACTATTTTTAAAGTTATTTACTGGCGATTAAAATAATTAAAAATAATTATATTTATTTAAATATTAAAGATAAACCCAAGTACCGAAGTCGTTAAATCATTGCCTCCTATATCTATCAAGGCCCGTGCATTGCGTTATATTTCCTACATTGCCTCCTGTATCTATCAAGGCCCATGCATTGTGATATATTTCCTTCATTGCCTCCAATATCTATCGAGGCCCGTGCATTGCGATATATTTTTGAGAACAACAACCAAAATGGGAAGCTCCTCTCAGAACCATAATAATTTGTTTTCTCAGTTATATGAAATGAAAATATGGATAATATTTTCGGCAATTCGATTTGAATGGCTCTTTCTGATGTATCATTCTCTCAGCACTGTTCATAATGGACAGGAACGTAGAGATTCGAGACACTAGGAATTACGATAGTGTTTCAAATCCTCTGTATTGAGGGCTTAAAGGCTTGGAGTGAGTCGAAAGATAAATACACATCCTATTTTTTAGTTGTACCATGCGTACCACAATGTTGCCAGGCGTTTATTGAAGGATGCTTGGGTACTTGGTACAGACTGTTACGTCTACCAAGTTTCCTAGCATCCAAGAATAAATAGGATTCATAGAAGCCAGTGTTAAGGGCATGTCATGGGTCAAGTCGTTAAATATATCGACGCAGTTAAATAGCTGATGGCATTATTTTATCCACTTTCCCATTGCCTTCGAGTGGAAGTTCAACTTTGGCACGGACGACAGATGGCGCTCTTAAACTTCTACCCCCAAAAATCGTTGTTGTCTGCTCGTTTTCCCCTTCCGCGTTTTTTCGTTATAAACTTATGATTTAACGAACTGTTAAGATAAAATTTCATATTTCCTAAGACAGATAAGCTTCTACTCCTTTCATATTACTCCCAGTTAGATTTAATGCTTAAAAAATATATTTTCAATAAAAACTCCGCTTCCACTAGTGGATTTATACTCCTTGTTAGATTAGTGTAGGTGTAGAGAGTAATCATTACAAACGCTAAAAAATATATTTTCAAAAATGAAGAACATAGAACATTTATTCTATATCAAAAAATATTTTGGTGGTAAGATTGCTTTAGAAAAATCCAAACGGCTAGATATTGGTAAAAAAAGACATGTGTAAGCTATTTGTAGATGAGATAATTGTTTTACATGTTTTAAATGAGACTAAAACTTCCACTATTGTGTCTAAAAAAGTGTTGGCCATGTATATTTTTTAAATATGACGGAATTGCGGTTGATATGATAGCGCCCTATTTGCGAAAAAAACCTTTTTTTAAACAGTTGAATCATTCTTTGATAGAATTTCGAAGGAAGAAGTTAAGTGTTAGATTTGCTCGATTAATTTTGTTCGGCAAATAATATAATTAAGCCTTACGTATTACTGAAGGAGATTGATTTTGCCAACCTTTGTGAGTATTTAACTGTTTAATAATTATTTTGGTTAAGTGGGAGCCTAGCTTATGTGTGATTGGGTTGTGGCTTCCATGTTTTGGGGACATTTGGTTTTTATATGGCGAGGTATGATTCAGCTTTGATATGGACAAATGTTACAAATCATACTGGTAGACTAAGAATGCGGTTGAGGTATAGCGAGAGAGTAGAGTTTCCACAGCAATTGAGAGATATTGAAAAGGCTTGAACAATAGACTATTTTAAAATTCAATTCCTGCACTTGCAAAGAATTAAAAAAAGCGATAGATGCATATATTTAGGTTGTTTAAGGGGTAGTGATAGTCATCTCCACTCGGAGAGGTAATATTTTGGCTTTCCCAACTTGTTTTTACCTTGTAAGCTATTGGACACAAGAAATTGCACTGCGGTTATCGGTGATTTTCCAAGGAAAGTAAAAACCTTATTTTGTTAACTAATAGTCCACATTCATTATAATTTTAACTCAAAGGCCTATAATTGACACACATAACCAGTTATATTATCATCAAGTTGTGATAATATGTATATAACGCTTTATGGATGAAGCTCAGTTTGGTACGATGCCACTCAACGCAAGTCAACCAACAAACAATGGTTTCTAACTAAAGAGACTATAGTGAGTAAATCAAAAATAGTCAATATATTTCCTAGCATCCTGCAAGTATTTTTCTATTATTTCAAAGTAAAATATTTGCATCACTTTGGGGGAGAAATTTCTCCGTTAGCGTAAAAAATAGTTTTCTGAACATCGAATCATACGATGTTTGAATCGGTATTTAATGACCAACATTGTTATTAGGTAAAAATTAAATAGCAAATGAGCTATTTGCATGTTCATAACTCAATTTAAAAAAAATGTTTCTTATGTTGTAAATTTATTGTTTTGCAGAAATACAGTTTTTTAATTTGCTGAAGTTAGCAGGGTAGTAGACTACACCTATGGGAGCATCTAATAGCGCTTGTTTAAACTAATCCGCACCAGATATTTGCTTTTCAATCTGAGAAAAACTAATTATGTTAGGAAGGAAGTTATTAACGCAAGTTTAAAGAGAAAATGATAATCATTTAATCGATATCATCGGAAAAATATAATACTTCTCTTCTAATTGTTTTTAGTTTAAGCAGATTAATTGTTTTTAGTTTAAGTAGATTCATTGTTTTCAGTTTAAGTAGATTAAGTTTTATAGTTGTTTATAACAAAGTTTTGATTATTTAAATATATTTATTTTTATTAATAAATTATTTGCAAATTAATGTAATATATAAAAGATTGCTTTCTCAAGGAGGTTTTGTTGTCTAGAGGAGGCTTTGTTGTCTAGTGGAGGTTTTGTTTTCCAGAGGAGGTTTTGTTTCTGTTGATTTCTATTTAACAATGTCAAATTCAACTTTTTATAGCTCTGCTGTTGGCTCCTGTCTAGCCCCTCGTGGATTGGTTCTTGGCAATGAACCCATTTTGGTACCGCCAAGGTCCTCCCCGGCTTCTGTGTTTTGGAACCCTACTTTTATTGCTAGAGATGATGCCTCTAATTTCTGTTTTTCTTTGTTGCTGGAATTTTCTGATGACTTGGCTGTAAGGATGGCTGTTTTCCGAAGAGACGCATACCGAGGATCTTTTCCTTATCGGTATGGAAAGGTAACTCATGAAGCTAATAATTCTTGGCCTGATGCTTTACTTTCTTACAGGTTCTCGTTGAACGCCTGCTTGGAGTGGCGTTCAACGCCTGCTTGGAGTGGCGTTCAACGCCACTGTGGTCAACCTGTACCGAGATGGGCAGGACTCAGTAGGTTGGCACTCGGATGATGAGCGTGGAGTCCACAGCACCATTGCCTCTTTTTCTTTTGGTGTAAGTAGAGCTTTTAAGTTACGTTTTCTTCGCTCTGGTGTCCCTTGTGTATATGTTTCCTTGAACCCTGGTTCACTACTTGTTATGGAGGGCACATGCCAACGGGTTTGGCAACACTGTGTTCCGAAAGAAGCATGCGAGTCTGTGAGACTCAATGTAACTTTTAGGGACATTGAGTAACTCTGTCATTCGTCGTGCTGTGTCTGTCCCTTTGCCCATTTCAGGACTTTCTGCTGGTGCCTTTCCGGAGATGCCCTCGCCCGCCGCTGCCTTTCCGGAGGTGCCCTCGCCCGCCGCTGCCTTTCCGGAGGTGCCCTCGCCCGCCGCTGCCTTTCCGGAGGTGCCCTCGCCCGCCGCTGCCTTTCCGGAGGTGCCCTCGCCCGCCGCTGCCTTTCCGGAGGTGCCCTCGCCCGCCGCTGCCTTTCCGGAGGTGCCCTCGCCCGCCGCTGCCTTTCCGGAGGTGCCCTCGCCCGCCGCTGCCTTTCCGGAGGTGCCCTCGCCCGCCGCTGCCTTTCCGGAGGTGCCCTCGCCCGCCGCTGCCTTTCCGGAGGTGCCCTCGTCCGCCGCTGGCTCTTGTTGGGATTTCGCTCTTTTTTGGTTTGTTGTCCTTCCCTACCGTCTGTAACTTTGGTACAGACAGTCTTTCTTCTTTTTTCACATCTAGAAGAGTTTCCTCCTTTGTCTTTAGCTTCTGCCCCAGTCTGGGTATCGCTTTCTTCCCGTTCTGCCCCGGTTTCTTCTCGCCCTGCCCCGGTTTCTCCTCGCCCTGCCCCGGTTTCTCCTCGCCCTGCCCCGGTTTCTCCTCACCCTGCCCCGGTTTCTCCTCACCCTGTCCCGGTTTCTCCTCACCCTGCCCCGGTTTCTTCACTTCCGGTCTGTTCTGTTTCTATAAGTAATCGCTTTGATTGCCTTTCTTCGGATATTATTGATGGAAGTTCTGGGAAGTATTCTTTTGTTTCTCAGCAGGGTGCCAAGAAGAACTCTGCAAAGAAGAAGACCTCGAGGGAAAACGCCTTTGTTTCTTTTGAAGATGCAACTTTTCTAGGTGCAGGAGAGGAGGAATCCAACTGCCACCCGAAGGAAGATTCTTCAAAAGTTAGCAATGAAGGAAGAAGCCTGCCAGAAGCTATCTCAGTAGGAGTGAAATTTCCTAATTTGGAGGATTTTGAAAAAAAGGGCCAAGTGGAGTGAAAGTAATAGCCACCCTTTGACTAAGCTCAGAAGCGAAAGAGCAGGAGGTGAGTATAAATCTATATATGTCTGTAAGCATTATGGGGAAGTTAAAACCAAGAGTAAAGGCTTAAGGCCAAATCAGCAACACAATGCACGAAACTGCTTATTTAGATTTAAAGTTGCACGTAGGGGGTCTTCTTATCACATTAATTCTGCAAATCTTGTTCACAAAGACCCTGTAAATCCTTCAATATTTGATAAATATCCACAGAATAGAAAATTAGGTGAAATTGGGGAAAATGATGCTAAATTGTTGTGTGGTTTGCACGTACTAACCTTAAAAATTAAAGAATATGTTTCTGATAAGTATGGTAAGGTGGTCACTTCAAAAGATATTCAGAATTTAAGAGCGAAAGTCAAGTTAAGTAATGAGGGAGGCAGAACACAGGGATAGATTTTAATTGACCAGTTGAAAACACTCTTGCCTAAAGATTCTGTAATTGATATTTATACTGACGAAAACGATGAGTTGGAATATGTGTACTTTCAAACGCCTACCAGGCGAACATCATGTGAAAAGTTTCACGATGTTCTTTTTATGGATGGAATGTATAAGCTAAACATAGAAGGGTTCGCTCTGTATGTAATTCCATGCGAGGATGCAAACCTCAACGGTTGACCCGTTTCCTATTTCTTTGTTAGACGAGAAGATAGTGAAACTCTAGATAAGTGCATTTCCAAATTTATCAAAGTTAATAGTTGTATTAGAGAAACTAAAGTTGTCATGGTTGACAAAGATTTCATTGAAATGAATCTAGTTCGAAAACATATTCCTTCGGCGCAGGTTTTGTTGTGTACGTTTCATGTTCTGAATAATTTTAAACGCAAAGTGAGTCAATACGGTCAAAATATGGATATTAAGATGGAATTAATGGTTTATTTAACGGGTACCGTTTATCCTTTTGATCAAGACAATTACGAATTGCAGAAATAGAAATTTAGATTAGTTGCTAGTGATGAATATTTCACGTATTTTCACGTAAATTGGGAAAGTTGTAAAGAGAAATGGTTTAGGTCTTATAGAAAGGAGTTAAAATCTTTGGGAAAGAATACTAACAATTACATAGAAAGCCATAACAATAATATTAAACATTACCTTAATTCGCGAATGAAACTATCTGAAGCTATCGGGGAGCTAATTAAGTTTGAAAAGAATGTAGAAAATGATATTGCTTTTAAATTATATAAAGAAATTAAAACCACTATTGATACAAGGCGCGTTGATAGCTTGCATGTCAAAATTGCTGAGGTTTGTTCGGTGGGAGCGACAAGAGCTGTTTATTCGCAACTTTACAAATTTGAAGCGTTACAGAAACACTATGAGTTTGATCTATTAAAGTTAGAAGTTAGGGTCTTTAAAGGTAAAGGGGTAAATAAAACGTATTCCATCAATATATTGGTGGAGTGTTCTTGCTCATTTAACATTAATTTTGGTCTTCCTTGTTCGCACATATTTTATTGCAAGAAGAGAGAGTTTAGCAGATATGTTTAGTGAAGACCTAATTCTGGCAAGATGGATGAAAGCCATTATATTAGAAAATGCTCCTGGGTTAGAACTTTTACCAGTGACTGTTACTAGATTCAAGGAGGGGAGTAGGGTTTTAACCAAGAATCAAAAATTTAACAAACTTATCATTTTAGCAAAGCAAGTTGTCGATTTAGAATACCGGGAAATGTATGAGTTTTTATCAGATGTTCTTAAAGCCAAACAGTTGAATCAAAAAATATTATTATCTAAAGGTAAAATTTCTAACAGTACGAGAAACTCTAATTTTTAAGTGTTAGAATCCAGGATGATGTGGGTGTGTCAGAATTAGGTGTGGGTGTTAGTATCCAGGATGATGTGGGTGTGTCAGAATTAGAAGGTGTGGGTGTTAGTATCCAGGATGATGTGTGTGTGTCAGAATTAGAAGGTGTGGGTGTTAGAATCCAGGATGATGTGGGTGTGTCAGAATTAGAAGGTGTGGGTGTTAGTATCCAGGATGATGTGTGTGTGTCAGAATTAGAAGGTGTGGGTGTTATTATCCAGGATGATGTGGGTGTGTCAGAATTAGAAGGTGTGGGTGTTAGTATCCAGAATGATGTGGGTGTGTCAGAATTAGAAGGTGTGGGTGTTAGTATCCAGGATGATGTGGGTGTGTCAGAATTAGAAGGTGTGGGTGTTAGTAAGGGTGTCTGTGTTTGTGTCTGTCACCGCGTTCGCAGTTGGGACAACGGAGCAAACGTGTTCGCAAATTCCAGACCGCGTTCGCAGTATACAAATTCTACATCATTGCTTTATCTATGCTATTTAACGAAAATCATTAACTAGTCATTACACCTTCATCTGCTGACTAACCGCCAATTCTTTCACTTAATACCCTCAGTATTTATTGGCTTCTAACAACACCACCATGCACTAGTCCTTCGTGTACACCACGTACACACATATCTATTCTTATTGGCTTCAAACACCACCATCTACTGGTCTTTCGTTTATACTACATAGACACCAATTTGCAACATTGGCTACTAACACCACCATCTACTGGTCTTTCGTTTATACAACATAGACACCAATCTGCAACATTGACTACTAACACCACTATCTACTGGTCTTTCGTTTAAACTACATAGATACCAATCTGCAGCATTGGCTTCTACTACATCATCATCCTTAGGCTTAAAGGGATATTTTCATGTTAATTTATGGTAACCAATCCTAAAAAAAATTATTAAAACCGGTAGAGTTTGAAGCGAGGATTCCAAATATATATATATTATATTTTATAATATCGTTACTAATTTTAAAATTAATTTTAAACTTTTAAACTTTCGACTTGGGCGCCTACTACTGGCAAAATCATAAAACGCCGTTTCCCGCCAAATTGAAATTGTTCAGCGACCCCCCAACCGCCTCTACCCATGAAGTGTAGGAGGAATTCTTCTAACAGTAGATTTCATTCTGTAGTTTTTTTGGGCAACATGACTTATCATTTCTGCAGTTTCCCGAGGTTGATTATTGCTATTGGTCGTGTAACTCGTGTTTAGTTTTACATTATCGTGTTAAGACTCAATTTAAAGAATTTGTGATCTTTAATGTAAGTTATATTCTATCCAAACGTCTCAAAGCATTACAAGCGAGATTTTTTTAAACATTTGATTAAGACATTGACCTTTAAAGTAAATATGGACACTAGGCCTTTGCCAAAGTCTTCCAAAATGTTTGGAAAAAATGTGTAGTTCCTCAATGTTGCGGGGATGATTATAAGAAACCGCGCTCTTTTCATAATTTCCCATCAAATGAAAAACTTCGCGAAAAATGGATTAATAATACCAGAGGGGAATAAGAGAGAAGGAACACACTTTATATCTCCATAATGCTTTACACTCGTAACAACAGTCTTACCAACCTCAAATCAACTACCCTTCACTGATTGGCTATCAAACTTCTGTCTTAGCTGTGACGTCAGATAAGAAGGTGACGTCTCGCTTGACGTATAAAAAGTAGTTTTGTTTACAACTTTACATTGAAGGAGATAAAAATGGCCGAATTTAATGTTGATAAACGAAATCAAGCTGTGCAATTAATTTAGACACACGGGAATTGAGAACATACCAAAATCAGATAATTTGAAGGTAATAAATAGATGAAAACTAATTATTCTGAATTAATATTAGAATATAAAAATTAGTTTCAATAAAATACATACTTGAGGTTATAATTACACAAGAACGAAACATGGACAGCCCTAAGCCTTTGGAGAATGAAAATCTAGCAGAAATATAGGCCGCCTGACACCGCGGAGAAAAGAACTATATTTGCTGTAAATTGGTTAAAAGCTGTGTACTTGCGCAAAGTTTTCGCGGTTTTCTTGAGGTTGGTCGGACTCCCGTTACCATAGCAGGCTCTAATGTCTCCCTTCTCGCTTATTCCCTTCTGATAATACTAATCTCCCTAACTTTGACTACAAATCTTCTTCTCTAATTTGCTCACTTCATTTTGAAAGTGATTGTTTTGAGCAAAACCCTGAAGTTGCAGCTCAACTGCAATCTTCGAGTAGCTCTTCATTAATATTAAGAACAAAATTAAAAAAAAACGCGGTTCCGACAATCTTTACAACATTACCAATCCCAAGTTCATCCTCTTCCATATCAGCTACGGCGAATAATCCACCAAAAAACGTCGAACTGAGGTAAGTTTGTTTTTTTCAAGAAAGTTGTTTTGGCTCTTGAATTGTTTTTAGACTAGGGTGAGAATTTTATACTATTTTACAGGACAGTGTTAAAAGTACTAGAGATCAATATGTTCAATGTTTACCGCCCAAACTTATGGGTTTTGTTAAGGACGCCTGCGTGCAAGTTCAAAGTAAAAAATCGTCATTAAGAAATGCTGGTATGCCTTGTGAAATTTTTAATTTAATCATATTATAAGATTGTAAGAAAACCTATGTTTACTTAAAGGCTGCCAAACAGACCAAATGGGAATAGAAGTTGCATGCCAAACAGATGCGCAAAGCCCTGATACATCTGAGGAAATTAGCGGTAGTCAAGAAATTAAGCGTTTCTTGGATGAAGAAGAAGATGAAGGGCAAGCCCCTAATCCCTTAGATGTTAGTTATACTCCATCCGAGCTACCTCAGGAGGATATTACTGAGTGCGTGTTTGTTTTTATGTTTGACTCATTAGAATTGGTCTAACTGATTACTTTCAGTGTTAGAAATTTCGACTTGAACCCCGAAATCGCGATGACGGAAAGAAAGTTTTTAGTATTTGAGAGTGCCTTGCTTCAGTTGTTTCATTTCTGCTTCCAATGCCTTCTTCCATGTGATGTAAAAACAACGACCTATGGCTCGATGGTAACCGTAGAAGCTACATGCCAAAGAGGACATGCAAATATGTGGAAAAGCCAACCTATGCTAGGTCAAAAACCTCTAGGAAATATTATTATTGCTGCTTCGATCCTGTTTTCTGGTCTTAACCCTACGCAGGCGCTGCAGATGCTAACATTTGCTCGTATACAAAGCATCAGCAAAGCGACATATTTTCGAGTTCATAAAAGCTTTTTGATTCAGTCTATTCGAGAAGTATAAAAATATTTTCGTTATAATGCAACAGTATTAATTGATTAGCTTCAATTGGATCAGGTTTGGCAAGAGGAGCAAAAAACTATTTTAAATTCTTTAAAAAAGAAAAAGATGAAGCTTGGAGGGGACGCTAGGTCTGATTCCCCAGGTTTCAGCGCAAAATACGGAACTTACGTATTTTTTGAAAGCCAAATTAAGAAAATTATTCATCTAGTTCTCGTACAAGTAAGAAATTACAGATCCAGAGTTTTTTTTAATATATAATTATTTTTTTTAATGTAGAGCAATGAAGTTAAAAATAGTGTGGCGATGGAGCTTGAAGGGTTGAAACGAGGTATAACGTTCCTTATTAATTCTGGTTTAAAAATCGCTTCAATTGTCACTGATCGCCATGTGCAAATCAGAAGCTATCTTAAAAAATTCCATCCGAAAATAAAACATCTCTTCGACTGTTGGCACATGGTCAAATGTAAGCGCGTATTAGTTTTCCTTATCCATTTGAGAAAAAGATTAGCCTTATTCTGGTCACGGTGACTTTCCCATTTATCTAAAATTTAATCAAATCTTAGCTCTGAAAAAAAAAATCCACGCTGCTGCTACGAAAGAATACGCTGTTTTGGATGAATGGAATAAAAGTGTGCAGAATCACATGTACTGGAGCGCAACCTCTAGCAAGGGAAATGCTAAGTTGATTAAAGCTAAGTTCATGTCAGTTTTGCGACACGTTGCGAATATTCACAGTGGCCATGGTAAGCCATTTTCAAAATGCACTCACGGAGATCTCTCTTTGGATGGGAAAAAAAGAGAATGGCTTATTCCAGGTACTATCTAGTTTTAAGAGTTATTTCTGATATGTTATTAAACATTGCTATCTAATTTAACAGGACAGCCTATTTTTGAGAAATTCAAAAAAATAATTTGTCTGTTTGAAAAAGATATTTCACAAATATCTCCGGAAACCCAGACATCAAGCGTTGAAGCTTACAATTCTGTCCTAATCCACTTTGCACCAAAAAACACCCATTATTCTTATTTGGGAATGGAAGCGAGGTAACCTAACTTAGTGTACCCCCAAGTTTTAAATTGCATCCAAAATAATTTTGTGCTTGTCAATTTCCAAAGAATGTTAATAGCTGCTCTCCACTACAACGAAAACTCTGATAAAATTCAAGCGACGATAAAAGATGGTAATTTAAGGTGGAATATATATTTCCCAAAGGCCAAAAAGGGGAATATTCCGTTAGACCAATAATGCAAGCATCGACTTTTGGTAATAACATAAATGAATGCGAAAAAATAAGGAGTTTTTACATAGATGTTGTTTAGTAAAACAAGCGATCATGATATTATTTCTTTAGATTATGCAGATAAGTTATTCGAGAAATTGTTAACAAAATGTAACAAATCTTATGAAGAAGGCCTGAGTGAGAGCTTAATTAGTACACCTGCGATACCAAGACCACTGTCATCACATTTTGAACACCCAGATAAAGAAAAAGCCGTTGAGGCTCTTAAAACCAAGCGTCGTTTTTCACATTAATTACACCCTAATTTTTTTTGGAAGAATTACATTAAATGACAAATTTTGAAGAGTCATTTTAGAAAAATTTAAATGTTTATTAATAAGTAAAATAAAAATATATTATTTACAAGTGAGCATGAATTATTTGTCTTTATAAGTACAGAATGGGAAATAGAGAATTCTAGTGGTGACACTAGTACAGATTTATCAGGCTGTGTTAAATCACAATGACCTTATAATATTTATGAGTCAGACGAGAGCGACTTTTCTTCAGTGAGGAACATTAAAAGTTTGGTCATTAAATTATGGAACTATCTTGGGCCAGGTTCAGTAAAACCTTGATAGTTTTCTGATGGAAATTCCCTTCGTATTCTATTTACAGCACAGCTTGGAATTGGCCGCCGGACTCTTCTTCCTAAAATTCGATAAATCCATCGAGTGTATAATCGATAAATTATATATCGATAGGTGCTGAAAAATTAGAGAAACCATTTTAATTTTGTGCATGTGTACCTAACTTTTTATTATTTCGAAAGATAGTAAATAATAAAATAAATAAATAACAAAATCAATCATACGCATTTCTTTCATCCTCCGCTGGCACAAAATTATTCTCACTGAACTCATCGAATAAAATGTCCAGAATGTTACGGTTCATTAAATCGTTGAAAGTTTCGGTTTCAATGACACAATTGAAACCTTCCATTTTTTCAATAAGACGTTGGTTTGGGGGTTCGTCACGACAGCAAAAACTTTCTTCCACCGTTGGCATTATAAAACAAAACCCACAGTTGCACCTGTAAAATAAACTAGTAAACATTGGTTCGAAAAAATGGAATATGAGGGAATGAAATTTAAAATATATTATTACCAATCAGTATTGTGCAAACGGGGATCGTCAACTTCCATTACAAGTTGGGCTTCTGGTTCATGGGCCAAAGGTTCAAATTGATAGGGTTGTAAGCCAAACTCCTCATGCTCACTATCTGAAGACGCGTCGTTTTCATTTGATTCATTAATAATATAAGATTGTTCTGATTCAACACTGTCTGATAAATCTGAACTATTATCACCACTAGAATTCTCTAATTCCGATTCCGAAGATGAGTTACTAGACATAATTGGGTTGAAAAGTTCCCTAAATTCGCCTTTCCGGCAGCTTAGCAGACGACAGTAGAAAAAACACTGTAAAACCCCCCGTATACTCAAAACTCACCCTATTTCTCGACAACCAATGGCATCGCCCTACTTTGTGATGTCACAACGTAGGAAACAAGCCTGCCTGTGTCCATCATACAATTTTAATTTTTTAACCAGAAACGGAATTTTTATTAATTAAAAACATTAATTGGACTTAAAATGAATACCACATAATTCTACGCCTATTTTTCTATATGTAATCACTTTCCGTTTATTTTAGTCGGGAAAACTTGATTCTAACCCTTTAAGATGTACGCGGCGAGCGGCTAGGGTTACGAGAAACGTCTAGCCTCCCAATGGCAGGGCTTCCACCAAAGGTTCACGCAATTGCGCATTTTCTTACTCCTAATATCAATCGCCTTATATACCCTAAATTTACAAAAGTTCTGATATAGGTGTTCGCTAGAAGTGAAACGTTAACAATAGCTATGTTTAAAATTATTTTAGGAATAAAGTTTCTAAAATCGACATATCTACAGATAATGTAAAATACTGACGATTAAAATAATTCATATTACTTATATTTATTTAATTATTTAAGATAAACTTCTTTATTTGAAGAGACCCAAGTGAGAGTTTATATAGAAAGAGTAATGAAGATTGCACCTTAATTGAAACACTACGCATATCAAAGTTAATATAGAACGAGTAATGACGATTGCATCTGAATCGAACACCATAAGCGTGTCAAAGTTAATATAAAGCGAGTAGGATGAAAAGATCTCTTACAAAACGATAACAATTTCTTTTTGCAGAATTCTAAATGAAAATATTTTAAATATGTTTCGGCCTTATATTTTACGATATGTGCATTCAAAATTATTCTTAATCAGACAGCCTAGCAGAAGAGAACTGTCGCAATAAAAGTTAAAGTAATGTGCCAAATTTATGTACAAGAGAATAATTTTCTTCTTTTAAAAAAAGCTCTAATAAAATCCGGTTTAAACCAGCAAAAAAACCATACCAGTGCTCTTTTCCAGAAAAATCCGGATTTTTGGCAACCCTGAGAGTCAATTCACGCTATTTACAAATACTATTGCCAAATTAAGCATTTATGCAACATTAATCGTGCTTTTAAAGACAATCTGCCGAACTTCTAATATCATTTCTAAGTTTAATCGTGTTAAAGGTAGGAAATATTGCGCCAAGTATGTCAAATTACTCAAGCAAATGGAGGGAATAGGTGTTAAATATTTAATTTTTCTATAATTAGGGAAAAATTTGATTTGTAAAACAACACATATTTACACCATTTCAAGTCCCTATTTACACCATTTCAAGTTCCTATTTATCCCATTTCAAGTTCTTATATACCCCATTTCTAGTCTTTGTTTACCTCGTTTCAAGCCCCTTTTTACCACCGTTTCAAACCTCTATTTACTCCCTTAAAATTTCCTATTTGCATCATTTCAAAATCCTAATTACCATATTTCAATGCCCCCATTTGCCCAGTTCAAAACAATGTTTACCCCATTTCAAGCCCACATTCACCCACATTTCAAGCCTTTAAATACACCAATTCAAACATCTTTTTGCCCTATTTAAAGTCCTAATTCACTTCATTTCTAGTTACTCTGATGCACTATTTAAATTTTATTTAATAAGTGGTGTTTCTTCTTTACATCTTTTATTTCATGGCATTTAACAATTCAGCTTCACTTTCAAATTAGTTTAAAACCTTTTATTGTGGTGCTAAAAGGTGTTTTTTTATTACACTTAGGCATCATTTGCGTACCTTTTAACAAACGGAGTTTTTTTAGTCTTTTTACATCTTTTATGTAAGCAAATGGTTTTTAAAAAATTAGCTCCATTTTCATTTTATTTAACACCATTTAATGATATAATCGACGGTGTTATTTTAATGCATTGAGCACCTTTTATCGAATGATATTTATTGAATCCTTTTTACACCATTCATTATAGCTAATGGTTTTAATAATATATCGCACTATTTTAATACCATTTCAACACCCGGTCAAGGTGTACAAATAGTGCAGAATAAATTCTACAAAACTACAACACTATTTAGGTACCATAATGTTTTTAAAGTGTAGTGTCACCAAGAATTAACAAATACACGTTACTTTACAGTGCAGATTTACCAAGTGGAATTTCAACAAGTTCAAATTTACGCTTAAGACACAAGCTTAGTAAGTTCTTACGTGAACAATAACTGGATATTTTAATCATGAAGTTACGTTAGAATATTGATGGGTTTACAAATTTCGATTTCTGTTGACTGATACAAGCGGGAACTAAGGGAATATGGTCTTTGACTCAATTATGGTTTGAGACACTTTTTAGGTAGTGGGAAAAACACGAATCCCAATGTTTATTGATTATGGTGACAATTCTGTTAAGCTATGTTTACAATTACATGCGAATCAGTTCAGAACTGGCTTGTCTAGTTGGTTTTGAAATACCTTCTCTCTCCTACTAAGTAGCAATTTCGACAGTCTTGGCTCAGACTTTAAAACGCTCTAATAACTACTGTCTGCAAAGTCTCTTACTATTCTTACTCGAAAAGGGTGGTTTCGGTATTTTTGGGATAGTATTACATATATAAATATATTATTTTATTTAGTGTTGCAAAACCTAACCTGTGTACTTAAGACTAGCCTTATCCCAGTTGACAATTTCCTAAAGAGCAGAAACTAAACACCAAACCATCTTCAAATTGGCTCACAGAGAAAGTAAGGAAACAGTGGATGTAATTAGGTTCATGATTATTAATTTCAATTAAATCTGGAAGGTTTTCGAACCTCTAAGTGTAAAACAGACTTTAGGTGTCACATATTCCCATAAAAGGTTTAATCGCTGCAACATCGTTGTACTATACATTTCTAGCCTTAAAGTTGGGCAATGTCAAAAGTGCACTATTTGAGTTGGTTTGAACTTCCGCGTCAATAGCAAAAAAAATTTTATCATTGTGACATGCAAAACTAAAAATTTTAAACAATATTAATTGTTCCACTTAAGGGAATATTTACTGTCTACATCCAAAAATGTAACGTGGTTTGTTTTAAACACGTTACCAGTTTTTTATAAAATTGTGTTGTAAATCGAAAATGGAAACTTGAACGGTGTTATGGTTATATTATTCTTAACTAAGAATTGTTTTGAATGTAAAAGTAAATTTTTAAAACTCTTTTTATTCTTGTTAAAACATTACCAACGCTCCTATAATGTGTCAGTTTTTAGCGCAAATATTACCAAACTTATCAAATGAGGGTCGTTAAGCCTAAAAGCATTTCTGAAAAGCCTGTATCAGATTTGATGTGCGAAAATTCCATATTGGAAAAAAGAGACCGGGGAATTCCTAAAAGTGTTTGCTCGTTTGCTGGAGACCCACCTCATATTTTAACTTTTGTCAAAAAGTTTAATTCTGAACGTTATATTCAAAAAATGAATTTGATTATTTTTGTGAGGAACGTCAACCTTAACAAAATTTAGGAAATTCAAATGAACAACTGAAAATGTTAGATGTAGGTGGGAGCACTATTTTATAGTTGCTCCAAGGGAGAATGAACTATATATAGAGCTTCTTGCTGCAAAAAATAAAGATGGCAAGTGTAGTAGCACGCATAATCAAGTGAATCAAAAAAGGAATGGGAAGTTTGAGAAGTATAAACTTGAACTTCTGTGGACCAAATAAACTTGAATAAAATATAGTTACAGAAAAGGCAATTTCATGACTTAACCGGAATACGTATCCAGTTCCATATCTCTGAGAGCCCACTCCAAGCTTGATTTTTTCGAACCGTACCCGATTTCACAGATCAAGGCCAAGATGCACAGCATGGTCAAAGCCGCGAACATTACAAACATGACGCTGATATCGTGGAAGGACGTCTTCGAAAATTCCATATTTCTTTTTTGAATCAGATATCTCGAGCAACGTTGTTGGTTCAGAAGGAAATTTGCTCGAATTTGATGTAAAGTTTCCCAATAATGCATAATTCTGCAATTTCAATAGCAGAATTACGTTAGCAATAAGTACCTGGAGTCTCATTGAAATCTTTTCAATGGTGCGCGAGCTCGCTTTCCTATGACAACACGTGTAATTTTGTGAAAGAAAAGAACCGAACAAAATTCAAATATCAACTGACTCTCATCTCATGGTGAAAGACCAGGGAGGAGAGTTATTATAACAAATATAATATTATAACAAACAAGTTGGGAAAACCAAAATATTACCTCTCCGAGTCAAGAGGTCTACTACTACAAAGTTATTTACCTATATATGGAATTATTTCTCTATTTTGAAGTAAAAATTTACGAAATATTGAAGCAGTATTCCAAGCATAGCGAATATACAGTAAAGCAGACGACATTTTACATCCAATAAGGATAAATCTTGGACACATGGAAATCAGTCAATGGCAAAAAAAACAGGAAATGAAGTCTACGCTCCAGCTGCTTACCCTATATTCTGATAGCTACATTCACAACTGGTTAGCAGTGTAAACACTATCGTCTCGTCTCACCTCAACAATATTCTTAGTTTGCCAACATGAGTGTTAACGTTAAATAATACCAAAGCTAAATTGTAGCTAGACGCACTGCTAATCAATGCGCACCATAAAGAGATTAAAAGCTCTGTAGCTTAGCCCTACTAATCTAATTGCCACCATGATCTTCTCTTCTATTATAAAATCTTAACCTGATTATTTAAGAGTGTATTTAACTTTCAGCTCACTCTGAACCGTTGATGTCTCTTCATTTCAGACACGAAAATCAAAACCCAAAGTTTTCTTCACTTCAGGCCTCAATTATTTACTCTTTAGTTCACTAAGCCTATTGAGGGTAATACTAGATATACCCGCCGGAGTTTAGGGCTTAGCTTCCTTCATAAAATCACTAAACCAAGAATTATTCTATATACAGATGTAGTATAGCTTAAGTAATATATAAACAGCCATTTCAAATAATAATATTAAAATAAATCTTTGGAATATCAAAATGAAACAGATCTTTAAAGCTACAAAAGTACTAAATGCATCATAATTACGAAAAATATTTCCACATATTCACTTTATATTAAGGATAAAGGGAATATTATGGTTCTGAAGGATTTCTTTACACATCAAAACAAAACGAACTTCTAACGTGGCGCACTAGTGTAACAACGGACGGACACACACAGACAATCAAATAGGCAGCTTTTCAACCCTTTTCGTACTAATTTTGAATTGAGAAACAAGATTATCTTAAATATTAAAATAAATATAATTATTATTTAATATTTTCTTCGTTAGTTATTCGCCTTATTGAACGTTACATCGTTTTAAAAAAGAACAATTAAACATTCTTGAGAGACTTGACTAATATTGGCGTTTGAAATGAAGCATACGCCGGTTGCTTTGCCTTACTCAAATAGGTGGTATATAAGGGTGTCGAACTACAGCTAAAAGCAAGAACAACCGCAATTGCGAAAACCTTTGGTGGACAACCCACCCTAGGGAGGCTAGACGTTTCTCGTAACCCTAGCTGATCGCCGCGAATGTCTTAAACCCAACGATGACGATGGAGTTAGAAGCCAATGAGACAGATTGGTGTCTATGTGGAATAGACGCAAGACCAGTACATGGTGGTGTTTAGAAGCTAGTATGTACAGACTGGTGTCCAAGTGGAATGGACGAGGACCAGAAGATAATGGTGATTAGAAGCCAGTATGTACAGTTTGGTGTCCTTGTGGAATGGACAAAGACCAGAAGATGGTGGTGTGAGAACTCAAGTAGAGGAGCTATTTCCGTGACTGTGAATGCAGTTCGGAAATGGCGAACACGTTTGCTCCGATTTGGAAATTGCGAACGCGGTCACGTGGGTGTAACAACAGACACACAAACACACACACAAACAAACAAACAGACACACACGATCGTTACAGAACCTCTCCGTGACATACGTCACTCGGAGAGGTAAAAAGTAACCTTTGTATGTCGTTTCTACTATTTTAACGTAGCTGATAATGCGAGTCGAGTTCTCGCACAATCACGTAACAGTTTTAGATGAGTAATTTTTTTCAAAAAAACTTTTTTTAACCCACGCTTTACTGGCCTTATTGTTATTGTTCCTGTTCATTTCATTGAGTACTGTGAATGGGGCTGTTAGTCGCTGCGTACTGTACTCAACATATATTGTTTTAAGTGTTAAGATTTTAAAAACCTTCAATGTGTTTTACAAAACTTTTTACAACTGTGATAATTGGGGTTTTCATATTATACAATACTTTTTCCCTTAGAATTTCTCCACGATTCAGCCAATTATATTATTGCTTTTTTCATCAGTACGCAAAATAAAAGAAATACCAAAAATATATAATATTTCATACAAAAGGTCTGGGAGAACTCTTGCGAGCTTGTACGCGATATTTACGGTGAGTGGGTAATACTGCGTTCCCTCTTCGAGTAGTATAAGCCTTTTCTTTCTGCTCTTTAAGATTTTATGGGGGTAAAGTGGGGTGTTCTACGTCTTACTAGAGGGGTTAGGAAGATGCAAGACAAACACCTACCTCTTTTCACTTATGATTCAACCTCGCTAACGCTAGACCAGATGTTAGAATGCAGTCAGTTGTGGAGAGTTAAGGCCTTTTAACGGGAACGAGGGGCTTATAAAATTTCTGAATCAAAAGTGACCGCGTTTCATGGTATGTGTCAATTGAGAGTCAAAATAGATTCTAATCCAAATTTTAATATTCAACACAATATTCAATCTTGTTCATAAATTTCCACACACTTTTATAGGGGTCAAAATAAAAAATTAAACAAAAATCAAAAGTAATATCCTCTATGGAATGTCTCCTTTAAGTTTCAAATTTAAATTTTAGGGGTTTTTTAGGTTAAAATCGTGCAGTTATGCACTAAAATTCAAAACTAGAAAGTTAGGATTTTTTAAAAAAAATGAATCAATCTGTTAACCATAATCTAAGTTCTTTAACCATAGTTTCAAGTCAGTTTATCAAAATAATATCAAGTTTTTAATTTCTTACGCCAAGAAGTTTTTGTTCCATATTCTTCTTAGGGGTTCAGGATCTTTTTTCTTTCTTTTTTACACGATTTAAGGGTTTTAATTCAGGATCTTTTTTCTTTTCTCGCGATTTAATAACAATTCGCGCACTCGCGATCCTTCTCTTCTTCTAGGGGTTTTAGGGGTTAAAAAAATATCTCCGAGTTTTCTCTTCCGAAAATAAACATTCAATTTGACGAAAAGTAAAGGTATCAAATGAATAAAAAAGTTACTCCGGACTTCTAAAAATTTCTTAAAGATGAGCCGACAGAGTTTCGTTAAGCATTTCAGGAATCGACTGAGGGTGGGACAGGAGGGACTTCGTATATATAACTTCTAGTTTCTCGCAAGGATCTCTGGGACAATGACGTTTGTTGATTGACTTTGGTTTGGCGAATAGTGGACCATATTTATTACGTAGCCGGGCGGATTCATGTTATCAACGAATAGGCAAAACTTTTAAATCTGGGACCAAATGGGGATTGGTCAGTTTAAGGGTTAAAAAAAATGTTCTAGAAGTTTCTCGGGCCAGGTACCAGGATAGTGACTCAAGGTCTTGTTGCTTGGGGTCTAAATCAGCGTGACATTTCTCTGGGTTCTTGGAAAGTATTTTAGTTGCTAGGTATTTCATTTTACACTATGGATATAGGGGTATAGGATCGTTCTAGAAAGTTTTGTGTCAACATTGAGGGGCTAGTTCCTCTTCTATTGTACGAAAGAATTTCTTTTCAGTTTTTTAAAGGGATAGGTTTAAGTTTAAAGGGCTAGTAATATATTTATAATGTTAATTTAAGGTATTTCGTTATTAATTTAATGATTAATTGTAAATTTAATTCGATTTTTGGGTTAAGATGGTTACAAAGGAAGTTAAAATCCAGACCCTAAAGGTAGACGGTTATTGTCCAGTCAACAAAGAAGTGTTTGAATACATGGGCTGCTATTATCAGGGATGTAAAATTCACTTCCCCCACAATAGAAACAAGATGTTACATGGTGACCCTACTGAAACGTTAAACACAAGATACACAAAAACTGAGAAGAAAATTAGCAAACTAGAGTCACTAAAATATAAAGTCAATGTCAAATGGGAATGTGAGTGGCAACAAGACAAAATAAATAACACCGAAATAAACGACTTTTTGAAGCGGAACTACATCCGCGTTAAAACATCCAAAAGGTTAAACCCTCGCGACGCCTTCTTTGGAGGCAGGTGTTGCGCTAACAAGCTCTACCATAAAACAACGGGTACAGAAAAAATGCACTACGTTGACTTCACTAGCCTATACCCATTCGTCAACAAAACGGGAAAAATTCCTATTGGCCATCCTCAAATTATTCTAGATAATTTCCCCGACATCTTCTCTTTTGATGGACTCCTCAAATGCGATGTACTCCCGGCTCAAAATCTAATACATCCTGTTTTGCCAGCTCGTATAAACGGTAAGCTCACATTCCCCTTGTGTTACACCTGTTGCAAAACTCAATTCCAGGGGGACTGCACCCACACACCTGATCAAAGAGAGCTGCGGGGTACTTGGGTAACCGATGAGTTGAGGTACGCCGTGGAGCGAGGATACAAAATCACTCAGATGTATGAAGCTTGGTCGTACCAGGTAACACAATACGATCCCAATACTAAACAAGGCGGGCTTTTTAAAGATTATGTAAACGCCTTCCTTGAGTATAAAACGCTGGCTAGCGGGTTCCCTGCCGAATGTGTCTCTCAGGAAGACAAAGAAAACTACGTCAAAAATTACAAAAAAGTCGAGGGGATCGACTTAGACATCGATAAAATAGAAAAAAAAGGATGGGTTGCGATGCCTTAGTAAGCTCATGCTTAACTCTTTTTGGGGAAGTTTGGACAAAACACAAGGCACGTCTCAACAGATATAATAAAAGACGCCAAGACTCTATACGAGTTACTACTTAACCCAGACAAAGAGGTCAAAACTCTATTGACATTAAATGACAACACTATTCTAGTCAAATCAGAAGATATTTCGGAAAACGAGATAGCTCACAAGCATACAAATGTAGTTATAGCATGCTATACTACAACTATGGCACGCCTTCACCTCTTAAAACATCTCGAGATGGTGGGAGACCTATGTTTCTATATGGATACGGACAGCCTTATCTACCTCTCGCCAGATGGAGTCCCTATACTACCCACAGGAGATTATCTTGGTGAGCTTACGGGTATCTTAAGTAAATTTGTAAAATTAATTTGTATATATAATTTTTGTATTTTAATTAATTTGGGATTTTGTCTGCAGACTTTTTTATTATTAATTGTGATTAGTAATTAAAATAAAAATTGCCATTATTTTTTTACTCTATATTATGGTCTTTATAAATTTATTCCTACAAAACCATCCCTTGTTATAAGCATATACAATCAATCAATCAAATATTGACAGGTAAAGAGTGGAGATCGGGAAAACCCGACTCCTCCCCCTTGAGTGGCCGCCATCTTGAATTACTCCATACTGGCTGCATATTCTCTTACTTAACTTCCATCATGTCTTAATCAACGTCTCAATGTTTTAACTTACTGAGACTCAGTATTTAATTTAGCCGCAACAGTAATATCATCGCGATAAAAAACAAGACGGCCAAAGGGCTCGTAATAGTAGCCACATCGTACGAGTGAATAGCCCCTCTATACCCCACCCTAATGAGTGGATAACCCCTCTATACCTTACCCTAATGAGTGAATAGCGCTATCTTTTACAATGCTTAAATGATTTACCGTGCATAAAATCAGAGTTAATAGCCGCTCGATGCCCTACTCTAAACAGTGATAAAATTATAACCGTATAAATTTACTTATGCTGTAACTCTAATATTCCGGCGAATCGAAGAACAGATAGTTTTGGTGATAATCCCCTCGATGAGTTTACAACATAGACCTATGCCGTTGCACACTTATCGCATCTTATAAATTTCTAACGAGGACTTATGCCCAGAAACTTTTGAAAGAGAAAATTTAGTTATAGTGATTAGCCATTTTAGTGATTATCCCCTCGAATTACCCTTAGCAATGCTAAAATCATCAAACGCATAACGCTCATTTAACACTATGTTAGCTCTATCTAAACCCACATTTGGATTAACCACCAAAACGTTCCAGTCAAACATGACGATAGCTACCGAACGAGAACGAAACACACGAGGAGCGCGGTTGGAAACGTGGAAAATCGTTATCTATTTAATTAGCACATAAATAAAAAGAAAATAAATATAAAAACCCCAAACACAAAAACTCATAAGTATCCGACCCCACCTAGAAAAATTCAAAAGCATCCGACCCCACATCACCCCGACATTTTAGAGATAAAACTAAACGATAAAACCTTGCGGTGTCTATCAAGTCTTTATGGCTCGGTGATAGAATGTCTTACTACTGCGTGAACGACCCGGGTTCGAATCCCGGCTGCGACCAATAGAAGGTATTTAAAATAAAATCTCTAACCAATCTCAGTTACCCCTATGAGGTACTATCGAATTCCATTTAATCTAAAAGCTAACGATAACGAAGCGACAACCCCGGCCACAACTACTACGACGGCTCGGGACAAAATAAGAGCCTCATCGTATACTACGATGTGGCTAAAAACGGGTATCAGCTGAGGTTAAAATGGTACCAATTCACCGTGTATTTGCCCGTTATTGGCGTGCGCATTCCATTGAAGAGTTACTAAATTATGGATCTCTATGATGTTACTTTTAAGACGCAATAGTGAGCTTGTAGCACAGAAATATAATGTAACGAGAATTTTAGATTTTAAGTTTTTAATTTGAGGTAAATACTTCCAAATTTTTGGAGTATCCTATATACTATTACACGTTACGCTTTAAAGCAGTGACGGTTAGCTTAGCTAGTATTTCTTGAATAGTAATATGGCGTATCCCCATTCCCTTAATCAAGCGTCGATATTTTCATTATTTAATCTTTGTTTTGCCCACAGTGTCGAAAGAATCTTTGAAACTAGTCTACTTTCCACACATTTCTTTAACGCTAAATTTAAGCTTTGGTCCCATTGAACCGAATTCCCATTCGACAGAAGGGGGTTTTTTTGGGGTCCCATTCGACCGAACGTAGCCAAAGGTGCGATTTTATTATAGTCCCATTGGACCGAAATTCTATTGAACTGAAAGAAGACATACTGTGTGGTTTTGCATTAAATATATTTTTAATTTCACAACTTATTATTGTTAAAATAAATGTGAGTTGAAAATGTATTACTGCACTTATTTTAACTACGTTTTAATTACGGCGAACCTCATCTACCCTATCCTAACCTAACCTAAGCAATCGTAACCTAACCTAACCTAACCTAACCCAACCCAACCTTGTTTGGAGGTAAAAAGATCATTTATATGAGTATTAAAAGCCCGCCTCTTACCACGAACAATTTATTAGCAATAATAGAAATATTTTGGAAAAGATGTCAGATAATTAATTGGAGAATATTTTGGAAAAGGTGGCAGCTAATTAATAGGAGAATATTTTGGAAAAGGTGGCAGCTAATTAATAGGAAAATCTTTTGGAAAAGGTGGCAGCTAATTAATAGGAGAATATTTTAGAAAAGGTGGTAGCTAATTAAAAGGAGAATATTTTGGAAAATGTGGCAGCTAATTAGTAGGAGAATGTTTTGGAAAAAGTTGCAGCTAATTAATAGGAGAATATTTTGGAAAAGGTGGCAGCTAATTAATAGGAGAATGTTTTGGAAAAGGTGGTAGCTAATTAGTAGGAGAATGTTTTGGAAAAGGTTGCAGCTAATTAATAGGAGAATATTTTGAAAAAGGTGGCAGCTAATTAATAGGAAAATCTTTTGGAAAAGGTGGCAGCTAATTAATAGGAGAATGTTTTGGAAAAGGTGGTAGCTATTTAAAGGGAGAATATTTTGGAAAAGGTGGTAGCTATTTAAAGGGAGAATATTTTGGAAAAGGTGGTAGCTAATTAAAAGGAGCATATTTTGGAAAAGGTGTCAACGAATTATTGGAACCAAACCAAACCAAACCTAAACTAACCTAAGCTAACCTAACCTAAGCTAACCTAACCTAACCTAAGCTAACCTAACCTAACCTAACCTAACCTAACCTAACCTAACCTAACCTAAGCTAACCTAACCTAACCTAACCTAACCTAACCTAACCCACCCGAAACCAAAATATTAAAATTTTAATTTAAAATGTAAAGACATTGATGGAACTACCATTAAGACTGTACTTCATTTTAAGCACAATTTGTTTATTAATTCTATATATCTCTTGCCTTGAAAGGAATGAAAGCGAGCGTTTTAATTAGTATCACGAAACATTTACTTTCAATATTATAAACATACCTTTCGGAGATTCGAACCAACAACCTATCGCTTCGCAGTCCAACATCGTATCCACTACACCACCGAATCGCTGACGGCTACAGTGTTTCAAGTTATATTCATGTATTTTTTAGGGGCATATTCGGACGATTGGGATTTCGGTCCATCGGGAATATAGCCATTGGGCTGGAAATCTAAAATCATTGCGGGATATTCGGTCGAATGGGATTTCGGTCCATTGGGAATTCGGTTGAAAGGAACGATACCAAATTTAAAGCTCAGAATTACCTGCTCGAGTCTGACAGTTTGATATTGGATGAACCCAAGGATTAGTATTATCTTATCTTGTTCAATTATGTTTTACTATTTCCAGTCTTTGTCCAAAAAGATACTTTGTGTTAATTTGTTAAGCTCTTAAACCAGTTCTTGAGCCTAGCACTTCGTTTCTTTTTCTCGCGCCCTTTTTAAATCAGAGTTAAAAAATGCCTTTTCTGCGCAAAATAGAGAGTTAAAGCCAGTTGGGTAATGGTTAGAATGTCAAGGAAAATCAATAGGCAAGTTCAGAAAATGCTATTTCGCGATTCCTTGTCCTTTAAAAAGGAAAAAAATGTAATTTAAAAAGTTTCGTTTCAAGACAAAGTTAGCTGGGATGAAGTGAATTTTGGCAGGAGTTTTTGAAAAGGGCGGAATTTTTTTACGGTCATTTTTATATAGTTGCAATTTAAAATCAATGATCCCTTTGAAGATTACGCCTGCAGCCTTCAGCCTCTTCTCTCTTTTCACCCCCGTCTTATAAAAACTCCATCGAATCTTACTTTCAAAATATTTTCAAGGACCCCAACCAATATCGGTGGACTTTTGACACTCGACTCCTGCAAACACGTACTCCTAGCCATATCACGTATCTATAGAAAGACTAACCAGTGTGATAAAGTCGTAACCGTAAACCAGTCTTAAAATAAAGAACGTTTTTAAACCGTGACCTACCTCTAACGTCTTCAATAATAAACTGGTGTCTGGTCCTTAATTTGCAAGTGATCCTGTCCATAATTATTATCTGATAATCTCAACATAAAATCCATTTCGCCAACCTTGCTTTAAAATGTGAGTGCTAAGGTCAAATTTCGAGTGACCTAATACTGGATCATAGGTGCATTTCACGACTTGTGTAGGGCTAGTGGAATAGAGATTTTAAAAGTAGTTTGGTCAGTAAATTTCTTTTTGTTGGCTCGGAAGTAGTCCCTGCGCAATAAATATGTTCTAAAACAGATATCCTTTTTCAAGACAAGGATGCTTGTCTAAAAGGATGCTTAATTATAAGGTCTTAATCGAGTGGAAAACATGGCTCATTTATGAAGCGTTATTCTTGACAAGAACTTAATGTAATCTAAATCAAAGGACCTAAACTCACACCAAAATGAGTATTAAAGCAATGCAAAAATAACCTCGCGGAAAAATTATTCTAAATTTCTCTCTTTTTGAGTTGTAAATAAGCCTTCTTTAACGTTTTCTTAAGTAGAATTAAAGATCGTCTTTTGGAATGTGGAATACTTAAATGAGACTTAGGTTGTTGTCTAGTCTTATTTTGTACTTGTAATTCAAACCTTAATTTGGGTAATAGTAGTTGCAATACGTCTGATATGGGATAAATTCGGTTCTGTTTAGTCAAAAATTGCAAAGCATTTATGTAGCTCGTTAAATAATGGGTTTACAAACACGTGCCTGCAAATGCGGTCTGTGGCCAATCAGTGACTTCGCTTAATTTGGTTTCTTCATGTATTTCAACTAGTCATTTAATTTCTCTACAAGCAACTTTCAATCCCTGCAACACTATAGCTTGAGTAGGAGTAGATTTATCTTCGGAGTTAAGGTTTATACCCTATTCAGAACCTTCACCTTCAATTGATTTGTTATTGAAATGGTACGAGTATAAGATATGTTCTGGATCTGAAATGGGAACTTTTAGGGTTAAGGACTACTCTTGTCTTGTATTCTTGTTATTATAGAGGAGGCAGGTGTTCTGGACGTCCATCTAAAGAGTTTTTCCAACTCTTACATTTCATGCCTTCAAACTTTTTCTTCGATGTTCGGGGGGTTTGTGATTTCTTCAACCGAATATAATCCGTCTCGATAAATATATTGCTCTTCCGTCGAAGGACATTTTCCTTATTTTCCTGGCCGCCATTTTAAGTGAATGCGAAGGGCATATTCAAGCCCAAACCACGGGTCTATAGGATAGCGACGTTAGTTATTGTAATAATTATTAATGACATCATTTGAGTCGTACAATCAACGTTATTCAGAATGAATACTCGCCATTTTTCATGCTGGCTGGGCTCGCCGCTGACGGTGTCCCGCCTCTGTCACCTGCTTAAGGGGCGTTGCCGGGCCCGCTGGCCGATCCCGTGTGCCTTGACGGCGGTTCCGCAGGTACCATTTTGGGCACAGGGATGAATGGCAGGAGGGGGCGCTGTAGATGCCCCCGCGCGCAGGAGCAGCGCCTAATCAAATGCATTCTGAGTGTTGGTGCGGGATTAAAGATTACCTTTCTTGGTGTGTGCTTACTGTAACAGTAAAGCAATGCTCCTGCAAAACTTGTGTTCAGTTTCCTAGGTAGGTAGTAACTTATGTTTATATAGAATATTTTATTATATTAATGTTAGTATAATTGCTATTTCAAAGGCCTTAAAATAAAGTACATTTATTGAAATGTCGATTCAGTTAACTTGAAAGTAAGATGTAGTTTTAAAAGAAATCAATAGTTATATACAGTAGCACATTGAAACGCCGCAGAATCTAGCTACCAATGACGGAGCACTTTTCGAATGAACACACGCTTAGGTTATCACTTATATCCTCATGATTGGCCAACTCATTATAGAGAACGGGAGGGACACGGGAGAGATTAGAGCTTCTTCTAGCCTTGGAAAATATGGGCTTTTGAGTGAAAGAGATCATATGAGAATACGCGTACAATTTGGAATTTTGGCTCTCGTGATACCTGTGCACCCTGTGGCACGCTGCGAACACCTCACGCGCATCTACACAGCGGAGGACTAGTACGTCACGTGATACATTAAGAAGAAAATCCTAAATGGTATTTAGGGTAAAAAGAAGGCTCACGCTGGAGATCAACGTGCTTAGCTTCGGCCATAAGAAGTAAACAAATTTCTCTTCGTTGCGCTGATTGCGCATGTGCGGAACTGTAGAACCAAGCCAGTGCTCAGTACCAGTTTTTAAAAGGGGCGGGGTCGGTTCTGACAAACAATTTGGTTTCATCGAACCTTGTTCTATATGTGGTCATTGATTTCCATTTCCCTTTGCTGACTGTGCTCGTTAGTCCATGCAGGAGTTCATAATAACCCGAAGTACGAAACTGGTTAAAAGCCCGTAACAACAAAGTTTCGCCGTAAAGCTCAGCGGATTCATACACCGCTTAACTCCCAAAGAAATAGTTACCCCATTTTTTAGCGCCCACGCGCATTAACTTACACACTTCCGCCTTAGCACTATTTTTATCTTGTGATTTTGGGAGCAAAAATGGCTCACATCTGCTTCTGTCGGAACGGTGTAAATTAAGCCTTGGCTAAGAAGTTGGCTTTTAGTCGGGGTTTCTAGTTTTCTACAAAACATTTAAATGATCGTCTATAATGTTTTGTTATGATATGTGTGAGTGAGAATTCCGTGGTTAAATTAAAACGGTTTGGACAAATTTATTCCCAGTATCGTTAATATAAGAATTGCAACGTGTTTCAACGTCGATTAATGATTTGTTTTCGTGCCGTGCGGTCGCATTTAATTTTCTCTCCGATAAGCGTTATCTTATCAGTATGTTATATCGTGAAACGGGTTTCGCTGGAATTTATTTCATTGGATTATTTTCGCTACTGTTTTTGTCGTGTAGTGGTTCTTTTGAATTACAGTTATACGATCGCGTCTCGTCTCTTTTTGCTGGTTGCTTTTTGCCGTCGAGTTTTTTATTTAGCTTAACTTTCAATGGACGGTATTTTATCAAAAGAAAGTCTCCGGCGGTTAAGCAGGGTTATGACTTTGGCGGTAAGCTTTTTTCCGTCTCCGTGCTGTTACTCTCTGGTGATGTTGAGTTGAATCCCGGGCCTTTGCCTAAAAGACAATGCAAAGCTTGCCAAAAACTGATTCGTAAGAATCAAAAACGTTTTCGCTGCTGTGTCTGTGTGTTTGAATTTCACGCGAAGTGTGTATACCCTAATGTCTTAAAGAAATCTTTTCTTCTACAAGACTCATCTTTCGTGTGTCTCAGTTGCGGACTACCACCTTTTAGCGACTCATTCTTTACGGAAAATAGTGTTTCTTGTAAGCCAAGTAAGGTTGCGGACCACACAATGGGGAAAAAAGTTATCCCGGTCACTAGTTTCGTTTCATGTGGCGAACGTGCGTAGTTTAAAAAATAAATCTCTCGACTTTTCGGTTTTTGTGGAGCAGAATTTACCGGACGTTATCGGTCTTACGGAGACCTGGCTTAATCGTGACGTGTCTAGTACAGAGTTTTTTAATGACGATTATGTCGTTTTTAGAAATGACAGAGAATCTATAAGGGGTGGTGGTGTTCTTTTGGCAATTAATCAAAATCTCTCGCCTGTAGAAACCGTAGTCAATACTGAACTTTTTAAAACTGCCCTAGGGAAAAGTCTTGAGATTGTCTTTTCTTCTGCTAAATGTGAATCTCGAACAATTCTTTTTGGGTGCATTTATGTTCCGCCACCGGTCACTCAAGACTATATAATGAGCTTATGCTCTCTACTTAAAGCTATAACTGATATTATCAACGGTCATGATATTTTTATTTTGTTTGGTGATTTTAACATGGCATGTTTGGGTTTAACTAGACCTGTCCCGGACAGTCTTCCTGCTATGGATTTTTTCGAATGTATTTCTAATCTTGGACTTACTCAAATTGTATCCGATGTAACTCGAAACGGCAAAATCCTCGACTTGGTTTACATTAATGAGCGCCGATTTATCAATGATATTCAGGTAGTTGATAATCTTCCCGGTTGTGATCACCATGCGATTAGCGGTAGAATTTCCTGTGAGTACGTAAGGGCTATGCGTGCTCCTATGCGTGTTTTGCAGTGGAAGCAAGCGGATGCAACTTCTTTAAATGGGCTAATTAACCATGCACCTTGGCATCTTGCCTTTGGTGGAAATATTAATGAAAGTTGGGATTTTTGGTCGGATTTATTTTGGTCTTGTGTGGAAGACGCTATTCCCTCAAAGATGGTTTATTCAAGAAGGTCTAGGCAGCCTTGGATTTCTGGAGACATTGTTCACCTCGCCAATCTCAAGCGAACTTTGTTCAAAATATACAGATCAAAACCAACTAGTGTCAATAGATACAAATATAGAAGAGTTTGTAACAGGATTAAAGCTAAAACTCGTTCGAATTACAAAGATTATGTTAATGGCTTGTCCTCTCAGCTCAAAATGGAACCTAAAACATTTTGGAAATTCGTTGCACAAAAAACTAAAATCCCAATTCCTAACTTTATGAATATTGATAATACGCCTATCACTGACGCGCAAACGATTGCGTCAATGTTCAATTCTTTTTTTCAGTCTTGTTTTACTAAGTCCAGTTCTTTTTTAACGGACAATGAGTTTAACAACACTGCTGATGCTGACTTTATCTTTACTCCCAGTTTGGTGGCTGCGGCTATTGCGCGCCTTAAGTCTAGCTCTTCAGCTGGTCCTGATGGCGTGTCCTCTAAATTAATTAAGTTGTGTGCTACGAGTATTGCAGAACCTTTGTCAGATTTTTTCAACTACTCTTATAGATTGGGTAAACTCCCTTTAGCCTGGAAAAGAGTTAATGTGGTCCCCCTTTTTAAAGGTAGCTCCCTCAGTAGGTCCGAGCTGGCCTCTTATAGGCCAATCTCTCTCTCATCGGTATTTTGTAAGGTAATGGAGTCAATAATAAGTGATCAAATTGGAAGTTATTGCTCTGAAAATGAGATCCTTCCGCAACGTCAATTTGGGTTCCGCAAGGGGTTCAGTTGCTCAACGCAACTAGTTCAAGCCTTTCACTCTTGGGCCTCTATCTTAGACAAAAGAAACCCGCCCGACGTACATGTGGTCATTTTCGATTGGAAAAAAGCTTTTGATTCGGTACCTCATGATAGACTGGTGATGAAACTTAAAGTCTTGGGAATTAAGGGGAATACTTTACGTTGGGTAGCTGATTTTCTTAGGGAAAGGACACAGCGTGTAGTTTATCAGGGTAAATCCTCCTGTTTTCTTCCTGTTACCTCTGGAGTCCCTCAGGGTTCAATACTTGGTCCGCTACTTTTTAACCTATATGCACATGACCTACCACATAATATATCCCCGCATAGCACTCTTTGGCAGTACGCGGACGATTCTTTTTTATCTCGTGCGGTTACTTGCCAACAGGATTCCCTTAATTTACAAAGGGACATTGATGCAATCGTTGATTGGGGCACGGTTAATCTTTTGAACTTGAGTATTAAAAAATGCTCCTATATTATTTTCACTAGAAGGAGACAAGTAATTAATTTTGACTATAGGATAAGTGACACTGTCTTGCCTCGTGTTTTTAATTGTAAATTACTAGGTATTATTTTTACGAGTGACCTTAAATGGGCGAATCATGTTTTTTACATAACTGCGAAAGCCCGTCGTATTTCGGGTATGATACGCAGAATTTTCGGCCGTTCCAAGGCTAGTTTGATTTCATTTAACGCTCTTGTTATACCTTTACTACAATACGGGGTCGAGGTATGGTCACCCTATTTGGTGAAAGATAAAAATTCGGTGGAGAGAGTACTGCGGCATTTTACTTCATTTTTTGTTGGACAGCCTTGTATAAACTTGCCTGTTAATAGTTTAAATAACAGAATGGATTATTGTACGCGTCTTAAACATTTGAACATTTTACCTATGTATCTTTTACAACAAAAAGCCTGTCTCACATTTTTATTTAGAATCATTAATGGTTTTTATTATCTACCTTTATTAGACTATGTTAAAATCAATGAACGGCATGAAATTTTAACCTTTTATATCCCCAAATGTAGATGTGACGCGTTTTTATATTCATTTTTTAGTCGCACTATAAGACAATGGAATGTACTTCCTGCTAAAATAAGATGTTGTACGTCGGTGTATACTTTTAAAAATGACCTCAGTATACACTTTAAAGCGCAGCCATATCAGGTCTAATGCACTTTTTTATGTTAAATTAAATTATTATTCTTTTTTTTTTGTGTGTGTGTACTGGTAACTAGTGAAAAAATGGGACTTGTCCTTTACCTAGTTGCCATCAGTAAAATGTATTTTTTTTTACTGAAAAATAAAAATTATTATTATTATTATTATTATTATAGCCGCCATTTTCTTAACGACGGAGATCCCAGCCAACGAAAGTTTTGGAACAAAAAAACCAAGGAGCATAGATACCACTACAATCTACTGTATACAGATAGTTTAGAACCCCGTTTCATTTTATCGTAATGGTCGTATATGCTACGAAAAGACAGATGTTACAATTATATATCGCCGATATCAGTGGCGTCCCTTGATGATTGCTTTTCATCCGCTTATCTCTGTAAGGTAACCGGTTTTAGCTCCACCCTCCTCGCAGAATTTAATTGGTCCCTGCGGTTGGCAGGGTCAAATATGTGTGTTGGAGATTGGCCGGAATGTTGAGGACTCCATAGAGCCGCCTCTTGTTTGACAAAACAGACGAGTTTAATCCACAATCTTTTGTTTCTCGTTTTCATAACATCAAATGTAAACAAAGAAATAACTTTCCACACTTAAAATAGAAATGTTCTGTCTTGTAGTAATAAAAGATGCGAAGAATAGCCTGATTAGAAGCTATGAGTCGATTTAAGTTCTAAAGCGGCAGAATACTTGACTTTATCCCAAAAAGAGTGGACGCGAGGAATTTAAAATTTTACGATTTTCGTTGCCTTTTGGTCCTTCCATAAAAAACTTCTAGATAAAAACCATTCAATTTTCCTAAAAAACCTTATGGAGGAAATATTTAACTCCAGCAATCGCTTCAACTTGACTTTTGCATTTTCAGATGAGGTAAAAATTAACCACTTCTGCTGAAATTTAGGTGTACTGTACCATTTATTACGTTTAATTAACAAATATTTTTCCCCCAATATTGTTGAGATTCTTGTATGGTAACTTTAATTACCAATTTATTTCATCTCACTATTTCTTCTATTTAAGCTATCACGATTAAACTTTTATTTACCGCACTAGTCTTGCTTGCAGGATTTATAAAATTCACACGTGATTCAGTTTAAAGATCACTCAATATAAAGTAGGGCTGTGCGAATACTCGAATTTTCGATTAGTATTCGTTTAATTCGAATCGATTATTCGATTCGACGAATCGAATTTGCCATTTGGAGAAAAACGAGTATTCGAATTAAGAAACGATTATTCGAAAAGAAATTCGAATAACCAATTTACATACGAATACAGCTCCCAAAACCGAGTAATCGCTTCCAAGGGGCAAAATAGAAAACGGTTATTCGATTGGAAATGGGAGGGACTGTGGTCACATGACATATATGAAGCTGTTTCGTTTATGAAATTTCATTTCGATTGCGCAATTCGCGATGTTTTGTTTTTCTCTCACCAATTACTCAGTCTTAGGAAAAATTCCATTCTATGTGGAACTACAATATTTTTAGACTGCTATGTGTATTTAGGAAACGATTAATCGTTTTGAAAAGAATATCCGTCTGATAAAACCGAGTATTAAAATTTTCGAGTACTCTTTTAAAAAACTAGTACTGCTAGGTGTATTTAGAAAACGATTAATCGCTTTGAAACGAATATTCGTCTGGTAAAACCGATTAATCGAAAAAAAACGAGTACTCGAACCAGAATTTTTGAAAAACGAGTAATATTCGTTTGAACGAGTACTCGATTCGGATTTCGAATAGGAGATTTACTATTCGATTCGTATTCGATTCGGTTTGAAAAACCAGTATTCGCACAGCCCTAATATAAAGTGCGTATTGGTCAACCTTTTCAGATCGAAAAGCACTTGTTTGAAACAGTAAACTAAATCCCCTTAATAATTTGACTGCTTCGAATATGCTACATCAAATTAAAAAAATTAAACACATTCTCACCAGAGTTATTAAAGGGTTAACAAATAAGAAGATTGTTTTAAATATCTTTTAATTTTTTTTTTTAGTTTTCGTAAAACTAATCAAAGAAATTTCGGAAATTCTCTATTCATTAACAATTTTATAAATGTTTCGTATGAGGAAAAATTCCAAAACTGTAAAGTTGTGAGCACAATAGCCACAAATAATAGTGTTGATTTTTGAAAATGTTTTCAAAGCCAAATATATACCACTTTTACTAAATTATGATTATTTACAATCAAAGATAAAATGAGAGAAATGCCCTAATTTGAGTCATCGGAAAACTTATAATTAATACATTATACAGGGTGTTTCTGAAAAGTCCATCACAAATTAAGGGGCGTGTTTATGGGACCAAACTGAGCGGAAAGTACCAAAGAACATGGGGTGTACAACATTTTGTTACGGAGATATGGCCTTCCAAACATTCGCCCCTAAAACAAGGAAATATCCAAAAATGAGGAGTAACACTTAAGACCGACTAACCAGCTTGTTTAAAATTACTAGACAATTTCAATAGCCTTTAATCGAACAATTGATTTCTACCTTTACTAATCAGAAGCGTATAAATGAGTTGAAGTATGCCTACGGTGGTAATGTAAAATTAATCCCAAGTGACATGATGTTTCAAGATCTTCCCAGCACCAAGTAAAATGGTTCTGATTGAAGGGACTTTTATTAGTACAGCGTAAACAACGTTATTTTCAGGAATTAGTCCAAATTTCCACGGGCGGCATTACAAAAACGAGGCAGTCTTTCGAATGATACTTGGACATGTTGGAAGATCCCTGGCTTGTTCCTGTTATCTCAAACCGTAAAAAGCTACGCAAATCTTCATCATCACGGACAACACTCTTGTACGTTAGGTATGACCTTGAGAAAACCTAAAAGGACATCTCGAATGTATTTGAAAAACCCATCTCCAATTAAGGGGCGTGTTGTTTTTTTCCAACAGAGTAAACTCGCCCAGAGAACAATTACAATGCAGAGCCACGTTTCGGCGTTAATGGCCCACAAAGGTGGTCCCAAAAACAAGAACAAACTTTAATTTGTTTCGTTCAGTAAGTGTTTCATGTGTCATAGATAAAACGCCATGATTAATGCACAAAGAAAATGTTATTGACAAGTTTTCGGACCGCGATGCTGAAATGTGGTGGTGCACCATCGTGCATGAACCACATTCTGTTTATTAAACCTAAGGGTACGTCTTCGAGTAGTTCTGGTAAATCGTCCCGTAAGAACTACAAGTAAGCCACACCGTTTAACCTGGGCTCTAGGAAATATGGCCCAATTAAATTGTCACCCACAATACTACACCACACGTTTAAGCTGAATTGTACTTTGTGAATTCTAACGCAAGTTGCGTGTGGTTTTTTCTTAATCAGCAAACCAATTGGCGGCTGCTTGTTTTTGGATCGTCCTCGAAAATAGTGAGAACTTCGCCTATTCTTAAAAAACAGAGCACTAAAACAGAGCACTATGTTTTTTAAGAAAGGAATAAAAGAGGTTTCACGTACATGTGTTTGTTTTATTAAACTCATAATTCAACGAAGTCTGTTACAATGCCTTTCTTCACAAATGCCGAATATGCGGATATGCACCTAATGTATGGACTAGCCGCAGGGGCGTGCCAACATGAGCCAAACTTTTCTACTGGAGCGGGGGCAAAATGGCTGCCTAATGTTAAAGTCCCATAGAGTTCAAAATTTGAGCGGGGGCCTTCGCCCCCGCTGCCCCCGTAGTTGGCACGCCCTTGACTAGCCGAGGGGAATGCCGCTGCAGCTGTACGCTTGTATCAGGAAAGATTTCCGCAGAGGCGACTACCAAATCGACTGACGTTCGAGGCTGTGGACAGACGTTTGAGGCAAGATGGACGAATCCAACCGGCTGGACCTCAACCTAGAGCGAGAGCCATCCCAGAGGCCGTAGAAGACGAAGTTCTCACCATTTTCGAGGACGAGCCTGAATCAAGTACCCGCCAAGTTGGTCGCCGATTAGGCGTAAACCACACGCTCGTGTGGAAAATCCTCAGAAGCCACCGGTTTCATCCTTTCCATGTTCAAAAAGTTCAAGGTTTGAATCCAGCGGACTACCCACGACGCACGGCGTTTTGTCAGTGGTTTCTGGCTAAAGTAAACGATATCGATTTCCCACGGGATTTGTTGGTTACTGACGAAGCTAACTTTTCACGGGATGGTATTATTAACTTACATAATAAACATCAATGGTCCCAGCTAAACC
This sequence comes from Phalangium opilio, assembly GCA_019434445.1. Taxonomy (NCBI): domain Eukaryota; kingdom Metazoa; phylum Arthropoda; class Arachnida; order Opiliones; family Phalangiidae; genus Phalangium; species Phalangium opilio. The sequence goes on from JAEQBA010002847.1 coordinate 269,337, forward strand.
CCCACGCAACTTGCGTTAGAAGTCACCAAGTACAATTCAGTTTAAACGTGTGGTGTGGTATTGTGGGTGACAATTTAATTGGGCCATATTTCCTAGAGCCCAGGTTAAACGGTGTGGCTTACTTGCAGTTCTTACGGGACGATTTACCGGAACTACTCGAAGACGTACCCTTAGGTTTGGTAAACAGAATGTGGTTCATGCACGATGGTGCACCACCACATTTCAGCATCGCGGTCCGAAATTATCTTAACGCGACCTTCCCTTTGCGGTGGTTAGGTCGAGGTGGACCTGTGGAGTGGCCTGCTCGATCACCCGATCTGAACCCTTGTGATTTCTTTCTTTGGGGCCACCTGAAAGACTTAGTTTATCAGACTGAAGTGCCCGATGTTGAAGAGCTACGTCGACGAATAATTCACGGCTGTCAAACAATTCGCGAAACTCCAGGCATTTTTCAACGTGTAAGGGAATCATTTGTAAGACGTGCTAATGTGTGCCTTAACGCGGGTGGTGAACACTTTGAACAATTTTTGTAACTAGTTGCAATTAAATGTTAAAACTTGTCAATAAATTCATTTTCTTCGTGCATTAATCATGGCGTTTTATCTATGACACATGAAACACTTACTGAACGAAACAAATTAAAGTTTGTTCTTGTTTTTGGGACCACCTTTGTGGGCCATTAACGCCGAAACGTGGCTCTGCATTGTAATTGTTCTCTGGGCGAGTTTACTCTGTTGGAAACAAACAACACGCCCCTTAATTGGAGATGGGTTTTTCAAATACATTCGAGATGTCCTTTTAGGTTTTCTCAAGGTCATACCTAACGTACAAGAGTGTTGTCCGTGATGATGAAGATTTGCGTAGCTTTTTACGGTTTGAGATAACAGGAACAAGCCAGGGATCTTCCAACATGTCCAAGTATCATTCGAAAGACTGCCTCGTTTTTGTAATGCCGCCCGTGGACATTTGGACTAATTCCTGAAAATACCGTTGTTTACGCTGTGCTAATAAAAGTCCCTTCAATCAGAACCATTTTACTTGGTGCTGGGAAGATCTTGAAACATCATGTCACTTGGGATTAATTTTACATTACCACCGTAGGCATACTTCTACTCATTTATACGCTTCTGATTAGTAAAGGTAGAAATCAATTGTTCGATCAAAGGCTATTGAAATTGTCTAGTAATTTTAAACAAGCTGGTTAGTCGGTCTTAAGTGTTACTCCTCATTTTTGGATATTTCCTTGTTTTAGGGGCGAATGTTTGGAAGGCCATATCTCCGTAACAAAATGTTGTACACCCCATGTTCTTTGGTACTTTCCGCTCAGTTTGGTCCCATAAACACGCCCCTTAATTTGTGATGGACTTTTCAGAAACACCCTGTATAGATCATGCCCTGAAAAATGGGAGAAGCACTTCTTGACGGCGCCTTATTCTCAGTACTACGATATGGCAATTGGATTTGGTCGTTACGTGCTTTTTAGCCTCAAAAATGTGAAGTATGCCTGCATTTATGATAGTTTTCCCAAACACAAAAACATCAAATGACAAAATTTGGAAATAATATTTCAGACTTACATTTATGAGTAATAAATGGGTCGAAGGAAGTTTGAGGGAAATCAATGTTACTAAATGGACATCGAGTCATGAGAAACATGGTTTAGCTATTGAAAAGGGTGTAAGTACAAGATTGGATCGAGTTTTAATAGAAAAACCGTGTTACTACAAATGTGAGAATTTAATGTTAATAATTCTACAAATAGGCCTATTTTTGTTTAATAGTGTTAAAAACATGCAATAAATATCACGAACATGAGAGTAGTAGTACATTACCTGATACAAAACATCGAGCTGCATATTTTTACAAAAAAAATTCCCTTCTTGTGTGTAATAACCGCTTTGAAAAACCAATGGCCGCCTATTTTCTGAATCAAATCCATTATATTTTCCTTAAGATTCTAGACACCGTTGTACTCCAATATTGCCCATTTGAGAGGGATGCCTTGGCACTTCATCTAGCTCCAATTAGTTACTTCGATTCCTTCTCAATATTTTCAAGCGAGCCCATTAGAAATGAACGTTCTCAAAAGATTCTCTCCATCAAGGGGCTCGAGAACACAGTTTGGATCTTCACCCTCTTGTCACTGATATTAGTTTCGCTTGTATCCTTTGTGGCTGCCAGGAAAAGAATGAGGTTGTCGGAGTCCAAATCGGGAATCTTACATTGCGGATTTTCTGCGCAATCGTACGTGCCAAAAACAGATTTAATTAAAGCACGAGTCTAAATAAAAAGGGAAGTAAAAAGTTTGATGTACAAATCATTTCGGTTTTTCAAAGAAAACATGGTGTAAATGGCTAATCTTTTAGACTAATCTTTAAAAATATACTTTTAAATGAAAGGAGAAGAGGTAAATGCAAACTTCCACATTGTAAAAATACACTAGAAAACTTGCTAAATGTATTGACTAATCGAGGCGAGGTTCTCTGAGTGCATGGGGAGTATATTCGAAGCAACTTTAATTTCAAACAAGGTTTCGATTTATTTTTGGTAAATCACGGATATTATAGTTTCTTTCTTATGAAATCAGTTAATGAAATTCACACTTCTCGGTGCAAACTTGCTTAAATTGACTAGGTGTATTTCTGTCCTTACTATTGGACATTTTTCTTAACGAACAGTTTAGCGGGCGATCATAATTTGAGGTACAGAATTGAAAAAAAGGCGTCACCATGGATATGTGTAATTAGCTTTTGTGACAAACTCCGCCACCCAGACAAAGTCAACTGGGTGCTGAGACAAAACCGCCCTATGATGGTACAATATCCCCACGGTAGTAGGCCAAATCTCCCGATATCAATTTAGTGTAAAAAAATTCAGAGAACCAAATAAATCTGACCAAGAAATAATTTACCATAAGAATGCCTAAGTCACTAGATTTTACGCTTCTACTCTTACGCCGGTGTTAGTGGACAACTTAGCCCCACCCCTTTCATGCCCGTCATTGCTCTGCGCTTTCCTATTGGATCCCGTGGGGATAGGTCATACAGACGCGATTGACGTATTCTGAATAGAGAAAAAAACCTCGAGCAAAGTAAACAGAAAATGGAGGCTGCCAGCGGTGCTGAAACGGTTAGGGAATGGTTTTTAATTGCCATTAACAAGTTAGTTAAAGGTTTTGAACCTAACTTAATGGATTTTGAATACGTGTCTCTACGTGAAAATCGTTCGTTCCATAATTGTTTCTAAATCGAATAAAGTGTACTATACTTATGATTTCGTGAGTTCCAAAAACCAAACCAAGCCTTAACGAAAAGGTAAAAGAGTAAGCTGGTGGAAAACATAGAGTAAGATAAAATATTAAGATCCGCCTTGGTTTCCAACCTCCCCCACTCATGAGGGAGGATTGTCGACTATCACGCGCGCACTGGACGCCTTTTAGGCCTTCTTATAGTAAATTCCTTCTTGATCTGACTAAACGATTGAACTAGTGTCAGTTATCAAAAGTTTCCAACAGGGATTACAATTTCTTTCGATATATTTGGCCAAGACATTTTGTTCGAGATATCAATTTATTCCTTAATCGGAAGCCCTCCTTTGATATATATTCAAATTTAATTTAGCGGTAACATCTTTGGAAAAACGTGGAGTGAAGAGATTTCTGCCTTCAGTTTGGATTTTCGGGACGTTGGTACTGACCTGGGCGTGGTCGGGCAATTTGACTGGCACACTTTTGACTGGTCATTCATCAAAAATTGATACCATTGACGATTTGATTTCAAATTCTAACGTTTTCGCTACGATGAAATCAGGAAGTAAAATTTTACTTTTAATGAAGGTAAGTTAACTCTATTAGTTGAATAGCTATGTCTTTCACAAAACAAAGACAAGACCCAGGTATGAAGCTGATAATTTGTATGGACTCTTTTTCTCTAATTCACATCAGAGATTAAAATAAAATGTTTCAAAACCATTTAAAAGTTAGAAAAATAGTGTGATCTCAATCATACACTTTAAAAAAACGATAAGAGTCAGGCTAATTATTTTTCAAAAGCGAAAGATAATGAAATGTTTACTTGTGAGGCGATGGGTAACGAGATTCTAAAGAAACCAGAATCCCACGATATTTCAAAAATACTGAAATTGAAAACATTATTCTTAACCGTGGATAATCCAAAGGTTCTTCGTTAAGCCTTGCATTTTAGTTCCTACAATTTCTTTTAAGGGACGAGCAAAGTTAGCATTCTTAAAAACAAATATGGTCCAACTCGGGCTTAATTTTTATCCATTGATGTCATTGACTCTGGTATAACTTGGAATCGATGGCCTAAAAAGGAGTCGATTACATGACAGGCGTTTACTGACATCATTATCTCGGCAGAAGCAATTAATGGTTCGCATTTTAAATTTTAGAATAACGATTCTGCGTATTCAGCTTTATGGAAAAAAGGAGGGAGAACATATCAATTTCTTAGTGATCCGAATGTTATAAAACGATTGGCGTCTGGCAAAGGTGTTATTATTGATCAAACACAAATGTTTTGGGACTCGGGTCAAGGACATTTGTTTCAACTAAAGAAACAACTGGATGATCAACAAAGACGGATTTATATGGGAAAGAAAACCTACGAGCCTGCATTCGCCCATATGTTTTTCAACAAAAATATTCCTCGAGAAATCTTGGAAAATATCGACTACACGTAAGTCTTCTGAAGCAATCTCTATCCTTTTCGTAAAACGTCGCTTTTCGATGAAACTTTACTTCATAGTAGGGCATTTAAGTTCGCAGTTTTTACCTCTCCAAGTGACGATGACGTCACGGAGAGGTATTACACTGGACGTGTGAGTGTGTCTGTCACATCCCACGTGACCGCGTTCGCAGTTTGCGTATCGGAGCAAACGTGTTCCCAATTTCCGGACTGCATTGACCATTGACAATTCACGGAAATTTGGAAAATTGTGTTTGTCTCCGCTGGTTATTCTATCAGAGTTCCCACACAACCAGTTTTGGTTTTCGTCTACTCCACATGGACACTAGTCTGTACTTGCTGGCTTCCAAGCACCACCATCTTCTGCTCTTCGTCAATTTCATCTTGACCCCAGCTTCTATGCACCACCATCTTCTATGCACCACCATCTTCTGTTCTTCGTCAACTCCACATTGACACCAGTTTCTATGCACCACCATCTTCAGGTCTTTGTCCATACCACATGGACGCCAGTCAGTACATTCTGGCTTCTTTTCCTTCGCCATCGTATGGTTTCAAGATATACGCGGCGATCGGCTAGGGTTACGAGAACGTCTAGCCTCCCAATGGCTAGGCTTCCACCATCGGTTCACGCGAATGCGTTTTTAGCCATATCGTAGTATACGATAGGCTCTTAGTTTGACCCGAGCCGTCCGTAGTAGTAGTAGTGGCCGTGGTTGTCGCTTCGTTATCGTCAGATTTTAGCTTGAAAGGAACTTTATATTACCACAACCCACCCATAGGGGTTACTGGGCTCGGTTAGAGATTTAATTTTAATTAAAATTTCTTCAGGTCTGACCCGGGAATCGAACCCGGGTCGCTGGCGTAGTAGAAAAACATTCTACCACTGAACTATAGAGACTTGATAGAAACGCCGAGTTTCTTAATATTTATTTTTATTTCTAAAGTGTCGGGGTGATGTGGGGTGGGGTACCTCTTAATTTGTGGGGTCGGATACTTTTGAATTTTCATCTGTGGGGTCGGATACTTATGAATTTGTATGTTTGGGGTTTTTATATTTATTTTCTTTTTATGTATGTGCACAAGTAGAATAATCTTACACCAAGTTCCTATGTAAGATTTTTTGCCGTAGCCTCTGGGTCTGAAAGTTCTGACGTTAAGCTTTTTAAAGTTCCCAACGGAGCTCGCGTGAATGGAGAGATAAAATTTCTAAAATATTGGCCACGACCGAGAACGAGCTTTTGAAGCAGCGCTCCACAGCGGTGGAGAGTGAAGTTAAACAGGCGGGGTTAATTTATTTATCCGAGTAAGTTCAAGCAAGGGGGGTGGAATTTTTTTAGTGAGACCCAGCTTTCCGCGGCTGATGTTAGTTGGCGCCGAGAAAAAACGTTAGTAGAGAAAAACTTTGGGTGTTCAACTATTATTTACTCTACAGTAAATACATTCGGCCTAGCCTTGGGATATCAAGTTTAGGAACACTCGAGATGAGACGTTCGTTAGAGAGAACCTGACACACAATACCCTCATTCCTAGGCTGGAAAGCTATGTCCTTTTAGATCATCTCCTTTTGGTATGTGCTAATTAAATAGATAACGATTTTCCCCGTTTACTCATGTGTTTCGTTCTCGTTCGGTAGCTATCGACTGGAACGTTTTGGCGGTTAATTCAAATGTGGGTTTAGATAGAGCTAACATAGTGTTAAATGAGCGTTATGCGTTTGATCATTTTAGCATTCGAGGGGATAATCACTAAAATGCGTAATCACTATAACTAAACTTTCTCTTTCAAAAGTTTCTGGGCATAAGTCCTTGTTAGAAATTTATAAGATGCGATAAGTGTGCATCGGCATAAGTCTATGTTGTAAACTCATAGAGGGGATTATCACTAAAACTATCTGTTCTTCGATTCGCCGGAATATTAGAATTACAGCATAAGTAAATTTATACGGTCATAATTTAATCACTGTTAAGAGTAGGGAATCGAGGGGCTATTCACTCTGATTTTATGCACGGTAAATCATTTAAGCATTAAAAAAGATAGCGCTATTCACTCATTAGGGTAGGGCATAGAGGGGTTATTCACTCATTAGGGTAAGGCATAGAGGGGTTATCCACTCATTAGGGTAGGGTATAGAGGGGCTATTCACTCGTACGATATTGCTACTATTACGAGCCCTTGGGCCGTCTTGTTTATCTATTATTTTAGTGGAAACGAATCGTATATATTTCCCAAAATTTGACAAATGCGGGCAAGAGGGGTACCCTTCACTTTAAACGTCAATATTAGCAAAGTTTCGAAAGATAATTGGAACAACTTTATTTTAAACGATTTAACTATTTTTAAAGTTATTTACTGGCCATTAAAATAATTAATATAATTTATATTTAATTAATTATTAAAGATAAACTTATTTCTATGTAATGACACAAGTGAGAGTTTATATAGAACGAGTAATGAAGATTGCATCCGAATCGAAACACTACACGCATATCAAAGTTAATATAAAGCGAGTAGGATGATAAGATCTCTTACAAAACGATAACATTTCCTTTTTGCAGAATATTAAATGGAAATACTTAAATATTTTTCGACATTACGATTCTTTTAGTAGTTGTGTAACTATAAAGCTCTGTTTCATCTTAATATTCCAAAAACATCTTTTGATATTAACATTTCAAATTTGGTGTTTACTTTTTAATTAGTGATATATTTTTGGTCCTCATTGGAATTATTGCGGATACGAAGGAAATTGTTAAAGGGAGGGTGAAGTAGAAAATCAAGTGATTTTTTATCGATTCTTCTACTAATTATAAGACCAGTCTGCATAGTGAAACATTCAGGAAATACTAACGAATGATTTTAAAATTGAAATTAGGTTCAGATTTTAAGGATAATTTTAAACAAGGACTGCCGACCAATCACGTAACGCCCTGCCTTTTTGTTAACAAAATTCTCGTGGCACGCGCCATGCTTAAAGAAATTTATCACGAGATTTGATAAAATTCGCGCGCTACGTGATAATCGTGGCGCGAGACATGGAACGTGCCACGAGAATTTTGTTAACAAAAAGGCAGAGCGTTACGTGATTGGTCGGCAGTCCTTGTTTAAAATTATCCTTAAAATCTGAACCTAATTTGAATTTTAAAATCATTTGGAAGTATTTCCTGAATGTTTCACTATGCAGACTGGTCTTAAAATTGGTAGAAGAATCGATAAAAAATCACTTGATTTTCTACTTCACCCTCCCTTTAAACACTTAAGCCTTTGCTAAAGACCTTGGCAATATTTCGCCAGTTTGAACTATGTACTTCCGGTTTGTCTCATTGGCTGGTGGACCTGTGTTTAGAAAGTAAATTCGTCTCGGCTCGGAGAGGTTTATTTTGGTTTCCCAACTTGTTTAATATGTATAAACTCTTTTTAGCGTTTTACTTTACTGATCCTCGTTCAAAAATTATTCAATCTCCCATCATAGACCTTTCGTCAACGTATCAATGTTTTAACTTACTGAGGCTCAGTATTTAGTTTATCCGCAATGTTCAGTAATATAATCGTGATAACAAAAGGGTTAAAGTAGTTCAAATAACCCTTTATTTGTTCGTTAATGGCTTGCGCATTCCATTCAAAAATCACTTAATTATGGATCTTTATGATGTTACTTTTACGACTCAATATAGTGAGCCTCAGTAGCTCAAAACTATAGTGCAACGAGAATTAAAGATTTTAATTGTTAGAGGTTAATATTTTGAGGTAAATACGCATAAATTTTGGAGAATCCTAAAATTACACGTTACACATTAAAATAGTGACGGTTAGCTTAGCTAGTATCCTTCTTAGAATAATTTGTCGCAGACCGCTCCCATATTTTTATTATTTAATCTTTTTTTGTTCACAGTATCGAAAGAATATTTGAAACTAGTCTACTTTCCACACATTTATTTAATGCTAAATTCAAAGCTAGAAATTACCTGCTCGAGTCTGACAGTTTGATATTGGACGAACCCATGGACTTGTTCTTTCTCTGTTCCGTGTTTCGAGTCCTTGCTAGTTGCAAGAACCGATCAAAAATAGGTGCCTTGCTAATTAAGTCTTTTTTAAATTTATAGTTTTATAGGGAATAAATATAGCAATTTATTTCTCTACTACAGGCTCATAATTGCGGAAGACATTTTGCGTGAAATCACCAATATCAAACTTTGAAACTTCTTCAGGATTCTCAAGATAGACTGCCGTTTATTTAAATTATATTCAGCTTTGATAGAATTAAAAAATTGTGGTGAATTATCGAGAATTAGGCCCCTGCAGACATGGTAACGTAAGCCTATTAATTTTTGACAACATATATGTCGCGTGTAAATTTCGAGCTTAAATTAAATAAATCGTTAATGTTAATTTATATATTTATTATTTTTAAACCACTATGAAATATAATTTGACCCATTATGTAATATTCTATCCCTCTTACACTGTAAAAAATAATGTTGTATTCTAACACCTTATATGCTCTCTGTTTCGAATGTACTGTTTAGAACTATTATCACGCTTCGTTACTTGGTTTGTTTTGACATCCTACTTGTATCTTCATATTTTTAATGAGTATTTTGATTATTTAGTCGTAAACCCGGTCAATTTTAATGATAAGTTTGCCAATACTGTTTAGTGTAAGTACGCCACATACTATCAAGCAACTTCTACGACGATGATGCTATTAGTTTTTAACGGGGCCTTCGTCATACTAGTAGTGCCACATTAGCGACTTTGATTACAATACAAAAGCATAAATGGCTTCTATAAAACAGTTTGTATGATATCACGCAAATATTCAGTGATTGCAATAACAAATTAACTGGGAAATTAGAAGGTATATAACCATTGAACAGAATTCCATTGGAACGAAATTCCATTGGACCGAAATAAAAAATAAGTTGTTCTAATTGACCGAAGCTAGCCGGCTGTTCCCAATGGACCTAATTCCCATTGAGCAGACTTCCCATTCCTGTTGGACAGAAGTCTCGTTGGAGCGAATTTCCCATTGGCGCGATTTCGCATTTTATCGTATTCCCATTGAGCAGACTTCCCATTCCTGTTGGACAGAAGTCTCGTTGGAGCGAATTTCCCATTGGTGCGATTTCGCATTTTATAATTAATTAAGGTCGTTGAAAAATAAACATGGGCCTTTTCCAAAATATTCTTATTTTCTAGGTTGGCCTAGGGTTAGCTTAGGTTAGGTTAGGTTAGGTTAGGTTTGGTTAGGTTAGGTTAGGTTAGGTTAGGTTAGGTTAGGTTAGGTTAGGTTAGGTTAGGTTAGGTTAGGTTAGGTTTGGTTAGGTTTGGTTAGGTTTGGTTAGGTTTGGTTAGGTTAGGTTAGGTTAGGTTAGGTTAGGTTTGGTTTGGTTAGGTTAGGTTTAATAATAATAATAATAATAATAATAATAATAATAATTTGCTTTTTATTTGGAACATCTATTAAGACTACTGTCTTGTTTACAATAGAGTCCGATAGTTTAATTAAATTAAGTAAAAGATTAACGTGGTGTTTACGTTGTCGTTAACAGTTGATTGATAAAAGGTGTAACCTCTTTTTTAAAAGTTTTTAGTGAATCAATAGTTTTAATTTGCCCTGGTAGAGAATTCCAGAGCTTGACACCCTGGTGTTTAACACTCTTAGATCTGAACTTCGTTAAACATGTTTCTGTTAGAAAATTTTTATCACAGCTACGGGTTTGGACTTTGCGATTTGAATTTAGGATTGGGAACCAGTTTAAAACGTATTCCGGTAATTGACCTTTGTGAACTTTAAACATAAAGATTAGCAAGCTCATGTGGTACATGAACGCAGGGGAATCTATTTTAGCTATTTCTCTAGCCTTGGTGGCAGAGGAGTATTTGCTAAAATTGACAATTTGCTTAGAGCAACGGGTGTGTACTGAGAATAATTTTGCTTGATTGCCTCTTGGAAAGTTGTAGTAAAAGATATTGCCATATTGTAAGATTGGCTGTACACAAGCTTTATAAAGCATTCTAAGTGTCCCGATGTCTAAGTGGTTTTGTAATGGACGGAGTAACCACAGGCGGGAATTAACTTTCTTTGAGACATAATCGGTCTGTCTACGCCAGTCAAGGGTTTCATCCAACCAGATACCCAGGTATTTATAGTTAGCGACCCTTTTAATTGAACCGTTGCACATGGTTGAAATTGTGCTTGTTAGAGTTACACCTTGTCGGTTAGGGGCTAGGATCATGAAGTTGGATTTGTTCCTATTGAGTATTAGACCTCTGTGCTCCAGGGAGGTTATTAAGTTTTCTAGGTCGATTTCGGCATTTAGAATCAACGTCTGAGGGTTTAGGTCAGCCGAGATTAAGGCTGTGTCATCAGCGTACTCATTTGCCTGAGAATGGGTAAGGGTATGGTGTAGACCAGCAGTATAGACATTAAATAACAGGGGGCCAAGGACACTGCCCTGGGGGACCCCATGATTAGCAGGAAGCATACCAGAAGTATAGCCACCATGGGAAACTTGATGCTGTCTATCAGAGAGATAAGATTGGAACCATGCCATAGCGGGACCGTCAACACCATATCTACTGAGGTCCGACAATAGGACATGGTGCTGGACCGTATCAAAGGCTTTGGAGAGGTCCAGGAAAAGCAATAGGACAAATTTATCTTCATTTAAATGCTCTAAGGCGGTTTCGAATAGGTGAAAGATACAGGATATGGTAGAATGCTGTTTTCTAAACCCAGACTGAAGTTCGTAGAGAAACCGATTATGGTTTAAGTAATTGTATAAATTAGCATGAACTATTTTTTCGCAAGTAAGAGACAGAGCTGGTAGGATCGAAATAGGGCGGTAATTCTTTGGGTCCTTTGTGTCACCATCTTTGTAGATAGGAACTATTTTGGCCACTTTCCATTGAGACGGGAAGATACCGGTAGTAAAGATTAAATTGAAAATTTGTGAGATTGGTTTTGAGATTATGGCTGATAGGGCCCTGAGTAAGGCAGGACTAAGCCCATCGATCCCACAGGCTTTGTTAACATTGATAGTTTTTAATATGTTAAATATTTCACTATCTGTTACTAGCGGAAATTCAGAAAGTTTTTCATGAGTTATTTTAGGACAAGGTGGAGGATTGGATATCCCTACTTGGGGGTTGCATAAACGTATTTCGTCCAGATTATCTACCAAGATCTCCGCAATAGTGCTATAGTGATAGTTAAGGGTATTTACAATGTCATGGGGGTTCACTATTGTCTCATTATTAAATTTTAATTGACTAATTGTATTATTTAGTTTAGGTTTCAGGAAGGGCTTGAGGGTTCGCCAAAAGTTAGCGGTTGATGGATCCTTTGAGAGTTTATTTTTAAAGTAGTTTATTTTACTTTCACGAATCAGCCTGGTGACCAGGTTTCGCTGGGTCCGATAAAGTTCTAGATATGAGCCATTTTTGTAGCTGTGGTGAGACTTTGTTTTCAGTTTATCGCGTAAATGCATTTGTTGTTTAATAAACGAGGTTAACCATGGAGAGTTTTTTGTACGGACAAACTTCCTACGTAGCGGAGCAAATTTATTTAGACAGTTCGTGATTTCAGCTTGTAATGCTGCTAGGCCGGTATCTGGGTCAGTTAACATAGGTTCAATTGTTGCTAGTCTTGTCTGTAGGTCATGAACAAAAGCGTCGGTGTTCATTACTCTAAGATTTCTGGTATAGCATTGTATATGATGTCTTTTCGGAGTGATTTTTTGTCGTACGGCCCAGGTTAAGTCGTGGTCGGATACACCACAGGTTAGTACCCGGGTTTCGGTAATTCTGTTAGGAAAATTAGAGTAAATGTGGTCGATAAGAGTCTTCGAGCTCAAGGTAGTCCTGGTAGCAGACTGGATCAGCTGCTTAAAGGTGTCGAGGGCTTTAGTAAGCATGTTGGTTTTGGGGGTAAGTGGATGGGCTAACAGATCGCAATTTGTATCCCCAAGAATGATAATTTCAACGTTAGGTTTTATTTTTAAGCAGGTTATGGTGGCTTGGAGGTCAGTTATAGAGTCTGCGATCTGGGGTGAAGGTGGAATATACAGAAAACCAATGAATAGTTTACTAGAGTTTGTATAAGTAATTTCAGCCCACATAGATTCCAGTTGCGAGTTTTCCGGACGATCCTTTTGTTCGATAAGAATACGCTGGATTGGTAGGTGTGGTTTGAAATAGATGCCCACACCTCCTCCAATTTTTCCCTGGCGATCCTGTCTCCAGAAAAGGTAGCCATTTATATTACATATATCTGTAGGTATGTCTTCCGTTAGCCATGTTTCAGTAATGCCCAGGATGTCGATATTATTTCTTGTTAAAATGTATTCAATCTCCGTAATTTTAAATTTGAGACTACGTATGTTTAGATGGGCGATTTTCAGCCCAGAGGTTGGGTGGTCAGTGATGCTGTCATTGCCTTGACGGCTTAAAGGTCGCTGAAGTCAAACTTCATGCTCTAGAAGTTCCGTTGGTTGGGAGTCAAACTTGCCAATGTATCTTCTAATAGAAAGGGGAGATGGCCAGTTTCCCAGATCCAGGATAGTTTTGTCATGTTTGCCGCTACATTCAATGATAAAGACGGTAGACCAATTGTCTTTTGTATTCTTTAATGTAAGTTTTGCATCCTGGACGCCTAAGTCAGCAAGATGTGAGGTAAGAGCCTCGATAGTGATTTCGCTTCCGCCATTTGCCAGTATGTATCTTGAACTCGGGGTATTTGACCATGTCAAGAGTTCTTCATTTTCGTTGGTTCCCCAAATTTTGAGGGACTCACAAGGGGTAGAGGCAGCATGGCTAGTTAAGCGACGGCAGGAGACTCCCGTGGGCCAGACATTAGGGTTTAGGATTTCTTTGCAGTCTGTAGTTGTTCGTAGCAGAAAAGCCTTATAGTTGTTATTTAAAGTTGACTTGTAGGTTTGACGTATGCTAATGTCGGAGACGTTAATCGATACTAAGTGAGCTCGTATTTGTTGTTCCGTGGCTTTAGAAGAGCAATTTCCAATGAAAAAGTCATTATAAGATTTTGTGACCTTAATCTTGCAGGTGGTGGCGCGATCAAGGGGCATTTTACCGATGCGTGATCTCCGAGGGCCCTGTCTAGTCTGAGGATTAGGCTTTCCAAGGGAATTTAGTTGAGGAGGCTTAGGTTGTTTAGATTGTGGTGCAATTGTCTCACCAGTTTGTGGCATTAGTCGCTGTATGATATCAGTATAGGAGGTTTTGGAGAAGGTGGCTTGCTGTGGAGGCATCGGTCTACCTGGGCGTTTTTCAATGAGTGGTCTTTGAGTTTCCATCTGCTGTTTAGAGGCCGAAGTCACCTCTGGCGGACAACGAAATGCGACTGGGGCAGTAGCTGCTTGGATAGTTTCCAGATTAGTACTTAGTTTGGTTTCTAATATTTCAAAAGATTCTTTCACAGTTAAAAGTTCAGTTTCTAGTCTTGAATCCAGTTCACTAAGAATGCTAGTCTTTAGCTTAATTAGATTTACGTCTAAGATATTAAGCACAGATGTATGGCTATCACGAAAGGCGGAGATCTGGTCAGAGAAGTCTTTAGAAGAGGGGATTTGCTTGAGTTCGTTAAAAAGATTAGTAATATCCCTTTTTGTTTCCTGCCGTAAAGTATTCAATTCTTCCGATAGTTGTACATCTAAGCCTTGGCACTGACACGGGTTTTTTAGGTTTTTTCTACACATACTGCAGAGGAAGAATCTCTTCGCTTCTGAGGCCGTGATATTTGCGCAGGGAAGGTGAAACAATTGTAAACATAAGTCACATGTTACCATTGCCACGCGACTTGATTTTTCATCTTTACGGTCGTACTTGCAGCCTGATGTTAGGCAATATTTTTTTAGCTTTTGTCTTGTACCGATTAAACCTGGGCTTGGGGTACCGGAACGTCGTCCGCTTAGCTGGCTGCTATTCATGCCGCGTTAGAAAGTTTAAGACTTATTTATTTATTTATTTATTTAATAAAAAAAAAAGACTTAATAATAAAATATTTAGAATAAATAATTGTCAATTAGAATAATAAGATCTAGAACGATCTACCGTACAAACGTTAAAAGTTTAAAAATTTATAGTTAAGGCTTAGCGGAGCTAAAAGCAGTGCGACTTGCCTCTTCAAAAGTGTCTCGTTAGGTTTGGTTATGTTTGGTTAGGTTTGGTTAGGTTTGGTTAGGTTTGGTTAGGTTAGGTTAGGTTAGGTTAGGTTAGGTTAGTTTAGGTTTGGTTTGGTTAGGTTTGGTTTGGTTTGGTTAGTTTTGGTTAGATTTGGTTAGGTTTGGTTAGGTTCGGTGTGTGGAATCGGATATAGACGAATTCATTTATTCCATAAATAAGCCGGAATCGTCGTTAACAGCAGCTTCAAGCTTGGGCCAAAAAGCGACGCCAGTCATCGTTGGCTCTTGGCAGAACGAGAATGGCTGCTTGCCCCATGTACGGTTGGATTCTCTTCTTGTACTTAATGATTTCATTCACATGACCAATCTGTCGAATGGGATTTCCGACCGAAGGGGATTTCTGTCGAATGGGACTTTCGGCCGAATGGGATTTCTGTCGAATGGGATTTCCGACCGAATGGGATTTCTGTCGCATGGGATTTCTGTCGAATGGGATTTCTGTCGAATGGTATTTTCGGCCGAAAGGGATTTCTGTCGAATGGGATTTTCGGCCGAATGGGATTTCTGTCGAATGAAATTTGGCCCAACGGATTCTATCCAATGGGATATAAGCAATTAGAATTAGTTCGAATTTCCGAAACTTTGGAAACAATACAGATGGGTTCGAAACTTTAGTCTCGGAATTTTTACACCTACACGCATTTGTTGTCCAATACCGTAGATTACCCTTTGTAATCGATAAGTTTCATTTATATTTAGCGTCAGAAAATCAAAGCAAATAAAATGGGCCAAGAAGAGTTAATCATTGTGGCTTTTATGTGATTCACAACCACTGTTGTTTGCGTAGGTATTTTAGATAATCTGATTCAACTGTTTCTTCCACTTGATATATTCAATTGAGTAACGAACCTTAAGTTCCAAAAAATTTAAAACTTTTGTTTCGAATTAAATTTTACGATAAAATTCTTCCCGACCTCAGTTGGACGGACTCGTAAATTTGGAGACTGCTTCTCGCCCAAGAAGTGTTGAACATGGTATGAAAATAATCGAAGGCAACTTCTTGTTGCGAAAAATAAAATCCTTTTCGAAATTGTCTCTGCCCTTGCCCATCCTTATTAATGGCACCAAGGTACGTTTAATATGAAAATATTTAGTACGGAAGAGAACACTTTTCATAGGTTAAAATTTACCCTTTCTAAGACTGAATTCTGCTAAAGAGAGGCTATACCATTTAAATACCTCTTCCGAATGATTTTAAAATTCAATTTAGTTTGAAATCTCATGAATGATTAGAAATTGGCTCCTCTGACCAATCGCGTAACGCCCTGCCTTTGAAATTTAGAGCGATATTTGATAACAAGTTGGGAAATCAAAAATAAACCTCTCCGAGTCGAGACGCAATAAAGAGGTTTTCTTAAATAATTTATTGAATATAATTGATATTAATTATTTTAATTGTCATTAATTTACCTTAATTGTAGTTAAAACGTTAAAAGAAACTTTATTCCTAAAATCATTTTAAACATAGCTATTAATGACGTTTGTAAGTAATAACCTCAAAAACGAATTTCACTAGCTACACTAACTTTGAAAAATTTAGATTATATTTTATTTTAAGAACAGCATATCCATTGAAGGTTATATAACAATATTTATGCTATCGACCTTCAATTATAAGTTTAATGCTTCTATGGTGGGAAAATTGGAGCTACATGATTTGCCAAGGCATCCCTCTCAAATGGCCAATATTGGAGTACAACCAGGGCTCTACATAAGGCACTAGTCAAGGCATTTGACTACTAAAAAATGCCTTGACTACTAAAATAAATCGAAGTCTGGGGGTTCACTAGTCAACTTGACTAGTAAAAAAATGTCCCAAATATTCGTAAACCATGCGTCTCACTAGTCAGTGACTACTAAAAAAAATTGGGATAGGGGGCTCACTAGTCAGGCTGACTACTAAAAAAAATATCCTTATGTAGAGCCCTGAGTACAACGGTGTCTGCAATCTTAAGGAAATTATTAAAAACTGGCATTGTAGACAAAGACGGGAAAATGTAAAAGATAAGTGTAGAAAATGAATTGCCTGAAGTAACAGATATTAAAATTTGCACTTTTGAAGACATGATCATAAAACATCGATTATTTGAAAAAATTCTTACTTAGTTTTATTCACCAAATTTTCATTAAGCTCAAAATATTTCTCTACATTATTTACTCAAGTATTTTGCTCTATATAGCAGTTCCAGAAAAAAATGGTATCATCAGGTTTTTTTAAGGGATACTGGCTTGATACTAGGTTTTACTTTTGACTAACATTAAGGTTCAAATACTCCAATTTTTATATTTTAAAATTGAAACTTAATTAATTAATTTTGATACTATTTTTCAACCATTTTCTATTTTATTCTCCTTATACGACCAAATACTTAAAACCAATTGTGAATTTTTGATTTAAAATAAAATGTACACGCGAACTACTTTTAAAATGAAGCACATGTTTCATGACACAATATTTTGACTAAAGTAATTTTGGTGAAAAATCTAAGATCAGAATTTTTTTCAAATAATCGATGTTTTATGGTATCGTTCCTTTCAACCGAATTCCCAATGGACCGAAATCCCATTCGACCGAATATCCCGCAATGATTTTAGATTTCCAGCCCAATGGCTATATTCCCGATGGACCGAAATCCCAATCGTCCGAATATGCCTCTAAAAAATACATGAATATAACTTGAAACACTGTAGCCGTCAGCGATTCGGTGGTGTAGTGGATACGGTGATGGACTGCGAAGCGATAGGTTGTTGGTTCGAATCTCCGAAAGGTATGTTAATAATATTAAAAGTAAATGTTTCGTGATACTAATTAAAACGCTCACTTTCTTTCCTTTCAAGGCAAGAGATATATAGAATTAATAAACAAATTGTGCTTAAAATGAAGTACAGTCTTAATGGTAGTTCCATCAATGCCTTTAAATATTAAATTAAAATTTTAATATTTTGGTTTCGGGTGGGTTGGGTTAGGTTAGGTTAGGTTAGGTTAAGTTAGGTTAGCATAGGTTAGGTTTGGTTAGGTTAGCTTAGGTTAGTTTAGGTTTGGTTTGGTTCCAATAATTCGTTGACACCTTTTCCAAAATATGCTCCTTTTAATTAGCTACCTCCTTTTCCAAAATATTATCCCTTTAAATAGCTACCACTTTTTCCAAAACATTCTCCTATTAATTAGCTGCCACCTTTTCCAAAAGATTTTCCTATTAATTAGCTGCCACCTTTTCCAAAATATTCTCCTATTAATTAGCTGCAACCTTTTCCAAAACATTTTCCTACTAATTAGCTGCCATATTTTCCAAAATATTCTCCTTTTAATTAGCTACCACCTTTTCTAAAATATTCTCCTATTAATTAGCTGCCACCTTTTCCAAAAGATTTTCCTATTAATTAGCTGCCACCTTTTCCAAAATATTCTCCTATTAATTAGCTGCCACCTTTTCCAAAATATTCTCCAATTAATTATCTGACATCTTTTCCAAAATATTTCTATTATTGCTAATAAATTGTTCGTGGTAAGAGGCGGGCTTTTAATACTCATATAAATAATCTTTTTACCTCCAAACAAGGTTGGGTTGGGTTAGTTTAGGTTAGGTTAGGCTAGGGAAGGTGAGGTTCGCCGTAATTAATACGTAGTTAAAATAAGTGCAGTAATACATTTTCAACTCACATTTATTTTAACAATAATAAGTTGTGAAATTAAAAATATATTTAATGCAAAACCACACAGTATGTCTTCTTCCAGTTCAATAGAATTTCGGTCCAATGGGACTATAATAAAACCGCACCTTTGGCTACGTTCGGTCGAATGGGACCCCAAAAAAAAAACCCCTTCTGTCGAATGGGAATTCGGTTCAATGGGACCAAAGCATCATAAAACAGCTTTTATGATGTCTTCAAAAGTGAAGATTTTAATATCTGTACTTCAGGCAATTCATTTTCTACACTTATCTTTTTCATTTTCCCGTCTTTGTCTACAATAACAGTTTTAATTAATATCTGTTACTTCAGTCTTAATATTAATAGAAATTGTTCAGAAACCTTAGGAGAGTTAATGTATTAGGGCATTATGCATACATTAGTTAACGCGTTTGAACTAAACAACCATCTATTATAAAACTGTCATTCCTGACTGCTTGACTTGACAATGAACGTCCGGTCAAACTCAAATTGTTTTCCCGTCATTTAACATGCAAATACAGAGGAAGCTGTACATAGTTATACCACAAAAAGATTCGATACACCAACACATGTCATATACTTATCCAGTGCAATTACCAGTCGTCGGTAGTCTGGCTTAATTACCAATCGTCGGTAGTCTGGCTTAATTACCAGTCGTCGGTAATCTGGCTTAATTACCAATCGTCGGTAATCTGGCTTAATTACTAGTCGTCGGTAATCTGGATTATTTACCAGTCGTCGGTAATCTGGCTTAATTACCAGTCGTCGGTAGTCTGGCTTAATTACCAGTCGTCGGTAGTCTGGCTTAATTACCAGTCGTCGGTAATCTGGCTTAAATACCGGTCGTCCGTAATGTGGCCTAACTATCAGTCGTCGGTAATGTCGCCTAACTACCAGTCGTCGGTAATCTGGCTTAATTACCAGTCGTCGGTAATGTGGCCTAACTACCAGTCGTCGGTAATCTGGATTAATTACCAGTCGTCGGTAATCTGGCTTAATTACCAGTCGTCGGTAATCTGGCTTAATTACCAGTCGTCGGTAGTCTGGCTTAATTACCAGTCGTCGGTAATCTGGCTTAATTACCGGTCGTCCGTAATGTGGCCTAACTATCAGTCGTCGGTAATGTCGCCTAACTACCAGTCGTCGGTAATCTGGCTTAATTACCAGTCGTCGGTAATGTGGCCTAACTACCAGTCGTCGGTAATGTGGCCCAACTACCAGTCGTCGGTAATCTGCCTTAATTACCAGTCGTCGGTAATCTGCCTTAATTACCAGTCGTCGGTAGTCTGGCTTAATTACCAGTCGTCGATAGTCTGGCTTAATTACCAGTCGTCGATAGTCTGGCTTAATTACCAGTCGTCGATAGTCTGGCTTAATTACCAGTCGTCGGTAATCTGGATTAATTACCAGTCGTCGGTAATCTGGCTTAATTACCAGTCGTCGGTAGTCTGGCTTAATTACCAGTCGTCGGTAGTCTGGCTTAATTACCAGTCGTCGGTAATCTGGCTTAATTACCGGTCGTCCGTAATGTTTCCTAACTATCAGTCGTCGGTGATGTCGCCTAACTACCAGTCGTCGGTAATCTGGCTTAATTACCAGTCGTCGGTAATGTTGCCTAACTACCAGTCGTCGGTAATCTGGCCTAACTACCAGTCGTCGGTAATCTGCCTTAATTACCAGTCGTCGGTAATGTGGCCTAACTACCAGTCGTCGGTAGTCTGGCTTAATTACCAGTCGTCGATAGTCTGGCTTAATTACCAGTCGTCGATAGTCTGCCTTAATTACCAGTCGTCGATAGTCTGCCTTAATTACCAGTCGTCGATAGTCTGGCTTAATTACCAGTCGTCGATAGTCTGTCTTAATTACCAGTCGTCGGTAATCTGGCTTAATTACCAGTCGTCGGTAATCTGGATTAATTACCAGTCGTCGGTAATCTGGCTTAATTACCAGTCGTCGGTAATCTGGCTTAATTACCAGTCGTCGGTAATCTGGCTTAATTACCAGTCGTCGGTAATCTGGCTTAATTACCAGTCGTAGGGGTTATCTTGTTTAATCTCTAAGGCAGTTGGTAACTTAATATATATGTGTGGGGACCTTTTCCAACTTAACTTGTTAGCTAACACAAGCTAAGGTCCTTTTGTTTTTTAACCACCACGAAAATTGGACCAAGTAGCCTTAACCGTGCTAACATCATAAACTGACTCTTATCCGTGCTAAAATATCGCAGATTGGAATTTTTTTGTAAATTTGAAGTTAAACATACTTAAACTTAAATTTAATCAATGAAAATTGGAAAGCGGAAAATCTAAATACCAGGCTTTTGTTTACAACCGTTTTCAAGTCAGACAAACGTATCGTTTTTGCATTACGGCTACCACAAAATGGTTATTTGTAAAATATTTTCCCATGTTATTGCAATGGAAAAATTTCGAGGTTTTCGTCAAAATGACTGATTATTTTTATTGAAATGAAAACCACCCTTAGCAACCTTATTTTTTTATAAAATAAACTATTAAATCAGAGGTGGATTAGGGGAAGTTACGAAAGAGGCCGAATTTCTGGATGGGCAAATGCTTTATAAAAGCGATGGGGGAACATAGAGCTACTCTTTATTTTTAAGCCCCCCCAAAAATGAGAGAGAATTCGCGAGGATAGCAGGGTAACGATATCGCCACCTAACGGATTGAAAATAGCGTCTGCTTTAGTGTATGATGTACAAGGCTTACTCAGTCAAGATTCGTTTATAGTTAGAAATGGAACAATCGTCGGGAGGCGCGGACTTTCCCATTATTAAGAAGTTAATAGAACAATTAAAAAATGATCTCAGCTATTTTGTGACTTCCTCTGAAACTAGAGTAGCGTTGGTGGCCCATTTTTTAAGTTCCAAAGCAGGGTAACTAAATACCTTTCCGTTTAACATCCGATTTCTTTGGTGGTATTGTGACGGGGTTTATTAAAGTCAAGCACTGGGTTGAAACTGATTTCACTACCAACGGGATATACAAGGCCCATGCAGGCTCACTTCGAAGGGGGGTCCCTCACTCATATATATTTGACTTGCGTGGTTGATAGATGGCGCTTCTTGGTCTATTTAAAACGGGGGTCGTTCCTAAAGAATAATTTTCAGGGGATTTTTGTTTTTTCATAAAGGTATTTAGTCAAAGTGAAATAAAGGTTTTTGCCAATGAATTTTTTCTATTCTTTTACAGAAAGTGTAATAGTAATTATAAAATAGAGGACTGCTTGAATGGTTGTCTCATTTTTTTATTATATTTAATCATAACAGTTTTAAGTGAATACATCGCATTGAGTTTTGGAAGAATATATCACAGTTTAAAATTTTATTTAATAAATCACATTGAGTTTAAATGAATAGGAACTAAGTGAAAACTGACTCCCTCTGCGGCCATTTTCTTGTCATTAAGATGACATTGCGGAACAACGCAGAATGGCATACTTGATTAAGCCCCTATAAAGTCATTGAGTTAAAAAAGAGACCACTAATTACTAACCTCTGTTAATTACAAAACAAAAAACGAGTGGCTAAAAGTGCGCCTCTTTTTAGGGTAGAAATAATTAAATAAAATAGGAATATTGTGGAAAAGATTACAATAAACAAACTAATTGGCAATAACTTGGAAAAATAGCAATATTTTGGGGTTAAAACATACCCAATTTATAGCGATTTCCACTGACTGCTCCAAAGAGTGCTCTCAGGGTTAGGATGACGTAACTGCCCTCAGCGAGTTTTGGAGAAAATAGTTTCGTCAGTGAAACACGATCGAGAGGTCCGAGCGCGCTCTGAATAATCAAAATTGGCGCCGGAGACGAAATTGTAATAAAGTGTGTATATCTTGGCGCAAATGAGCTGAAACCAATTAATAGACTTAACATTTCAATTAATTTACAAAAAATCTATTTTGAGTAATGATCGACAACGTCTCTGATATAATTATTGGTTTAAGGACGAGGCGTAATATCTTTAAAGTAATGATAAAACTTCAGGGTTGGCAAGTTTTAAACAAATTGTTTTAAACTTTGGTTTAAAACTTGTTTTAAACAGCCACGAAAAAAAAAACATTAATTTGTTTAAAACGTTTTAAACAAACAGTTTAAAACATGTTTTTTATGGTGAGGAATTTCGAATATTTTTAACTCGTTTTATTTGAAAATGAGCGAAAATATTAAATAATAGAAATAATACGCTTCAGTCAAAACCTTGCAATAATTTGACTGTTTCATATGAGTGTTTAATTGTTTGGAAACAATTTCAGTTGATTTATCCGTTACCAATCTGTATTGAAGACTGATATTCAATAATTTGATTTGGAATAACTTATTTTGTCGTCTACCTAAGGTAAAGGAACAACGTTTTTCTACACTGTTGGTACATTTTACTGTTCTAAAGTGAGTACGCGTAATATTTAAAGCCAGGCCCTTGACAGTTCTAAAATTAATACGCTTAATCCGTAAACGGAAAACATGAAGCGCCTACAAAGTTGAAAGGGGTGGTGAAGTTTCAAATGTATGAGTTCTGACCAAGAAACTCTGCAGTATGGAAGCGAAAATTCCTTAATAGTGGCCACAAAAGAAATCAAGCATTTGGACATTTGGGGTTAAATGAACAATTTTACCCATCACCCTCATTTTGAATGCGCTATTAAAAAATTACATTTTCGTTTTGCTCTTTTTAAACAGTCAGAACATTTCAAATATTCAAATTTGATCCCCCAACACGTACTCCCTTTTAAATAATTAATTTTATGATAAAATGTTTTCGGAAAATCTAATTTTAAATCGTGTTTTAAACAATAAAAGCACAACTTTTTTTACTACATTTTTGCCAACCCTGGCAAGGACCCTTTCTTACACCTTCAAATTCTAAATTTTAGGAGCTCTTGATTTCGTCTTTTCGTGTTTTCTTCTCAATACGTGTTCGTGGTCCGTTGGTCAAGCTGGATGATACTCGCTTTGGGTTCAAGTGGTCCCTGGTTCTAATTCCACACGGACAATTTCTTACACCTTGAAATTCTAAATTTAAGGAGCTCTTGCTCTTATTAAACAGTCAGTAGAATATTTCACATATTCTGTATTGATCGCTTAACACGCACTTCCTTCAAAATAATTAATATCATAAAATAATTTCGGAAAATCTAATTTGTTCTTGAAAAAGCTCAAATATGTTATTTTTCAATTAATTTGGAGGGAATAAATCGATTAACAATTAAATAAGTTGATTGAATTAAAGTGTGATTAAGGAATAAATTAATATAAATAAAGAAAAATCGCAATATCGGATCTTCAGTCAATTGATAAACGTCACTCTCATCGTTTGTTTTTTCTGTCCAAACCAAGACCATTTTGTTTAATCAAGCAGGCTGTGAAAATAAGCGCCTTGCGCTAGCGGGAGTAGTGGCTTAAATGGAGAGCCGCGATGTATAATATATAGGCTAGCAGTTCGGTATCGTTCCTTTCAACCGAATTCCCAATGGACCGAAATCCCATTCGACCGAAAATCCCGCAATGATTTTAGATTTCCAGCCCAATGGCTATATTCCCGATGGACCGAAATCCCAATCGTCCGATATGCCCCTAAAAATACATCATTATAACTTGAAACACTGTAGCCGTCAGCAATTCGGTGGTGTAGTGGAAACGGTGTTGGACTAAGAAGCGATAGGTTGTTGGTTCGAATCTCCGAAAGGTATGTTAATAATATTAAAAGTAAATATTTCGTGATACTAATTAAAACGCTCACTTTCATTCCTTTCAAGGCAAGAGATATATAGAATTAATAAACAAATTGTGCTTAAAATGAAGTACAGTCTTAATGGTAGTTCCATCAATGTCTTTAAGTTTTAAATTAAAATTATAATATTTTGGTTTCGGGTGGGTTAGGTTAGGTTAGGTTAGGTTAGGTTAGGTTAGGTTAGGTTAGGTTAGGTAAGGTTAGGTAAGGTAAGGTTAGGTTAGGTTAGGTTAGGTTAGGTTCCGATAATTCGTTGACACCTTTTCCAAAATATGCTCCTTTTAATTAGCTTTCACCTTTTCCAAAATATTCTCCCTTTAAATAGCTACCACCTTTTCCAAAACATTCTCCCTTTAATTAGCTGCCACCTTTTCGAAAAGATTTTCCTATTAATTAGCAGACACCTTTTCCAAAATATTCTCCTATTAATTAGCTGCAACCTTTACCAAAACATTCTCCTACTAATTAGCTGCCACATTTTCCAAAACATTCTCCTATTAATTAGCTGCCACCTTTTCCAAAATATTCTCCCATAATTTAGCTGCAAACTTTTCCAAAACATTCTCCTACTAATTAGCTGCCACATTTTCCAAAACATTCTCCTACTAATTAGCTGCCACATTTTCCAAAATATTCTCCATTTAATTAGCTGCCACATTTTCCAAAATATTCTCCTTTTAATTAGCTGCCACCTTTTCCAAAATATTCTCCTATTAATTAGCTGCCACCTTTTCCAAAAATTCTCCAATTAATTATCTGACATCTTTTCCAAAATATTTCTATTATTGCTAATAAATTGTTCGTGGTAAGAGGCGGGCTTTTAATACTCATATAAATAATCTTTTTACCTCGAAACAAGTTTGGGTTAGGTTAGGTTCTCAGCATACAGGTTAGGTTACGTTTGGTTAGGTTAGGTTAGGTTAGGCTAGGGTAGGTGAGGTTCGCCGTAATTAAAACGCTGTTAAAATAAGTGCAGTAATACATTTTCAACTCACATTTATTTTAACAATAATAAGTTGTGAAATTAAAAATATATTTAATGCAAAACCACACAGTATGTCTTCTTCCAGTTCAATAGAATTTCGGTCCAATGGGACTATAATAAAATCGCACCTTTGGCTACGTTCGGTCGAATGGGACACCGCAAAAAAAGCCGTTCTGTCGAATGGGAATTCGGTTCAATGGGACCAAAGCATTAGTTCTGCAAGAGTGATTTTAAACATGTTTAAAACTAGGTTTTTTTGTGTTTTTTACTGTTTTTTTCTACTTGTTTAAAAAACAGTTTTAAACAACAAATCGTGTTTTAAACAATAAAAAACGCAACTTTTGTTTTTTTTAAAAAAAACTCAATTTTTGCCAACCCTGTAAAACTTCATCTTCAGAACTTTCAGAATATGATTCCAGAAATATATAAGCATAAGCGAGAGCCTGTCTTGTATGAGATACCGCGTGGTCCGCCATTTTAATTTCATTACGTCATACTCGAGCACCGTCGCTCCGTCGAATTTTTCAGAGCACGAAAGAGCAGTTCTCGGGCAGTTTTTGTGGTCAGTGGAAAACGCGATTCTGGGCGCGTGTTGCACTCGTGTTCCCAGTGGCGGACGAAAACGCGCCGAGAGTGCACTTAGAGTGCTCTAGTGCAGTCAGTGGAAATCGCTATTAGTAATATTTTGGAAAAGGGTGAAATTTACCCAGTTGAATAACCTTGATAAATAATGATAATATGCAAAACAGGCGCACATTTAGCCGCTCATAACAAAAATACTAGTCAAACCAGAAATAATTGACATGGAAGTGAATAAAAATATCATGCCTAGGTTAACCCAGCAGTGGGTGCCTCAAAATATGTGAAATTAATTTCTAGGTTGGTTATTATCTTTGGTTTCGAAAAAATATTAAAAAAATGAACTTACTAATTAGGCTTAATTCCCACGAAATACTGTTGCGCGCTCCCTCGCAAGAGGTTCGAAACTTAAGAGCAGACAGCTGGTCACGTGAGGTTTACGTAATTTTTTTAGACGTAAGCGCGCCTCTAGCGGAGAATCGTGGCGATTTAAAAGGTCCGGAAAAAAATAAAAAAATTGGCGCCCGCATGGGCCTTGTATATCCCGTTGGTAGTGAACCAACTGTATTGAGAAACAAATCAAATGAAGTATATAGATATGGTGGTCCATGTTTATTAGTCAGTCGTGCATGGCTTCCTGGCGTATGTTATAGTTTCTACACGATAAGATTTTCTGTAGAACGCGGCGGTAATCATGAGTTAAATGTTGAGAACAACTCTACGCCAATGCACTTTGCCGCTTTTAATGGACAAATTGAAGTCGTGAAATTGTTACTAGAAAGCGGTGCTAATTACGAATTAAAAGACAAGGATGATAAAACGCCAATGCACTTCGCCGCTTATAATGGACACATTGAAGTCGTGAAATTGTTACTAGAAAACGGGGCTAATTACGAGTTAAAGGATAAGAATGATCAAACGCCAATGCACTTCGCCGCTTATTATGGACACATTGAAGTCGTGAAACTGTTACTAGAAAGCGGTGCTAATTGCGAGTTAAAGAATAAGGATGATCAAACGTCAATGCACCTCGCCGCTATGAATGGACACATTGAAGTCGTGAAGTTGCTAATAGAAAGCGGTGCTAATTGCGAGTTAAAGGATGAGAATGATAAAACGCCAATGCACTTTGCCGCTTATTATGGACACATTGAAGTCGTGAAACTGTTACTAGAAAGCGGTGCTAATTGCGAGTTAAAGGATGAGAATGATCAAACGTCAATGCACCTCGCCGCTATAAATGGACACATTGAAGTCGTGAAATTGTTACTAGAAAACGGGGCTAATTACGAGTTAAAGAATAAGAATGATCGAACGCCAATGCACTTTGCCGCTTTGGATGGACAAATAGAAGTCGTGAAATTGTTACAAGAAAGTGGTGCTAATTACGAGTTAAAGGATAAGAATGATCGAACGCCAATGTACCTCGCCGCTATGAATGGACAAATTGAAGTCGTGAAATTGTTACTAGAAATCGGTGCTAATTACGAGTTAAAGGATAAGGATGATCGAACGCCATTGCACTTCGCCACTATGAAAGGACAAATTGAAGTCGTGAAATTGTTTCTAGAAATCGGTGCTAATTACGAGTTAAAGGATAAGGATGATCGAACGCCATTGCACTTCGCCACTATGAAAGGACAAATTGAAGTCGTGAAATTGTTACTAGAAAACGGGGCTAATTACGAGTTAAAGGATAAGAATGATCGAACGCCAATGCACCTCGCCGCTATGAATGGACAAATTGAAGTCGTGAAATTGTTACTAGAAATCGGTGCTAATTACGAGTTAAAGGATGAGAATGATCGAACGCCAATGCACTTCGCCGCTTATTATGGACACATAGAAGTCGTGAAATTGTTACTAGAAATCGGTGCTAATTACGAGTTAAAGGATAAGAATGATCGAACGCCAATGCACCTCTCCGCTACTAATGGACAAATTGAAGTCGTGAAATTGTTACTAGAAAGCGGCGCTATTACGAGTTAAAGGATAAGGATGATCGAACGCCATTGCACTTCGCCACTATGAAAGGACAAATTGAAGTCGTGAAATTGTTTCTAGAAAACGGTGCTAATTACGAGTTAAAGGATAAGGATGATCAAACGCCAATGCACTTCGCCGCTATGAAAGGACAAATTGAAGTCGTGAAATTGTTACTAGAAAACGGGGCTAATTACGAGTTAAAGGATAAGAATGATCAAACGCCAATGCACCTCGCCGCTATGAATGGACAAATTGAAGTCGTGAAATTGTTACTAGAAAACGGGGCTAATTACGAGTTAAAGAATAAGAATGATCGAACGCCAATGCACTTCGCCGCTTTGAATGGACAAATAGAAGTCGTGAAATTGTTACTAGAAAGTGGTGCTAATTACGAGTTAAAGGATAAGAATGATCGAACGCCAATGTACCTCGCCGCTATGAATGGACAAATTGAAGTCGTGAAATTGTTACTAGAAATCGGTGCTAATTACGAGTTAAAGGATAAGGATGATCGAACGCCATTGCACTTCGCCACTATGAAAGGACAAATTGAAGTCGTGAAATTGTTTCTAGAAATCGGTGCTAATTACGAGTTAAAGGATAAGGATGATCGAACGCCATTGCACTTCGCCACTATGAAAGGACAAATTGAAGTCGTGAAATTGTTACTAGAAAACGGGGCTAATTACGAGTTAAAGGATAAGAATGATCGAACGCCAATGCACCTCACCGCTATGAATGGACAAATTGAAGTCGTGAAATTGTTACTAGAAATCGGTGCTAATTACGAGTTAAAGGATGAGAATGATCGAACGCCAATGCACTTCGCCGCTTATTATGGACACATAGAAGTCGTGAAATTGTTACTAGAAATCGGTGCTAATTACGAGTTAAAGGATAAGAATGATCGAACGCCAATGCACCTCTCCGCTACTAATGGACAAATTGAAGTCGTGAAATTGTTACTAGAAAGCGGCGCTATTACGAGTTAAAGGATGACGATGATCAAACGCCAATGCACCTCGCCGCTGCTAACGGCCACACTGAAGTCGTGAAATTGTTACTAGAAAGCGGCGCTATTACGAGTTAAAGGATGACGATGATCAAACGCCAATGCACCTCGCCGCTGCTAACGGCCACACTGAAGTCGTGAAATTGTTACTAGAAAGCGGCGCTATTACGAGTTAAAGGATGACGATGATCAAACGCCAATGCACCTCGCCGCTGCTAACGGCCACACTGAAGTCGTGAAATTGTTACTAGAAAGCGGCGCTATTACGAGTTAAAGGATGACGATGATCAAACGCCAATGCACCTCGCCGCTGCTAACGGCCACACTAAAGTCGTGAAATTTTTATTTAGACGCTCTAATCACGAGTTAAGGAATATCGATGGTGAATCGCCAATTATTCCTGCAGCTAAATAGGCTCGTTGATATCGCGAAATTTTTAGGAAAACAGAGCGCTATCGGAATTACAGAATGATGTGAACTTCATTGACGTTCCACAATTTGGCCTAATAGCGTGTTGAAGAATAAGCGTAGTGAAACGGCCCTAGACAAAAGTTATTTTTTTTTAAAGAGATGCGCAGTGGAATTGCCTTGATGCTGTTGATGGTTTAGAAAGAGGAAAGATTAACTAAAATAGTAGGAGAGTTAAAAGTTTAAACTAATTGAAGTAACGTAATTAGGTTTTACAAACATTGCCAAACCCTTTTCCCTACCCCATTTGAATTGATTTTTCAACGGGATTGGTTGAATTTTCATTGTCTGAGAGAGGTAAGAGTGGGCATAGTCCACTCGATCACGCGCGTAAGAGGTTCGGTTTTGCAGAGGCCACTAAACCAATGGCGGATGGCGCAGTAGTCCTGTTTTTTAAATTAATTAAATGCCAATTATTTTGTAATAAGAGATCATTTATTTTCTTTGTAATTATTTTTAATTAGATATTTAGAAAAAGGAAGTTCTTTTAAATTTAAGGTCAAGTGTTATGTTACCTGAACTTTTCCTTTTGGCTTTGTTTGAATGATTGATTACCAAAGGATCAACAAATTTCACAAAATTTTTCTTTGTGAACCCTAACGTTGATTTAACGGGTCTACATGTTAAAAGGGAAAGTGATAAATTAAGTTAAAATTAATTATTGATTTTTGGTAAATTAACTTTTCACATGCCGTATGATTGTCTTACTATCCTTCCACTCTATTCCACAAAATTTTTACTTTTATATTTTAGAAAATCATTTCGGTATCCGCCCATTGATCCGAATTCTCATTGGACAGAAATCCCATTCAATCGAATGTATGGGATTTATGTACTTAAAACATTGATTCGATATTACATGGTAGTGCTAATCACCGGATTATGGGATCTTGTATCATGTTCTTCCTTTTGTGCTTGCGTGATCAATGTTTAGAGTGATACACCGGGGACGGAAGTAACTGAAACGTTAGTTTCGGGAAAGTAATATGTTCTGAATTGGAGTTGGGTCAGGTCAGTTTAGGTTAGGGTAATCTAGGCTTGGTTATAACTGGCTTGAATAATCTAGTTTTGGTTTGGCTAGGGTAGAATAATTTAGTTCTTACGTAGAATTATCATGAGCGGCTAAATTCGCGCGTGTTTTTGTTGCTATCAACAACATAAATTGAGACATTTTAGAAAACATTACTAAATTGGATAGGATTTCACACCAAAATTATCCTAGTATTTCGAAATTATTGCTAATTAGCTTGTTTATTGCCACCTTTCCACAATTCTGCTACCTCAAAAAGACGCTCTTTTAGCCACTCGTGGATAACCTAGGTTAGTTTAGTTAGGTTATGGTTGGTTAGCTCAAATTACATTAGGTTATGTAACACATAGTGAAATAGGTAATTTTAAATTAATGAAAGATACGGATCTTTATTGAGCATATACCAACTAAATCTAGAAAAATATAAAATATTCGGCGCCATCTTTGCTTGATAGTGATTCCCTTATAAGGAAGGTTTTGAACAAACATTAGAGACAAGTTCAACGGCATTCTTCATTACATTTATTGGCTTAGGAATAAGTACATTTTATCCGTCTTATGGTAATGGCAAGCTAAACTGTTTCGAAGTACGGCTTATTTTACTTCACCCGAAAAGTTATATAATCCTTAATTTCTTCAATGAATAATTTTTCATTGAGTCCCCGAGTTTAATGCTTTTAAATCAAGTGATGCCCGCACTTTTGCGTAAACCGCCCAATGTGTGGGGTTGCGGTTGAATGGAACCTCACCATTGGGATTTCGGACAAATGTGAGAAAATTGCAAGGTATTGTTGTTTCTCTACAACAGGTTAGCAACCCAATTTACCAAATGTTCTAAATTTGAAACTGAGTTCCAATTAATAAACTATAATATTTTAAATTTCATTTCTATCCAATTTTGAAAAACTATTTGCAACTTAATTTTTCAAAACCTAAAACTCAAATTATTTAGATATGGGCAATTGAGTGGTTATTCATGAAATTAGAATTTCTACTTTTTAATCTTGCATACACTTTTGCAATTAGAGTCCTGCAGAACCATTAATTTTAATTTAAATCTTAATTGTTTTATTAATACGACAATACCGTTAAATTCAATTAAATAAATTAAATAATTGAAAATTGTGGCCTGATAAGAAGTCAAATTTGTTATTTTAAAATGGAAAATATTTCCAAAGTTCAAAATGAAATCGGGAAATTGACTGGGTGACGACGTCATAACTGTGTTGTTTTTTAGATAGATAGTTTTTAAAACTTCAATGACTTAACATGAAAGTTTTTCTTTCTATTATTAAGTTCAAGGCTCCATAGAAAGTTGTCGTATCTAAGCTCGAGGTGACGTCACAACTGTGTCATTTTCTTCAGGATGTGCCAAAGATTTTTAAACACTTTTTATTACACGTATTTTTCTAACTATAGTACATCAAAGGCTTTCTATTTAACTATGTTTAAAAAAAATATTTCAATACAAATTTAATGATTGATTTATAGTTTAAGATGAACGTAGTTAACTAATGGTGCGACACAAATATAAATTAAATGTCCTTATTTCAAAGAAGGGAAAAAATTAATGAAATTTAATATAGACAATATTGATTGAAATTAAATTTTAATTAGACTAAAATATTGTTAAGAAATATGGTTTATTCGAAAATATTAAGTGGAAATTTGCGTTGATCACAATTTTAAATTTAAATATAAATTTTGCTGCTGGAAAAAAAAGTTTTTTTTTAAGATGCACGTCTTGACACTGTTGAAACTGCGCGTGTTCGGGTCATTTAACATAAACACCTTAAACAAAAACATGATAAGAACCACAGTAGGACGAATAAACTCTGAAGGTGGCGTAGCAAAAAAAAAACCCCATTTGTTTTACAAACAGTTCGAACGATAAGCCAGAACTAAGATCTCGCTAATAAGGATAGATTCATAGAAAGCAAATTGCTTAATTTTTATCTGGGCTCGATACTCCCGGAACATAATGTGGTGTAAGATGTCATCGAACTGTTGTGTTCGCGTGTTGGGTTTTAATGTGATAATTTCCAAGTCAAAACACAATATTTAACTAAGCGTAAAACTTCTTTATTGTTGAGTAATTAACAAGTCGTTTAGGGTTAAATGAACAGGATGCAGACTGATCGGTAGGTAAAACGGAGAATGCCGCATGGGCTTATGTGAGCTACTTTTATACACGAGTTCTTATCAGTTATTAGTATGCAAAAAACCTTTTGGCCTATTATACAGTGATAATCATTTTTTGGACTATTTACACATTCACAACAGAACCTAACAAGGAACGAAACAGCGTGACATTACCTTTTATCGAGTTCAAAACGAAGTGAGATGATGACAACTACTACAGCCTTGTCCGGCCAAAGCCCTATCAACCCAGCGACAACAACCCAGTCGTGGCCTGGAAGTAATATCGGGACTGTATCAAGACATTAGCTCGAGGTACAAATCGCTACATTTCGGCTGCATGAATTGGGCCCACCGTAGTATCATTACAGGGAGGAACCCTTATACTGAACAAGTTTATCAAACAAGTGCCATTCGGTAAGTTCATCACCTATGTACTTAAGACTTCTTCGCCATTTCCAAGGCTCACATCATCTGTTTGCAAAATTCCTTACGAGGCGTTTCCGTTTTAGATCGGGAGCCGTTTCGATTCAAGATCGGGAGCCGTTTCGATGCAAGATCGGGAGCTCAACCTAGCAGAACTGCGCTCCAAAGGAGAGGGCGCTATTGGAATTAGTGTATGGGAAAGATTTCAGTGCTACGTCACAAACACCAGTTTCACTGTCGCCCACTGTTGAATGAGGTGAGATTCAGTTTTAAAACTTTTATGACAGTAATTTGGTTAGGCCTAAAAATGCGACAATGAAGCACCACCATGTTAAACGAGGTGCATCAAAGTGGGGAACTAATCTATTTGGGAGAAAGACTTTATATTACAGAAACCTTAAACAAATAAATGTGGCTCGTTTGCGACGAAGAAGGTCAAGCAACATGTACACTGGTCCCAAATAACAACGGACATATCGGAATTGATCAAGCCATGTCAAGAAAGGCTGCGAGCCAACGTACACACAATGTACCGAACATACACACTTGAAGTGATTCAACCTCGACTCCATAAAACTCTCAATCTAATGGCTTGACAGAGCGAATCGTTCAATTCGTGGCAAGAAAGGCGTGTGAAGATGGCCATGAAATAAAAAAGTTGTAGTATATAGTATAGAGCAAAACCTTCAAGCCAACTGTCGTCACCAACGGAAATGCAGATGGGACGAAGAATCGAGGTCACTCTCTCATAACAACCACAGAATCTTTGGAGCCGCAATGAATAGAAATAATCTTTATCCAATCTCGAGATTTATCCACAGAAATTTTTTGGTAAAATCGTTTTGTATCCTCAGCTTTTGATTGTTACAAAAATCGATTATTCACTTAATTGCAAACAATGGAGGATAGATAATGTCAAGTTCAAGGTTCAATGAAAGGCGTCAGACGGATAAAGCCACAGAGCCAAACTCCTTCAAGGTGTAAACGGAAAATGGAAATATAGCCTTCTTCGTGGTCCACTTCATCAATTTCTACTCCTACCTCAATACGTAACACCGGAAATCCAGAGTCAAACAACTCCCGAGGACGAAAAAGCTAAAGAAGAAGAAATAGTGGCAGTCACTCGCAGTGGGAACAAGACCCTACGACATGACGCAAGATGGAAATCTGGAGAAATTGAAGCAACATACACAACAACTACGACACAGTTCATGGGGACAAGCGCCGGAAGTGCAACCCAACCCGCCAAGACACAAACTCTCACCTTACTTCAGGAATTAAATACCGCCTCCGGCAATTCGGGAGCCAAGCCAACATTCGCAATGCAAGTCAGTTAAAAACAATCGGGGCGTCCCGTTCGAACCACTAAACCACCTGACTTGCTATTAATAAGACTAAAGTCAATCATTTAGCTTAAAATATTGCAAACTTCAAATGAATCCTGGAACAAACTTGAAACTAAAAATATAGAAATAATGAATAGGATGAATATGAGGATTTGATTTTTTAAAGGTATACGTGTCCAATATAATTCTGGGAAATGGATAAATTGAATTTAACTAATTTTTGATATATATAGTAAATTATCTCGTCATATGACGGATTTTTGTCTCGCCATTTTCCGCTTCTTTCTTAATCATTCTTGCTTTTTTATATTTTATGACCTGTTTTTTCTACTTGATACTTAACCATTCTTAATTATTTACAACGCCTTAACTAATATCCATTATTTCTATTGGGGCAACTGGTTTATAACTCGGTGTTTTTATCTAATTTTAATTAATACTTTAATCTTTAATAATGCATTGCAATTAAAATACAATGTGCAACCTATCAGATTAAATTTAAATCTTGATTACTTAGAATTCAATTAAAACAATAATTTATATAATTGAAAACGTGATTATTATGTCCTTATAAAAAATTGTTTGTGATGTTTGAAAATCGAAAATATTTCGAAAATTTAAAATGAAAGAGTGAAACCTAATGGGTGATGACGTCATAACTGTGTAGTGCAAAACATATATTTAGCTTGTCACTGGTATTTTTTTCCGTCTTTTACTAATAATAGATGCCTTTGTTTCTATTATTAGTTCAAGGCTGCATGGAAAGTTCCACGTGCGATAACGTGCCTAAGCACAAGTTGACGTCATAAATGTGTCAAAGTTTTTTAAAGCGCAATTTTCTTATAATATACATTTTTCAAAATATATATTAATGGATATATGCATCAAGGGTTTTTTCTTTCTTTTCAAAATATATATTAATACATATATACATCAAGGGTTTTTTTCTTTCGTATCAAAATATATATTAATACATATATACATCAAGGGTTTTTTCTTTCTTTTCAAAATATATATTAATACATACATCAAGGGTTTTTCCTTTCTTTTCAAAATATATATTAATACATATATACATCAAGGGTTTTTTCTTTCTCTTCAAAATATATATTAATACTTATATACTTCAAGGGTTTTTTCCTTTCTTTTCAAAATATATATTAATACATATATACATCAAGGGTTTTTTCTTTCTTTTCAAAATATATTTCAATACAATACTTATTCTTTATATGCTACTACCTTTAAAATGAAATTTTTATTTGTCAAATATAAAAATGTCCGTATATTCATTTTATTTTTGAATTTTTATTACATTTAATAAAGTATAAAGTTGAATGGAAATAAAACTCTGAATTCATTTAATTTCTTTTTCAATACGGTTTACGTGAAATTATTAATGTGAAATTTTAATTTGGATCAGAAGTATATTTTTAGTGTCCTGATATTACCGATCAAGGAGAGTTATTACCCTGGACGTGTCTGTGTCTGTTACCGCTTTAGCAATTGGCAAATCGGAGTAAAGTAAATCTGTCCACAATTTCAGGACACCGTTGGAAGGTCACAGAAATTCGGAAAATTGAATTTCATTACGTTTCCTACTTTAAACCGTTTTCCATTAGCATTTAGCATGGAGTAATTTTATGGTAGTGAGAATAAACGTTTTCCTTAAAAAGTCTTACATTGCAGCTATGTCTCCTTGAAAACTACTCCATGGTGGCAGATTGCTAGCAGTTAATGGAAAACACCATTAGTTAACGCTCTCATTGAAATATATTTTTTGTGGGGTTTCATTGCAAATTGGGTCCAAGGATGCGATTAATCAGGTTTCAGTATGTGTTTAAGCAGGGAAGGAAATGAGGTTTACTTGGGAGGTGACGGACGTGGTGTGGGGGTCAAGTCACCTCCGGCGGACACGGGGCAGTCGGCACCTATAGGGTAGGATCGCCGACATGTGTCCAAAGAGAATATACCAAGAGGAGCAGAAAGTTTAGCCTTTCACAAGGCTTTTGAAAAGCCCGGCCACGGTTTTGGAGGAACTAGATCCGGTTTGTGTTGATTGGCTAAGCAGCGACGCCTTTTATTGGTTAAATTATGTCGTCTGCACGGTCTGGTTATTTTTGATGTTGTCTGGGTTGACCATTTACGTACAAAAGGTAATTAATAATGATTTTAATTTGATAATTTTAAGAATACGTGAATTGAAACTTATTTTTTAGATATCTTTGGTGTTTAGTTAAGCGTTTTTAGGCTGTTATATCAGAGAAAATATGTAAAACCATAGGAACTTACTGGTAAATGTTAACATATTCAGTATTGTTATCTATTGAGTATAGATTAGTAATGAATCTTTTAAAACTATAAATCATGCAGGTGATTGATAAAATTGAAATGTCTTCTCCAAGATATCGGTGTTGTTACGGTGCTTGTTTGAGACAAGGCCCCAAAAATATAAAGAAAATGCAAACATGTTCGCTTCAAGACAGTTTTGTACGATTTCCATCACCGATTAGGAAGCGAGCAAAATGTGAGAGATGGATTGAGGCATGTGGCCGTTCTTTCATTACATTAGCTGATATCACAAAATCCAGTCAGTTATGCGCTCGCCATTTCCACGGTTTCTGTGGCCCTACAGTTGAAAATCCAGATCCAGTTCCTTTAGTTGATGTTTTATCTCCTGATATTATAAAGACTCAAGTCAATCCACCCAGTGAAAGTAGAAATCACACCCTTGAAACTGTTTTCGATTTGAAAACCATAACCCCTCAAGTCGGATGGGCTTTGGAAGTTTTTGAAAAAAGAGTTACGTTTAGGAAAATACTAAAGGGCTCGGCAATTATTGAATGTACTATCACGAATAATAAAGAAGTATCGGTAATATCTTTAGAAAAATGCATGAATCTAAGTGGCATTTACCCAAATTTTGTTTTGAATGACAATGGTGATATTTATGAACTGCTAAGAAAACTAAACAAATTTAACGTTTGTATTGGAAATGAGGAAAAAAATCTTATTGATTCATTTAATAAAAACGCAAGAGTAAACAAAACCGAAAGGGGTACTACTGCGATAAAGTACAGGCAATTTTCAGTGAGGATTGTGACCGTTTAATTCCTGCGACTAGAAAAAGGTGTTATCCTTGTGGTCGATATCGACGGCGCTTAAGAGAAATTATATAAAAACGTCTTGGTTTGGACCAAGGCCGAAAAAACAAACGATATGTGTGAGGTTTATCAATTGACTGAAGTTCAGATATTGAAATTTTTTCTAGTTATTTTTATACACTCAATCCTTAATCAATATTTAATTCAATCAACTGATTTTACTGTTAATCGACCTAGTCCCTCTAAATTAATTGAAAAAATTACATATCTACGCTTTTTCAAGAACAATTACATTTTCCGAAAACATTTTATCGTGAAATTAATTTATCATGTTGAGGATACAGTATTGAATATTTGTAATGTTCTACTGGATGTCTAAAAAAAGCAAGCGTAATTTGGCATAACTCGAATGGAAAATGTAAACATTTGATCGTGGATGCCAAACAAGGGTGTTGCGCGAATTTATACATTTAATTTCGTATATCGAAATGCTACATTTCTATTGTCGCCTCTTTGGTGGTAAAGTTGCACTGGAACTTCCTTTTCCGTACTTAAGAATTTCTTGGTCATAACTCAGTCTATGGTAATATTGGCTGAGTGTGTTGCGACGGCTCAGATGACCCATACACTGAAACCACTGGTGATTATAAAATGCCATATATTTTGAAAATAGAGGAAGGGAGGGGGTGTCGGAGTTAAATGTGACCTTCTTGGCATAACTAGTAATGAATGATGTGTTTAACCATATTATTTCCGCGGGAAATGAATATAACAAGTCTGAGAAGTATTTCTGTTTATGTGAT
Organism: Phalangium opilio; assembly: GCA_019434445.1. Taxonomy (NCBI): domain Eukaryota; kingdom Metazoa; phylum Arthropoda; class Arachnida; order Opiliones; family Phalangiidae; genus Phalangium; species Phalangium opilio. The sequence goes on from JAEQBA010002847.1 coordinate 307,547, forward strand.
CTTTACCCTTTACCACACAGGATAAACTTTGTTGCTTTGTCTTAAGTAGACGACATTCACTCTAAACGACAGTCTTATCAACAACTTAAAACAGATTTAAACTTCTTTTGGTGCAAACTTGAAAATTTGTCAAGCCAGCAACAATTAAAACTATGTCGGTCAAGATGCTCACAAGTTAGTGAGCATCGACACGAAATCCCTTCAAAATAATTAATTTCTTGATAAAATGTTTTCGGAAAATGTAATTGTTCTTGAAAAAGCGTAGATATGTAATTTTTAAATTAATTTAGAGGGACTAGGTCGATGAACAGTAAAATCAGTTGATAGAATTAAATATTGATTAAGGATTGAGTGTATAAAAATAACTAGAAAAAATTTCAATATCTGATACTTCAGTCAATTGATAAACCTCACACATATCGTTTGTTTTTTCGGCCTTGGTCCAAACCAAGACGTTTTTATATAATATCTGTCGCTTCAGTCTTAATGTAATTAAATTTTGAGTAATTATGTTTTCTTTACCGCTTATTATTATGTCCAATTACGATGGTCAAAACATGCATCTAGCAGGGCCCGAACGTTGCACCTTCCGCGTGTTAGGCGGACGAGATAACCACTACACTACACATACCTGGTAATACTGAGATTCCTAAGAGATCTAGCTTATTATTATGTCCAATCACGATGGTCAAAACATGTATCTACCAGGGCTCGAACCCGGGACCTTCCGCATGTAAAGCGGACGTGATAACCACTACACAATGAATACTTGGTTATTCTGAGTTTTCGAAGAGATCTAGCTTATTATTGTGTCCAATAACGATAGTCAAGTCATGTATCTACCAGGGCTCGAACCTGGGACCTTCCGAGTGTAAAGCGGACGTGATAACCACTACACAATGAATACTTGGATATTTTGAGTTTTCGAAGAGCTCTAGCATTATTATTATGTCCAATCACGATGGTCGAAACAAGTACTTCTGTAATTAACTAAAATTAACATACTTAGACTTAATTGTTTCTGATTAGACTAGCCGATCGCACACCCTGAATACTTAATTGTTAAATTAAGAGTATTCCGAAAAGTAACTTCGCTCTAGTTTTTCAGTTAGAGGTGGTTAAATATCACGAAAAACCCCATGTTAATCTCCATAGGAAAATTGGTAAAAGCATGTGAATTTTGCTTTAACGTTACAAAAGAGTATCAAGTCATATCTACAAGGGCCTACCGGCCCTGTAGAATTCGACACTCTACAATTTCTAATCATGTTTCACAAAAGAAAAAGAGAAGAACCTCGGTATTGAAGAAACATATCACCATGTCTTCAAACTGCGAAAAAACGAAAGCTGCTATTTTATCCATGAAAAAAATATTTGAAGACAAATTAAAAATGGAACCAACTGGATCATTTACAGCAGTGTTTCTTAGACAACAATTAAAAGCAATGCATAGATCGAAATACGGCATGAGATGGGACAAAACATTTTTAAAGTGGTGTTGCTATTTGAAAAACAAATCAAAATCAGCGTATGAAGTACTTAGAAAGTCAGGATGCATTTATTTACCAAGTACAAGAACTTTATATAATGAACAGCACATTGTGACTTCTAAAACGGGTTTTCATAAGGAAAAATTTGCTGAAATGATGAAAACAACTAATATTCTGAATCGACCAGCCTGGGACCGATATTTTGTAATTCTACTTGATGAAATGAAAATCAAGGAAGACTTAATGTGTCATAAAAATAATGGATTTTTAACTGGATTCAAAGACATCAATTATGATATGAATACCCTTGATGAGAAGAAAAGAGCAGTTATTGGAAACGAAACACCACCTTTAGCAACCCAGGTTTTACAACTAATGTTGCGAGGTATTACCAACGATATAAAAATCCCTTTCGCGCATTTTGCAACGACTGGAACCAGTAGCACAGAAATATACAGCTTAATGCAAGAAGCAGTAGAAAAACTTGAAAATTGCGGGTTTCGCATACTCGGAGTTGTTGGTGATGGTTGTTCGTCGAATCGAAAATATTTTAAGATGTGTGCTGAATCAGCAGCGCAAATTAGTGAAGACGGTACCCCAATAACATTTTATGCACCAAATTTGTTTGCTAATGACGAAGAGCGAAATATTTACTTCATATCAGATGCACCTCACCTAATAAAAACTACACGAAACTGTTTTAGCAATAGTGTTAAAGATTCCAAAATACGAAATATGTGGAAAAATAATGAAAACATTTCATGGAGTGTCATACTAAAACTTTACTACTATCAGTTGCGGCGCAAAGGAGAGTTTAAGCACGTTTCCAAATTGAGCTACGCTCACGTTTTTTTAAATTCATATGCCAAAATGAAAGTTAACTACGCTGTGCAAGTACTCAGCGAATCCGTCGCTTCTGCTATTGAGCATTGCTTTGGACATAATACGTATCCAGAAACCGTTAATTTCATTCGTATATTCAACAATTTTTTGACATATGCAATGTCAAGAATTGCAAAGATGGATTGCAAAAGAGGAAGAAGGATAAGGTACCATTCACTTCCATAAATGATGAAAGATTAAAGGTAAACCCTGTTCTTTTTTTTGTAGGCATGCACAACGGTTAATGATAATTATTTTAAATAATAGTGGTTGGAATAGGGCTCGGTGAACGAATAATCGTTTTTCACGATTAGAGTGTAATACATTTCCCCAAAACTGATACTCTTTGTTATAAATCTATAGAGCGGTTAATCAGTGCAAGGTTATTCACGTAGGATTAGTCAATAGAATATTGTACCTTTGTTTGTTAAGAATACGTTAATCGACCCGACGACATTTTTTTAAATATTCCACTCGAATGTTGCGAAGTAAACGAAGTCGTTTTTTATCGTAAAAAGTTGGGTTTTTTCATTGAATACACTTTACGTTATCTATATGCGCATGCATAATATCTGTAGCTATTTTTTAATTAATTGTGGATATAAACACTCGGCTACCTATTAATTGTTTTATTCCGGGCTTTGCTAGTGGAGTGGTTAAACAAAAGGACCCGCTTGATCGGTATAATTATATCATCGTGTTAGCATCGCGCGAATCGGAAGAAGGATACTAGCTAAGCTAACCGTCGCTGCTTTAATGCGTGACGTGTAGTTTAAGGATTCTCCAAAACTTAAGCGTCTTCACCTCAAAATATTAACTTCTAAAAAAATCTTAAATTCTCGTTGCACTGACTGTAGTTCTGCGCAACTGAGGTTCGCTATTGAGTCGTAAACGTAGCATCATTATGATCCATAATTAAGTGATTTTTGAATGGAATTCGCAAGCCAATAACGAACAAATAAAGGGTTAATTGAACTACTTTAACCTAAGATGATACCCTTTTGCTATCACGATTATATAACTGAACATAGAGGATAAACTAAATACTGAGTAAGTTAAAACATTGAAACGTTGACGAAAGGTCTTGATGGGAGATAAGTATGTTTTGAACAATGTTCCGTAATGTAAAGCGCTAAAAAGAGCTTATCAATATTAAATAACTGCGAACTTAAATGCACTACTGTGAAGTAAAGTCTCATCGAAAGCTCATTATTTCTATATTTAGGAAAAGTGGCGTTTTACGAAAAGGACAGAGATTGCTTCAGAAGACTTACGTGTAGTCGATATTTTCCATGATTTGTCGAGGAATATTTTTGTTGAAAAACATATGAGCGAATACAGGCTCGTAGGTTTTCTTTCCCACATAAATCCGTCTTTGTTGATCATCCAGATGTTTCTTTAGTTGAAACAAATGTCCTTGACCTGAGTCCCAAAACATTTGTGTTTGTTCAATAATAGCACCTTTGCCAGACGCCAATCGTTTCATAACATTCCGATCATCAAGGAATTGAAAAGTTCCCCCTCTTTTTCTCGACAAAGCTGAGTACGCAGAATCGTTATTCTATTATTTAAAATGCGGATCATTAATTACTTCTGCCGAGATAATGATGTCAGTAAACACCTGTCATGGATTTATAAAATTCACACGTGATTCAGTTTAAAGATCACTCATTATAAAGTGCGTAATGGTCAACCGTTTCAGATCGAAAAGCACTTGTTTGAAACATTAAACTAAACCCCTTTATAAATGACTGCTTCGAATATGTTACATAAAATTAAAAAAATTAAACACATTCTCACCAGAGTTATTAAAGGGTTAGCAAATAAGAAGATTTCTTTAATTTTTTTGTTTTCTTAAAACTAATCAAAGACATTTGAGCAATTCTCTTTTCATTAACAATTTTATAAATGTTTCGTATGAGGAAAAATTCCAAAACTATAAATTTGTGAGCACAATAGCCACAAATAATAGTGTTGATTTATGAAAATGTTTTCAAAGCCAAATATATACCATTTTTACTAAATTATGATTATTTACGAGCAAAGATACAATGACAGCAATGCCCTAATTTGAGTCATCGGAAAACTTATACCTAATACATTATATAGTGGCTGGATAAATGGGAGAAGCACTTCTTGACGGCGCCTTATTCTCCGTACTACGACATGGCATTTGGATTTGCTCGTTACGTGCTTTTGAGCCTCAAAAATGTGAAGTATGCCTGCATTTATGATAGTTTTAAAAACAAAAAAACATTATATGAAAAGATTTTGAAATAATATTTCAGACTTATATTTATGAGTAATAAATGGGTCGAAGAACGTTTGAGGGAGATCAATGTTACTAAATGGACATCAAGTCATGTGAAACCTAGTTTTGCTGTTGAAAGGGGTGTAAGTACAAGATTGGATCGAGTTTTAATAGAAAAACCGTGTTACTACAAATGTGAGAATTTAATGTTAATAATCCTACAAATAGGCCTATTTTCGTTTAATAGTGTTAAAAACATGCAATAAATATCACGAACATGAGAGTCGTAGTACATTACCTGATACAAAACATCGAGCTGCATATTTTTACAAAAAAAATTCCCCTCTTGTGTAAAATAACCGCTTTGAAAAACCAATGGCCGCCTATTTTCTGAATTAAATCCATTATATTTTCCTTAAGATTCTAGATACCGTTGTACTCCAATATTGCCCATTTGAGAGGGATGCGTTGGCACTTCATCTAGCTCCAATTAGTTACCTCGATTCCTACTCAATATTTTCAAGCGAGCCCATTAGAAATGAACGTTCACAAAAGATTCTGTCCATCAAGGGACTCGAGAACACAGTTTGGATCTTCAATCTTTTGTCACTGATATTAGTTTCGCTTGTATCTCTTGTGGCTGCCAGGAAAAGAATGAGATTCAGGGAGTCCAATTCGGGAATCTTCACGAAATTCATCTGGATTTACATTTCGGATTTTCTGGGGAATCGTACGTGCCAAAGACAGATTTAATTTAAGCACGAGTCTAAGTTAAAAGGGAAGTAAAAAGTTTGATGTACAAATCGTTTGGGTGTTTCAACGAAAACGTGGTCTAAATAGCTTATCTTTTAGACTAATCTTTTAAAATATACTTTTAAATGAAAAGAGAAGAGGGAAATGCAAACTCTCACATTGTAAAAATACACTAGAAAACTTGCTAAATGTATTGACTAATCGAGGCGAGGTTCTCTGAGTGCAAGGGGAGTATATTCGAAGCAACTTTAATTTCAAACAAGGTTTCGATTTATTTTTGGTAAATCACGGATATTATAGTTTCTTTCTTATGAAATCAATTAATGAAATTCACAATCAAAGGTGCAAACTTGCTTAAATTGACTAGGGGTGCGATTCAGCTGCACAGTGATAAATTTTTTATATCACGCGTTATGATTTTTCAGCGTTACGCTCGTAACGCAAATCTCATAACGCAAATTTTAAATATCACTCCGAAATGCGATTCAACGACATTTGCGCTATCTAGCGGGGATAACTTAAAGCGTTAACAAAGAAAATAATTTTTGGCGCCAAAAATTTGAATTTTATCGTCTGCTCGCGAAAATTTCAACAATATTGAGGGAATAACAACTTTTAAAAATGCCAACAATACCTAAAAACGTGGGAAAAAGGTTTATGAAGAGCAACTGAATATGTTGCTAAGTTTTAGGGAAGAAAATAAAGACGTAGTAATAGGAACTTTTAAATTAACGAAAATTAATTATGATTAAAGATGGAATCAGCTAGTCGCACCGCGAGTGGCTAAAAGTGCGCCTCTTTTTAGTGTAAAAAGGAACTAAAATAGCAATATTGTGGAAAGTGTTGCAATAAATGAGCTAATTAGCATTAATTTGGAAAAGGTAGCGACATTAAAGGGTAAAAACTTATCCATAAAGGGGAAATTTATTCAGTTGATAAAACTTGAACAAAAACAAACGCACATTTAGCCGCTTATGCCGCAACGAAACTCGTGGAACGAAGGTAGTGCAGCAGTGGAAAAAAAAGTAAGCCATTAACCAATACCATAAGTTCATAAAATATGTTCTATAAGTTTGTCACTGGTTACTGAGAGTTTGTCATGAAGTGACGTAGGGAAACGTCATAGATTCTCGTAAAGCGACGCTTGGTGAAGGGCTGTCAAAGGCTTAATACAGACTAAAAAGGAAGATGGACTGCTAAACCGCGTACAGTCAATTCTCACGTTGTTCTCGAACTACCTCTCAGTAAGCCTCTAGCATTACGAAGTATAGGCAGTGTCATACTTATGGAACATCTTATAAACTTATGCCAATACTTATATTACGTGCAGAGAAACAAACTTTCAAGGACATGCCTCCATGCTGTAATATTCCTCACGCCACGAGATACCACTAGTGGCATCCCAAGCTCACTGCGTGTGAGAGGCTAGCCAACTCTAGCGGTGTCTCAAGGCGTGAGGGTAATTATCCAGTATGGAGGCTTGCCCCTGGTAGTTTGTTTCCCGGCATGTAATATGCGCATTGGAATTATTATTCAGTACTATAATAAATAGCTTCTTATAATAAAATAGCAACATATTAAATCGATAATAAGTATTGAACTTACACTTCAATAAAAGCAGAAAACAAATGCTTGCTTTACTATCGTTTGAAATAATTGTTGTGGGCCTTGGCCCAGTAAGACTGTCGCAGAGCCTCAATTAAACTATAGTCAGTGGTAGTTAACCGAAAAAGCATTCGAAAATATTTTTTCCGGCAGTTCAAGCGTTTGGGTATCATCTCTAAAAACTCTTTCTCTATTTAAATTTGTTCTTTCCGCAATTTAAACAGCGCGCAATAATTGAACAAACATCACGGAGGGCAGCCATTTTGAATTTTTGCGTGTAAAATATCGGGAAAACGTTTTATAACGTTCGTGATAAGCCTATAACGCCAGCAAACGGATGGCGATACGATATCCCCGACATTTGGCGTTATGATAACGCGTGATATCGTAACGCCGACACGTGAATCGCATTTTTTTAAATTTAACGCAAAGTGATATCATAACGCAAGATTTCTTGCGTTAAAGCCATAACGCATGCCTGCTGAATCGCACCCTAGGTGTATTTCTGTCCTTACTATTGGACATTTTTCTTAACGAACAGTTTAGCGGTCGATCATAATTTGAGGTACAGAATTGAAAAAAAGGCGTCACCATGGATATGTGTAATTAGCTTTTGTGACAAACTCCGCCACCCACACAATGTCAACTGGGTGCTGAGACAAAACCGCCCTATGATGGGACAATATCCCAACGATAGTAGGCCAAATCTCCCGATATCAATTTAGCGTAAAAAAATTCACAGAACCAAATAAATCTGACTAAATGATTGAACTAGGGTCAGTTATCAAAAGTTTCAAACAGAGATCACATTTGGCCAAGACATTTTGGTCGAGATATCAATTTTTTCCTTAATCGGAAGCCCTCCCTTGATATATATTCAAATTTAATTTAGCGGTAACATCTTTGGAAAAACGAGGAGTGAAGAGATTTCTGCCTTCAGTTTGGATTTTTGGGACGTTGGTACTGACCTGGGCGTGGTCGGGCAATTTGACTGGCACACTTTTGACTGGTCATAAATCCAAAATTGATACCATTGACGATTTGATTTCAAATTCTTACATTTTGGCTTCGATAAAGTCACAAAGTAAAATTTGCCAGCTAATGAGGGTAAGTTTACTCAATTAGTTGAATAGCTCTGTCTTTCACAAAACAAAGGCAAGACCCAGGTATGAAGCTGATCATCTTTATCAACTCTTTTACTCTAATTTTCAACAGAGATTAAATAAAATAAGTTTCAAAACCCTTTTTAAGTTACAAAAATAGTGTGATTTCAATCATACACTTTAAAAAGGAACGATTAAAGTGAGGCTAATCATTTTTCAAAAGCGAAAGATAATGAAATGCTTATTTGTGAGGTGATGCAAAACGAGATTATAAAGAAACCAGAATCCCTCGATATTTAAAAAATACAGAAATTGAAAACATTATTCTTAATTATGGATAATCCAAAGCTTCATCGTTAAGCCATCCATGTTAGTTCCTACCATTTCTTTTAAGGCACGAGCAAAGTTAGAATTCTTAAAACAAATATGGTCCAACTCGGGCTTAATTTTTATCCAGTGATGTCATTGACTCTAGTATAACTAGGGATCGATGGCCTCAAAAGGAATCGATTACATGACAGGTGTTTACTGACATCATTATCTCGGCAGAAACAATTAATGGTCCGCATTTTAAATTTTAGAATAACGATTCTGCGTACTTAGCTTTGTCGAGAAAAAGAGGGGGAACTTTTCAATTCCTTGATGATCGGAATGTTATGAAACGATTGGCGTCTGGCAAAGGAGCCATTATTGAACAAACACAAATGTTTTGGGACTCAGGTCAAGGACATTTGTTTCAACTAAAGAAACATCTGGATGATCAACAAAGACGGATTTATGTGGGAAAGAAAACCTACGAGCCTGTATTCGCCCATATGTTTTTCAACAAAAATATTCCTCGAGAAATCTTGGAAAATATCGACTACACGTAAGTCTTCTGAAGCAATCTCTATCCTTTTTCGTAAAACGCCACTTTTTCTAAATATAAAAATGATAAGATATCGATGAGACTTTACTTCACAGTAAGGCATTTAAGTTCGCAGTTATGTAATATGGATAAGCTCTTTTTAGCGCTTTACATTACGGAACCTTGTTCAAAACATACTTAATCTCCCATCATAGACCTTTCCTCAACGTCTCAATGTTTTATCTCACAGAGGCTCAGTATTTAGTTTATCCGCTATGTTCAGTTATATAATCGAGATAGCAAAAGGGTATTATCTTTATGATGCTACTTTCACGACTCAATACTGAGCCTCAGTAGTGCAGAACTATCGTGCAACGAGAATTTAAGATTTTGTTAGAAGTTAATATTTTGAGGTGAAGACGCTTAAGTTTTGGAAAATCCTTAAATTACACGTCACGCATTAAAGCAGCGACGGTTAGCTTAGCTAGTATCCTTCTTAGAATAATTTGTCGCAGACCGCTCCCATATTTTTTTAATCTTTTTTGTTCCCACAGTATCGAAAGAATATTTGAAACTAGTCTACTTTCCACACATTTATTTAATGCTAAATTCAAAGCTCAAAATTACCTGCTTGAGTCTGACAGTTTGATATTGGACGAACCCATGGACTTGTTCTTTCTCTGTTCCGTGTTTCTAGTCCTTGCTGTTGGAAACACTTTGGCTGCGTTGGTTTTCATCTTTGAAGTGGTACTGCATGTAGTGAAAAATTGCCCCGCCGCTCGAAAATAGGTACATAGCTATTAAAGTTTTATTTAAATCTGTAGTTTTATAGGGAATAAATATAGCAATTTCTTTCTTTACTACAGACTAATAAATTGCCGAAGAAATTTTGCGTGAAATCACCCAATGAAACTTTGAAACTATTTCAGAATTCTCAAGATAGACTCCCGTTTATTTAAATGATGTTCAGCTTTGATAGAATTAAACAAATTGCGATGAGTTATCGAAAATTAGGCCCCTGAAGGTATGATAACGTAAGCCTAATAATTTTCGACAACATAATGCCGCGGCTAAATTTTGAGCAGCAATTAAATAAACCGATAAATGTTAATTTACATATTTATTCAATTTAAACCACCATAAAACATAAATAAAATTTTACACTTTAAAAATAATGGTGCATTCTAACACATTATATGCTCTCAGAGTCACCACTCTGCACATGTTTTTGTCCAAGATTGAACAGTTTTTATTAACAGTGTATAGTATAAAGAAAGTCAGTTAAAAACTACTAGCATCATCGTAGAAGTTGCTTGATATGATGTGGCTAAAAACGGTTGATATTGTCTATGCGTACTTATACCAAACAGTATTGGCAAACTAACTTATGATTAGAAGTCTTTACGAAAAATATTGAAAATACTCATTTAAAATATGAAGATATGTCAAAACAAACCAAGTAATGAAGCGTGGTAATAGTTCTGAACAGTCCTTTCGAAACAGTTTATGAAAATATTTATACAGCTTGTAATTGTTTCTTATAATGATACGAATAAATATTGAAATACTTATTTAAAATATGGAAATACAAGTAGGATGTCAAAACAAACCAAGTAATGAAGCGTGGTAATAGTTTCAAAAACGTTCATTATCTTTTCCTTGATAGTTGTTTTTAATATTCCCTTTCTCTAAGCCAGGCTTTATTTGTTTCGAAACACCTTTTAGGATTGGATCACCCTTCCATAAAAACCTAGAGAATTTTCCCTAAAAAACAGAGTGGAAGAAATATTTAATTCGAGCCATCGCTACAACTTGACTTTTGCATTTTCAGATGAGGTAAAAATTAACCAGTTCGCTTGAAAATTAGGCGAAGCATTTATTACGTTTAATTATCCTATATATTTTCCCCAATATTGTTGAGATTCTTGTATTATAACTTTAATTACCAATTTATTTCATCTCACTATTTCTTCTATTTAAGCTATCACGATTTAACTTTTATTCACCGCACTAGTCTCGTTTGCAGGATTTATAAAATTCACACGTGATTCAGTTTAAAGATCACTCAATATAAAGTGCGTATTGGTCAACCTCTTCAGATCGAAAAGCACTTGTTTGAAACAGTAAACTAAATCCCCTTTATAATTTGATTGCTTCGAATATGTTACATAAAATTAAAAAAATTAAACACATTCTCACCAGAGTTATTAAAGGGTTAGCAAATAAGAAGATTTCTTTAATTTTTTTTTGTTTTCTTAAAACTAATCAAAGACATTTGAGCAATTCTCTTTTCATTAACAATTTTATAAATGTTTCGTATGAGGAAAAATTCCAAAACTATAAATTTGTGAGCACAATAGCCACAAATAATAGTGTTGATTTATGAAAATGTTTTCAAAGCCAAATATATACCATTTTTACTAAATTATGATTATTTACGAGCAAAGATACAATGACAGCAATGCCCTAATTTGAGTCATCGGAAAACTTATACCTAATACATTATATAGTGGCTGGATAAATGGGAGAAGCACTTCTTGACGGCGCCTTATTCTCCGTACTACGACATGGCATTTGGATTTGCTCGTTACGTGCTTTTGAGCCTCAAAAATGTGAAGTATGCCTGCATTTATGATAGTTTTAAAAACAAAAAAACATTATATGAAAAGATTTTGAAATAATATTTCAGACTTATATTTATGAGTAATAAATGGGTCGAAGAACGTTTGAGGGAGATCAATGTTACTAAATGGACATCAAGTCATGTGAAACCTAGTTTTGCTGTTGAAAGGGGTGTAAGTACAAGATTGGATCGAGTTTTAATAGAAAAACCGTGTTACTACAAATGTGAGAATTTAATGTTAATAATCCTACAAATAGGCCTATTTTCGTTTAATAGTGTTAAAAACATGCAATAAATATCACGAACATGAGAGTCGTAGTACATTACCTGATACAAAACATCGAGCTGCATATTTTTACAAAAAAAATTCCCCTCTTGTGTAAAATAACCGCTTTGAAAAACCAATGGCCGCCTATTTTCTGAATTAAATCCATTATATTTTCCTTAAGATTCTAGACACCGTTGTACTACAATATGGCCCATTTGAGAGGGATGCGTTGGCACTTCATCTAGCTCCAATTAGTTACTTCGATTCCTACTCAATATTTTCAAGCGAGCCCATTAGAAACGAACGTTCACAAAAGATTCTCTCCATCAAAGGACTCGAGAACACAGTTTGGATCTTCAATCTTTTGTCACTGATAATAGTTTCGCTTGTATCTCTTGTGGCTGCCAGGAAAAGTATGAAATTCAGGGAGTCCAATTCGGGAATCTTTACGAAATTCATCTGGATTTACATTTCGGATTTTCTGGGGAATCGTACGTGCCAAAGACAGATTTAATTTAAGCACGAGTCTAAGTGTATGCGCTTTAAAAGGGAAGTAAAAAGTTTGATGTACAAATCGTTTGGGTGTTTCAACGAAAACGTGGTCTAAATAGCTTATCTTTTAGACTAATCTTTTAAAATATACATTTAAATGAAGTGGGAAGAGGCAAATGCAAACTCTCTCTTTGTACACTGTAAAAAAGTGAGATTCATCTTTGAATGCTTAGACGTGCATAGCCCCAACACTGTGGTGGTACGCTTTAACGTTCAAATTTGAGTAGTTTCTTTGCGTTCAAATTTGAACAGAACACTATTGTTCAAAATTAAACGCTCACGCATTCATATTTGAACGGTGCGTAAGAGGTTAGTATATCGTGTAAATTTCAGCACGAAACCGTTCAAATTTAAATTGAAAATTAAACGTGTAATATTGTATGTTTTTGCAATCATTATTGAGCAACATCGGAGAGTTTGATCGAGCGTTCATATTCAATTGCTTACGTTCAAAATTGAGCAGTTCACCATTTAACAATACATGGTGGACAAGCGTTTGATGAAGCATCGAAACTTAACAGTTGTAGCGTTCAATTTTGAATAGAGAAGTTCGATTTCAAATTTCATTATTGAATTCCTTATGGTAGGCCAAACTATATTAAATGTAGGCACTGATAAGGAAGAAATCTAATGTGTTTAAAGCTAGTACATCTTCTCAGGGCGGGTGGACTTGAAACAAATATACATTAATCGTTGTGTAGAATAATAATTCAATTATATGAAGAGAGACTCCGCTTTTAAGGGACGTGTTCATTATCCAGTTCCCTCCAATTATAAAGGAGTATGTTTTACGTTATCAACCGATTTGAAGGCCTATGTAAATATAAGGGATTGGTGAAATACGCCATAATCCGTAACCTTTACTTTGATATTATTATATAATGATGTTTATACAGACAAATATATATTTAATTCAGGGTAAATAAGCAAGTTACAGTAAATTGTTGAGATGTTATTGGATTATTATTGAAAGTTTTGTTTTGATACCCAAGATCTTGGATGATACTGCACACCTTTCCTGATTGAAAGCCTGGCATTTCCAAACTGTTCAATAATGAACAATTGCGCTTACTTTTGAATAGGACTGTTCATGAGCCGAGCTGAGCGAGCTTTTTAAAAGCTCGGCTCGGCTCGGCTCGAAAATGATCGAGCCGAGCCAAGCTGGCTCGATTAATATTTACATTTTTAAAAAAATTGCTACTGCCAACGTCAAGTTTGAGAACGAAATGCCATCTCATATGTTTAGGAATGTAGAGGTTCAGTAAAACCCGCTCGGTAAAATGTGCTCAAGGTTAGAGACGAGAGATTTTTCCCACGCTATATTTCGTGTAAAAATACATCGGAAAGCTATTGGTGGAGAGAATAAAGACTAAAAGGGAAGCACTATATCAGTGACTAAGCTCGCGAGCCGGCTCGCGAGTCGTAGTGACTCGATGCCTGTTGGCTCGGCTCGGCTCGACCATAAAAAAGCTCGCTCGTTAATTAATAGAGCCGCAAAAGTGGCGGCTCGGCTCGGCTCGATCTCGGCTCGCTCGTCACAAACCCGAGCTGGCTCGAGCTCGTGAACAATCCTACTTTTGAATACCCATTGAACGCTGTTTTTCTTATAGTGTTGTTTTCTAGCCAAAAACACTCGTTTAAACCCCAAAAACACTCTCGTGAGAACGCCCATAACGCTCTCGTTTGAACGCCTATATCACACTCGTTTGAACGCCCATAACGCTCTCGTTTGAACGCCCATAACGCTCTCATTTGAGCGTCAAAAACAATCTCGTTGGAACGCCATAAACATCCTCGTCTGAATGCGCAAAAATTTGTTATTTGAACGTCTAAAACGCTCTTCTTTTAATACTTATATAACCTATAGAACGCCATAACTACCATAACTGAACGCTTCATTAGCGCAAGGTGGTTATTCAAAATTGAATGGGATAAAGATTAATTTTTGAATGGTAATACATAAGTTATTCAAAAATGAATGCTAAAGTTAAGTTCTAATCAATATGACGGTAGTTTGTTCAAAAACGAATGCTAATGGTTAGTTTTGAACGCGTAAAACACTCCTCGTTCAAAATTGAATATCTCTGGTTAAATCTGAATGCGTCAATAGAGGCTTGTTCAAAATTGAACGGTCGCTACCATTTTTGAATGCCAAAAGCACGCTCATTTTTTACAGTGTAAAAATACACTTACTAGAAAACCTGACTACTCGAGGCGAGGTTTTCTGAGTGCATTGTAACGTCCAAAATACTTATTTTCCAAATTTAATAAATATTCATGTTGGTATAACTTAAAATTCTTTCAAAATTCAAAATTCACGCACTCAAATGATTTCAAAAACACCATTCTTAAAATTCCATAAGTTAAATTTAAAGCTCAAAGAACTCCAATAGTATTGTTTAGTCACGGGGTCCCTGATGCTGGTCGTTCGGGATCTTAAGCTGAACAATACCTATTGAATTCTCTTACTCAACGGGCATGGTTGACCTGCTGCAGAGGTTTCCCATTTTTTCCGCCAGGTCATCTATTGGGATACTACGACAGTAGTTCCTTAAACTTTCCCCTCTCTCCCCCGTTTATCAATACCCCTTTATAATAACTAGAAAATAGGGTTGCCAAACCTAAATCAAATTGTATAGAGTTAGGTTGAGAAAACACCTGCACTATTGAAAAGGTGTAAACATATTTTTGAAAGAGGTAAAAACCTCTGACGCACGGAGTTGGTGGAAAACATCATGAGGTCAATGGAAGGGAAAGACCCAGGGCACCAGAACCAAAAGGACCAGGCCGAAGAAGATATTAGAAGAGACTCTCTTTTTGGACGCTGAGGACGAAAGGTCGAACCATAGATAATATATTATCTATGGTCGAACCAAGATCGGTCTCGCGACTATGGTCGCTAAGTTAAGACCAGGCCCCGCACCTCGAACGTTGGGCCCTCGCCGTATATATACCCGCCAGTACGTACCGTCCCGCGTCGATTGAAAAAGAGACGAAAACCATCTATTTTAAAAGATTAAAGTATAATTATCTTTATGTGCGCGAAAACCTCTTTTGATGCGCGAAAAATATCTCTTGGTGCGCGTTAATTGGAATAAATCCTACGGTTCGTCATGGGCCAAAACGTGGACAAAACCATAGAGATGACTCTCAACTCTAAAACAATTGAGTACCTCCCCGTTCGCGGGTTTACTTTATTTTATTATTTTCAATTCCATTTATTTCTATTATTTTATATTTGTTTAATCTGGATCCTTAAGATTCGGATAACCACCTGTGTATATTTTTAGACACGTACGTACGTTAGTTTTATTTTAGTATGCTAATTATTAGTATTAAACTATTATCATGTTATTTGGCAACCCTAAAACTTCTTAGTTATTTCACTCTCTATATCTATTAATTAAACTAAATCATCCCCTAGACAACGTATTAATTTATATCTACCCCGCAAGTCCCAATAGTGCAAACTTAGCGGTTACCCGGGCTTTTATAAAAACCTTTGTAGGGAGACTATCAACCACCACGTGGGTTAATTCTAAACCATCATGAATATAACTCAGCCCCTATCTTATATAATATTAATTATTTAAAACCAATTATATTATCTTTATCTAAATTTATCTATAACTAAAAACAAAACTCTCCTTACAGCATGGGGAGAAAATTTCCGAGTAACTTTAATTGCAAACAAGGTTTCGATTTATTATTGGTAAATCACGGATATTATAGTTTATTATTTATAAAATAAAAACAGCATAAAATATCCGAAGAACCAAATAAATCTGACCATATGATTAAACAAGTGTCAGTTGTCAAACGTTTTATATAGAGACTAGCTATTACCCGCGGCGTCGCTCGCGTGTAATAAAAACATAGAAATGATACAAAGAATGGGTAGATTTTACTAATGACTAATATTTTGGTAGCACCGTAGGAGCGAAGGCACTCGGCGTTGCCCGGCAGCCCGTTGGGACATTTTTTATTACTTTTCATGCGGACATTATTCCATAAAGAAGGGTTTTTAAATTTCTGGCCGCCATTTAAAAAGATGGCAACAAATCGAACCCAAAAGACCATTCAGCCCGTTTATAGGTTTAAGGAAACCAGTCTACTAAATATTTGTGAAAACGGTTGAAACACGCGGACTTTGTTGCATAGAGAAGATTTTTACATGTCTTGGCGCCAATTATTAAGATGGCAGCGGATTGCAAAAATCTTCCATAGTACGCGCCCTACTACTTATGAGTAACGTTCCTGCAAATTTTCAGCCTTCTAGGGCCAGAGTTTTGGTCTGGGTGGTGATTATCAGTCAGTCAGTCAGGACTTTGATTTATATAGATATAGATCACAATTTCTTTCAATACATTTGGCGAAGACATTTTGTTCCACATATCAATTTATTTCTTAATCAGAAGCCCTATTTAATTTGATGTATATTCAAATTAATTTAGCGGCAACATCTTTGGAAAAACGTGGAGTGAAGAGATTTCTGCCTTCAGTTTGGATTTTCGGGACGATGATACTGACCTGGGCATGGTCGGGCAATTTGACTGGCACGCTTTTGACTGGTCATTCATCCAAAATTGATACCATTGAAGATTTGATTTCAAATTCTAACCTTTTGGCTTCGATGAAATCGAGATCTAAAATTTTGGCTTTAATTAAGGTAAGTTCACACCCAGATAATTTTTATCCAATCTTTATCTCTAATTCACATCAGAGATTAGAAAAAATAGTGTGATCTGAATCATACACTTTAAAAACGAACGATTAGATGGAGACTAATCATAATGAAATGTTTACTTGTGAGGCGATTTGTAAGGAGATTCTTAAGAAACAAAAAACCCACAATATTTCAAAAATACTGAAATTGAAAACATTATTCTTAATTATGGATAATCCAAGCTTCATCGTTAAGCCTTCCATGCAGGGGCGTCGGAAGCCGGGGGCAGGGTGGGCTCAAGCCCCCTCGATTTTTGAACCTGGGGGGCTGAGCCCCCTCAGAATGTAGGCCAAAAATAAGTATAAATAATATAAATGTTAATAATACCAGTAAAAATAAATAGATTTTAAAATCTTATATTATTCAGCTGTGATTAGGTGATCCCCGTGGCTCAAAAACAAAAAAAGGCATAAGTTTCCACCGCTCTCGACAAGTGCTAGGCCCCGAGTGAAAAATATTTTTGTTACTCTCGAGAGAGTTAGGCCTATAATAGACCCCCCACTGCCAAGACAATGAACAACCCCCCTTTCCAAAATAGGCCCGATCCACAATGCGGATAGAGTAGATTTTACTTGCTTTTCTCAAAATCTCACTAGCGGCTATTCACAAATGTTCTATGGCAAAAATCGTCCAATTTTGATACTTCTCTCAATTTAAGCAAAGAGAATATACCAAGAGGAGCAGAAACTTTGTAAATAGGGACCGGCTCTGAATTTGGAGAAACTAGTTCCGGTTGTTCACTTGACCGTGTCGTCTACTTAAAAATGACCTTTTGTACGTCAACGGTCAACCCAGAGATCAACCCTTTGCCACCATTAAAAATTAGCAGCCGACATAATTTAACCAATAACATTGTCCAAAACGTCAAAGAACAAAATCTGTTCTTGAGTGGTTAACGAAACGAACTGATTTAACAAATATTTCAAGTAATAAAGACAACCAAAGTATTGAATTATAACTATTGGGTGAGAGGGGGGCTCACCCCCTTGCACCGATGCCAGAGGCATATTGTGCACCCTCATATTCAGCCCTTGAAGAGACCTGTGGCCGCGGTGTAGCGTAGAATTCGTTCCACCGTTATGGAAGAGACCCGCGAGGGCTCCACAGTATGTGAATTGAAGTGTTCTAATCTGAGTGAGGCGAAGTAATCGCACTCACACAGAATGTGAGAAGGAGTTTCTTCCTTCTCCCGACACGACCGGCAGAGAGGGTCGTCAGCAAGGCCCATCAGATGGAGGTGTCTATTTAGCCAACAGTGTCCGGTCAAAAGACCGGTGGCCAACCAAATATTCCATCTGCTGAGCGCAATAAGGTCCCTAGCCCTAGACCTGCAGGGGCCATTGACAAACTGTTTCGTCTGTCTCTGGCCCTCACCCTCCATATTACGCCAGAGCTTATTTTGAACGACAGTCAACCTGTCATGCAGACTCCGTCTAGCGTATGGGGACGACCGGTGCCGGTCCCAAGAACTTGGCCTTCGCCCCCTTTTAGCAAACCTATCGGCTTGCTCATTGCCATGATGTCCGCTATGCTTCGGCACCCAGTACAACTGGACCCTGTTGCGGGACGCCAGTCGCGCAAGCAGATCAAGGCAACTGCGCATCAGTTGAGAAGTTATCTGACACTGGTTCAGCGCTTTCAAGGCGGCCTGACTATCAGAGTAAATTCTCACAGTCCCCCCGAAAGAAAGGCTGCATATAGTGCTTGCTCAAAGTGAATTTTCATTTATTCGATATTAACTGCAAATATTTTTTACGTTGAAACGGATTATAATTACCGTGCGTAATACTTGACTATGCTTATAATTTTCTCTTTTTTAAAATGACTAATGGGTCAATAAGTGAAACTTAAATCCAGTAGAATTTACCCAGCTTACATCAAAACAAAATTCATAATTGCATTTTGTTTGATTGTGTACGTGAATAAGGACATCCCTGATTTCATGTCCACCTTTGTTTGAAACTTTCCCATTATTCAAGGATTTTTCTCAAACACACGTAAGGCCAGCTAAAATTCTCAGCCCCCCCCCAGGTTCAAAAACGTTCCGACGCCCCTGCTTCCATGTTAGTTCCTACAATTACTTTTAAGGCACGCGCAAAGTTAGAATTCTTAAAAACAAAAATGGTCCAACTCGGGCTTTATTTTTATCCAGTGAAGTCATTGACTCTGGTATAACAAGGAATCGATGGCCTTAAAAGGAATCGATTACATGACAGGTGTTTACTGACATCATTATCTCGGCAGAAGCAATTAATGATCCGCATTTTAAATAATAGAATAACGATTCTGCGTACTCAGCTTTGTCGAGAAAAAGAGGGGGAACTTTTCAATTCCTTGATGATCGGAATGTTATGAAACGATTGGCGTCTGGCAAAGGAGCCATTATTGAACAAACACAAATGTTTTGGGACTCAGGTCAAGGACATTTGTTTCAACTAAAGAAACATCTGGATGATCAACAAAGACGGATTTATGTGGGAAAGAAAACCTACGAGCCTGTATTCGCTCATATGTTTTTCAACAAAAATATTCCGCGACAAATCTTGGAAAATATCGACTACACGTAAGTCTTCTGAAGCAATCTCTATCCTTTTCGTAAAACGCCACTTTTCCTAAATATAGAAATAATGAGCTTTCGATGAAACTTTACTTCACAGTAGTGCATTTAAGTTCGCAGTTATTTAATATTGATAAGCTCTTTTTAGCGCTTTACATTACGGAACATTGTTCAAAACATACTTAATCTCCCATCAAGACCTTTCGTCAACGTTTCAATGTTTTAACTTACTCAGTATTTAGTTTATCCTCTATGTTCAGTTATATAATCGTGATAGCAAAAGGGTATCATCTTAGGTTAAAGTAGTTCAATTAACCCTTTATTTGTT
This sequence comes from Phalangium opilio, assembly GCA_019434445.1. NCBI lineage: Eukaryota > Metazoa > Arthropoda > Arachnida > Opiliones > Phalangiidae > Phalangium > Phalangium opilio. Next base: position 327,532 of record JAEQBA010002847.1, read on the forward strand.
CGTTCTTGGCTTGCGCATTCCATTCAAAAATCACTTAATTATGGATCATAATGATGCTACGTTTACGACTCAATAGCGAACCTTAGTAGCGCAGAACTACAGTCAGTGCAACGAGAATTTAAGACTTTTTAGAAGTTAATATTTTGAGGTGAAGACGCTTAAGTTTTGGAGAATCCTTAAACTACACGTCACGCATTAAAGCAGCGACGGTTAGCTTAGCTAGTATCCTTCTTAAGGCGGATGCCCACTGGCGTCGCGTGTAAGTTTCACGCAAAAATTTCACGCGTGCGCATGCGCAAATCGGTGGAGAGTTGTCGCGCGAGAATTTCTACGCGTTCATGCGACGACTTGCGAAATTTGAGCAGCTTCCTATTTTCGTTAGTTCGCGCGCGAAAATATAAGCGACAGATGGCGTGGAATAATTGGTGAAAGTTGCGTTTTTCCGCGTTTTTCGGTCTGTTAAAACTGACAAATCACTCAGTAGCCTTCGTTGATACCTGATTTCGGATTAAAATGGATTTTAACGTAAAATTAATTTAAGAATTGATAATTTTAAACATCAAAATCACCGCAAAAGAGAAGTGCATCGGAATTCATGGCGATCCATTGCTTTGGCAATGAATACGGATAGTGAGTGAATATTATTTACTTAGAGTTGTATTGAACTAATTACTGTTAAATTATTAGTACAAAAATTTTCTATCAACATTTGGGCTTGATCATTGTGAGCCATTGAATACGATGACCTTCTCGGCTTAAGCCTTTGCAAAATATACCCCTGTGATCGGAAATCTTGAGATCCACTAACAAATTATGAAAGTCCCCTTGTTGCTTTCTTTTCAGGTAAATTTCCCTAACCCATTTTGACCATTAGTATTTCTTGTTTTTTTTTTTCATTCAAAACTAAAATTACACTTTTTCACGCGACTCCAGCGGGAAGCAAAATTCCGGTGTGAATGGTTTTCGCGTGAAACGTGTGAAATACTTCCGCGTTAACGCGTTTTAAGCGAACGCGAAATTTCGAGCGACCTCAGTGGGCATCCGCCTTTAGAATAATTTGTCGCAGACCGCTCCCATATTTTTTTAATCTTTTTTTGTTCACAGTATCGAAAGATTATTTGAAACAAGTCTACTTTCCACACATTTCTTTGACGCTAAATTCATAGCTAGAAATTACCTGCTCGAGTCTGACAGTTTGATATTGGACGAACCCATGGACTTGTTCTTTCTCTGTTCCGTGTTTCTAGTCCTCGCTGTTGGAAACACTTTGGCTGCGTTGGTTTTCATCTTTGAAGTGGTACTGCATGTAGTGAAAAATTGCAAGAACCGATCAAAAATAGGTACATAGCTATTAAAGTCTTATTTAAATCTGTAGTTTTAAAGGGAATAAATATAGCAATTTCTTTCTTTACTACAGACTAATAAATTGTGGAACAAATTTGGCTTGAAATCACCCATATCAAACTTTGAAACTTTTTCAGAATTCTCAAGATAGACTCCCGTTTATTTAAATGATGTTCAGCTTTGATAGAATTAAACAAATTGCGATGAGTTATCGAAAATTAGGCCCCTGAAGGTATGATAACGTAAGCCTATAAATTTTCGACAACATAATGCGGCGCCTAAATTTTGAGCTGCAATTAAATAAACTGTTAAATGTTAATTTACATATTTATTCAATACCGTATATGCTCTCAGAGTCACCATGCACTCTGCACATGTTTTTGTCCAAGATTGAACAGTTTTTATTAACATTGTAGTGTAACGAAGGTCATTTAAAAACTAATAACATCATCGTAGAAGTTGCTTGATATGATGTGGCTAAAAACGGTTGATATTGTCTATGCGTACTTATACCAAACAGTATTGGCAAACTAACTTATGATTAGAAGTGTTTACGAAAAATATTGAAAATACTCATTTAAAATATGAAGATATGTCAAAACAAACCAAGTAATGAAACGTGGTAATAGTTCTGAACAGTCCTTTCGAAACAGTTTGTGAAAATACTTATACGGCTTTTAATTGTTTCTTATAATGATACGAATAAATATTGAAAATACTCATTTAAAATATGGAAATACTTTGAAGGATGCCAAAACAAACCGAGTAATGATGAGTGCTATTAGTTTCCAAAAGTCCATTATCTTTTCCTTGATGGTTGTTTCTAATATTTCCTTCCACTATTTGTTTCGATATAAATTTTTGGATTGGATAAAGTGATATCTACACGCATGAATATGGCTAAACGTGCTTGACTCGGATAACCTAATAATGTTTATATTCCATCTCGCTCCAGTTAAGAAAAATAATTATAATGCATATTTTTAATTTGATAATTCAGAAGAAATTAACGAAAAACGTTCTTATCGCCGAATTATTTATTTCTAGCAGTTCTTAACGACTAAGTATGTCTTTACCAAGTGAAGAATTTGTGAAATCTGCCTACTTCCAGTATGCGGTTATATGTATCTTGCGAGATGTATATCATGTCGACCTACCTTGAATGCAATGCACCCAACAGATAATAATGATCGTATATGCTACGAAAGGAGAAATATACCAATATTATTTAAAGGCAAGGGTGATATCAGTGACGTTCCTTGATGATTGCTTTTCTTCCGCTTGTCCCTCTTTGGAATCGGTTTTAGCTCCACCCTCTTCGTACAAAATAATTGGTTCCTGCTTTTGGCAGGGTCAAATATGTGTGTTGGAGATTGGCTGGAATGCTGAGGACTCCATTGAACCGCCTCTTGTTTGACAAAGCAGAGGGGTTTAATACATCGTATTTCGTTTCTCGTTTTCATTACTTCAAATATAAACAACAAAATAACTTTCCACACTTAAATTAGAAAAGTTCTGCCTTGTGGTAATAAATGATATGCGAAGAATAGCATATGAGAAGATTTTAGTTCTATAGCGACAGAATGCTTGACTTTATCCCACAGAGAGTGAACGTTAGGAAAATTTTCCAATTTTCGTTGCCTTTAGGTCCTTCCATAAAAACCTTCTAGAGAATTGTCCCTAAAAAACAGAATGGAAGAAATATTTAACTCCAGCAATCGCTACAACTTGACTTTTGCATTTTCAGATGAGGTAAAAATTAACCACTTTGCTTGAAATTTAGGCGTAGCATTTATTACGTTTAATTAACCTATACAGGGTGTTTCTGATAAGTCTGCCATAAATCAAGGGGCGTGTTCTTTGGGTCAAACTGAGTGGAAAGTGTCAAAGAACATGGGGTGTACAAGAATTTGCAACGAAGATATGGCCCCCCAAACATTGGCCCCTAAAACAAGAAAATATTCGAAAATGTAGACTAAAACAAATTCAGCCTTATCAACTTGTTTAGAAATATGAGACAATTTCAATAGTTTCCCTCTAACATCGTTATTGAACTTTCACCTGGCAGAAGTGTATTAAATGAGTAGAAGTATGCCTACTCTAGTAAAGTAAATTCAAAGTATCATGGTACCTTTCGGTTGGTATTACTTTTATTCTTAACAAGTTAACATGGACGTTACAGGTATTGTTCAAAATGTCCACCAGCGGCGTTAAGACAAACATGAACCCGTCTTTCGAAAGATTCTTGGACATGTTGGAAGATTCCTGGCATGTTCCTGATTGTTTGACAACCTTCAATAATTCGTCTTCGCAAGTAGTGAAGATTTTTAAGGACTCGAAATAATTTTCAAGTCCTAAAATTTTTATTTTCGAGTCTCGAGTCGAGTACTCGACTCGAGACTCGATCGAGTACTCGCCTTCATTCGAGTACTCGCACAGGCCTACGCATAACGCTTTTAAGAATATCGCCTAACACGTTTCAGAGTGTCGCCTAACACGTTTTGTACATTTTCGGCCAATTTTAGAAATAAGTAGGTTGAAATTATAATGAAGAAGAGAAATTGCAAAGTTAAAAAATTGGTTTTAAAATTAGCAATTCACTGACTTTCCAAAATATTTTTATTTTCATTTGGGTCCTTTCATAATAAACGCGGACCTTTTCCAAAAGGCTTAGCATGGTTAGGTAAGATTAGGTTATATTGCTTCAAGGTTTAAATTAAAGTGCTTCAAGGTTTAAAGTAAAGTACTTAATATTCAAATTAAAGTATGCAAAACTTTAATTTACGGTGGATTATACAGTAAAATATACGTTAAATTTATACTTAATAGTGTAACTATCTGTGTTTTTAATTATACACTACTGTATTCTTCAAAGCAGAATCCTTTTTTCCCGGAAAACAGCAACGTTCTATTAATAATAACATATCCTGTACTTCCGTTTGAGAAATAAAAACTAGCTGTTTTATCCACAGTCGTTAACATAAAAAAACAATGTTTTGCTGTATATTTAAAATTAAGGTAATGTAATTTCAAAAAACAGCGACTACCTGTATATATTAAGGCATGTTAGAGGTTTTTCTGGATAACAGCATTAAACAATCAAAAACATGGTGAAAACTATTGTTTCTTTGACATTAGTTTCTCAGTGTGTACCTACAACAGTATTACGCGAACAACAGTGGTTGTGAATCACATAAAAGCAACATTGATTAACTCTTCTTGGCCCATTTTATTTGCTTTGCTTTTCTGACGCTAAATATAAATGAAACTTATCGATTACAAAGGGTAATCTATGGTATTGGACAACAAATGCGTGTAGGTGTAAAAATTCCGAGACTAAAGTTTCGAACCCTACTGTTATGTTTCCAAAGTTTGGGAAATTCGAACTTACACTGTAAAAAAGTGAGGTTCATCTTTGATTGCTTAGGCGTGCATAGCCCCGACACTGTGGTGGTACGCTTTAACATTCAAATTTGAATAACTTCTTTGCGTTCAAATTTGAACAGAACACTATTGTTCAAAATTAAACGCTCACGCATTTATATTTGAACGGTGCTAAGAGGTTAGTATATCGTGTAAATTTAGGCACGAAACCGCTCAAATTAAATTGGAAAATTAAACGTTTAATATTGTATCTTTATGCATTCATTATTGAGCAATATCGCAGAGTTCGATCAAGCGTTCAAATTAAATTGCTTACCTTTAAAATGAAGCAGTTCACCATTTAACAATACATGGTGGACAAGCGTGTGATGAAGCACTGAAATTTGACGTTGAATTTTGAACAGCTTGGAGAAATTTGATTTCAAATTTCATCGCTGAATGCCTTATGGTAGGGCATACTATATTAAATATAGTAAACACACTGATAAGGAAGAAATCTAATGTGTTTAAAGCTTGTACGGGTGAATTTGAAACACATAAACTATAATCGTTGTGTTAAATAATAATTCAGTTGTATGAAGAAAGTCTGCACTTAAGGAAAGTGTTCATTATGAAGTTCTTTCCGATTTTAACGTTGTAGCAATAGGTTATATTATCAAACTATTTGAAGGCCTATGTAAATATAAGGGAAAGGTGAAATACGCAATAATCCGTAACATTTCCTTTGATATTATTGTATAATGATGTTTATACAGGCAAATATATATTTAATTCAAGGTAAATAAGCACGTTATAGTAAATTGTTGAGAAGTTATGGTATTTTTAATGAAAGCTTTGTTTGTAGTACAAATTTACAGCTGCGGAATCACGTAATTTTAGGGCAGAATTAATTTTGTTTGCCACACCTTTTGCGATTGAACAATTCCGTTCTCGTTTGAACGCCCATATCACACTCGTTTGAACGCCCATATCGCACTCGATTGAATGCCCGTATCGCATTCGTTTGAACGCCCATAATGCACTCGTTTGAAAGTCAAAAAGTTCTTATTTGAATACCTAAAACACTCTTGTTTTAATACTAATACTAATACAATCCTATTAGAACGCCAAAACGACCGTATCTGAACGCTTCATTAGCCCATGGCGGTTATTCAAAATTGAAATGGAATGAGATTCATTTTTGAATGGTAATGTATAAGTTGTTCAAAAATGAATGATTGAGTTAAGTTTTGATCGACATGGCGGTAGTTTGATCAAAAATAAATGCTCATGACTGGTTTTGAACGCCTAAAACACCCCATGCTCAAAATTGAATGTCTCTGTTTAAATGTGAACGCGTCAATAGAGGCTTGTTCAAAATTTAACGGTCACTATCAGTTTTGAATGCCAAAAGCACGCTTATTTTTTACAGTGTATTCTAATTTCCCAGTTAATTTGTTATTGCAATCACTGAATATTTGTGTGATATCATACGAAATGTTTTATAGAAGCCACTTATGCTTTTGTATTGTAATCAAAGTCGCTAATGTGGTACTACTAGTATGACGAAGGCCCTGTTAATACAGGCTCATAAATTGCGGAAGAAAATTTGCGTGAAATCCCCAATATCAAACATTGAAACTTTTTCAGGATTCTCAAGATAGACTCACGTTTTATTTAAATGATGTTCAGCTTTGATAGAATTAAACAAATTGCGCCGAATTATCGAAAATTAGGCTCCTGCATTTAAGTAACGTAAGCCTATTAATTTTCGACTACATAATGCCTTGCCTAAATTTCGAGCTGCAATTAAATTAACCTTTAAATGTTAATTTACATATTTATTCTTTTTAAACCACTATAAAATATAAATTGAGCCATTGTGTAATATTCTATCTCTCTTAAACTGTGTTAAAATGTTTGGTGCATTCTTACACCTTATATGCTCTCTGTTTCGAATGGACTATTATCACGCCTCGTTACATGGTTTGTTTTGACATCCTACAAAGTATTTCCATATTTTAAATGAGTATTTTCAATATTTAGTCGTAAACCCGGTCAATTTTATTGGTAAGTTTGCCAATACTGTTTAGTGTAAGTACGCCCCATACTGTCAAGCAGCTTCCACGATGATGCTATTAGTTTTTAACAGGGCCTTCGTCATACTAGTAGTGCCACATTAGCGACTTTGATTACAATACAAAAGCATAAATGGCTTCTATAAAACAGTTCGTATGATATCACGTAAATAGTCAGTGATTGCAATAACAAATTAACTGGGAAATTAGAATTAGTTCGAATTTCCGAAACTTTGGAAACAATACAGATGGGTTCGAAACTTTAGTCTCGGAATTTTTACACCTACACGCATTTGTTGTCCAATACTGTAGATTACCCTTTGTAATCGATAAGTTTCATTTATATTTAGCGTCAGAACAGCAAAGCAAATAAAATAGGCCAAGAAGAGTTAATCAATGTTGCTTTTATGTGATTCACAACCACTGTTGTTCGCGTAATACTGTTGTAGGTATTTTAGATAATCTGATTCTTCAATCTGATTCAACTGTTTCTTCCACTTGATATATTCAATTGAGTAACGGACCTTAAGTTCCAAAAAATTTAAAACTTTTGTTTCGAATTAAATTTTACGATAAAATTCTTCCCGACCTCAGTTATTGTTATTGTTGAAGGGGGTGGCGCGTCGCCGCGCCGAGCACCGATACCAAGGGCATATTGTGCGCCCCGAGCTTGTTAGACTACGAAGAGTCCTGTCGCCTCGATGAATCGGAGAATCCGATTGGCCGAGACAGTAGAGAACTGGTGAGGTTCCATAGTATGCATGTCGAAATGCTCGAACCTCATGGCCGCGAGGTAGTCGCAGCTACAGAGGATATGGGAGGAGGTTTCCTCTACCTCCCGGCAGAACCTACAGAGTGGGTCATCAACGATGCCCAATAAGTGCAGGTGTCTATTCAGCCGGCAGTGTCCAGTGAGGAGACTGGTGATCAGCCTAATTTTGTTTTTGGTGAGGGCAAGCAGTTCCTTTGCCCTAGTGATAGAAGGACCCGGGACAAACTCCTTGGCCTGTCTCTGTCCATCCATGTCAAGCCAGAGCTGCAGTTGAAGTGCAGACATCCGGCAGTGAATCCTATGGCGAATGATTCGCCATGGGGAATGGGAACCGCAGGCTCTGGTCCGAAGAACGAATGTGATTCACAACCACTGTTGTTCGCGTAATACTGTTGTAGGTATTTTAGATAATCTGCACTCTTAAAAATGTTGGGTTGTTTCTGACCCAAAGTGGGTTATTTTTCAACTCTTTGCTGGGTCAGTATTTAACCGACCCATTTTTTGGGTTGTTGATCCTTGACCCTAGAATTGGTTGTTTATTTAACCCAATGTTGAGTCAACGTAAACTATAACTCAGATTTCGGCTGACCAGTAACTACATTACTGGCTAAATTGTAAAATCATATTTGGGTAAAAAACAACTCTAGCAAGGGTTAATTTTAGCTTCCACCATATTGTATGATCGCTGATTAGTTTTACCTGACGTATGTCACGGAGAGGTTCTAATTTCGTCTGTTGTTACACCCCAGGGCACCGCGTTCGCAGTTGGAAAATCGGAGCAAATGTGCTCTCAATTTCCGGACCGCATTTACAGGTCCCGGAAATTTGGAAAATTGCATTCAAATGCATTGCATATCAATGGTGGGGCTTCACCAAAGGTACACACAATTGCGCTGTTCGGATCCATTACTAAGATTCGAAGCCTTATGTATTTGAGTAAGACGAAACAACAGGCGTATACTTAATTTAAAACGTCAATATTAGTCTGTATCTCAATAATGTTCAATAGTTATTTTTTAAAACGATGCAACCCGCAATAAAGTAAATAACTATCGAAGAAAATGTGAAATATTAATTGTATTTATCTTAATATTTAAGATAATCATGTTTATCAACTCAAAATTAATAGAGAAAGAGTAACAAAGTCACCTAAACATCCATCTAGTGTACAATATCGTGTATTTGTATGCTAGGTTTGCCTAAAATTGCAAATGACCCAATTTGGGTTACTGCAATAACCAAATTTTTTGGGTTTGAAACAACCCCATCCCAAACTACCAGGGAATGTTTATTCAACTGCTACGGGGTTATTTTTTAACCAATTTTAGTTAAAACTCAAATAGCCCAACTCATTCAACCCATGAGTTTTAAGAGTGTGATTCTTCAATCTGATTCAACTGTTTCTTCCACTTGATATATTCAATTGAGTAACGGACCTTAAGTTCCAAAAAATTTAAAACTTTTGTTTCGAATTAAATTTTACGATAAAATTCTTCCCGACCTCAGTTGGACGGACTCGTGAACTTGGAGACTGCTTCTCGCCCAAGAAGTGTTGAACATGGTATGAAAATAATCGAAGGCAACTTCTTGTTGCGAAAAATAAAATCCTTTCGAAATTGCCCATCCTTATTAATGGCACCAAGGTACGTTTAATATGAAAATATTTAGTACGGAAGAGAACACTTTTCATAGGTTAAAATTTACCCTTTCTAAGACTAAATTCTGCTAAAGAGAGGCAATACCATTTAAATACCTCTTCCGAATGATTTTAAAATTCAATTTAGTTTGAAATCTCATGAATGATTAGAAATTGGCTCCTCTGACCAATCGCGTAACGCCCTGCCTTTGAAATTTAGAGCGATATTTGATAACAAGTTGGGAAATCAAAAATAAACCTCTCCGAGTCGAGACTTAATTAAGAGGTTTTCTTAAATAATTTATTGAATATAATTGATATTAATTATTTTAATTGTCATTAATTTACCTTAATTGTAGTTAAAACGTTAAAAGAAACTTTATTCCTAAAATCATTTTAAACATAGCTATTAATGACGTTTGTAAGTAATAACCTCAAAAACGAATTTCACTAGTTACACGATCTTGGAAAAATTTAGATTATATTTTATTTTAAGAACAGCATATCCATTGAAGGTTAAATAGCAATATTTATCGATCGACCTTCAATTATAAGTTTATGCTTCTATGGTGGGAAAATTGGAGCTACATGATTTGCCAACGCATCTCTCTCAAATGGCCAATATTGGAGTACAACGGTGTCTAGAATCTTAAGGAAATTATTAAAAACTGTCATTGTAGACAAAGACGGGAAAAATGTAAAAGATAAGTGTAGAAAATGAATTGCCTGAAGTACAGATATTAAAATTTGCACTTTTGAAGACATGATCATAAAACATCGATTATTTGAAAAAATTCTTACTTAGTTTTATTCACCAAATTTTCATTAAGCTCAAAATATTTCTCTACATTATTTACTCAAGTATTCTGCTCTATATAGCAGTTCCAGAAAAAAATGGTATCATCAGGTTTATTTAAGGGATACTGGCTTGATACTAGGTTTTACTTTTGACTAACATTAAGGTTCAAATACTCCAATTTTTATATTTTAAAATTGAAACTTAATAAATTAATTTTGATACTATTTTTCAACCATTTCCTATTTTATTCTCCTTATACGACCAAATACTTAAAACCAATTGTGAATTTTTGATTTAAAATAAAATGTACACGCGAACTACTTTTAAAATGAAGCACATGTTTCATGACACAATATTTTGACTAAAGTAATTTTGGTGAACAATCTATAGTCTGTCAAACGAAAGAAGAGCCCTGAGAAATTTGTCCAAATTGGTGTCGCCACCATCGACCCCATAGTACTTTATCAACTTGTTTTGTTTTGTCAATAGTCGTCTGTAATATAGTCTGCTATAAACAGATAGGCTTAATCGCAATAGAACCAATACATTTTGCAATATATATTTAAGATGTTTATGTTTCATGGTTTTTTACGATCATCGAGTATTAAAGAAAATAAAGCAAAATTAACGACAAGACACCAGTTTTATCTTTGTTGAACTAGCATTGCAATATACTTTAATGACATAATAGCAGACTATATTACAGACGACTATTGACAAAACAAAACAAGTTGATAAAGAAATATGGGGTCGATGGTGGCGACACCAATTTGGTCAAATTTCTCAGGGCTCTTCTTTCGTTTGACAGACTATAAGATCAGAATTTTTTTCAAATAATCGATGTTTTATGATGTCTTCAAAAGTGAAGATTTTAATATCTGTACTTCAGGCAATTCATTTTCTACACTTATCTTTTTCATTTTCCCGTCTTTGTCTACAATGACAGTTTTAATTAATATCTGTTACTTCAGTCTTAATATTAATAGAAATTGTTCAGAAACCTTAGGAGAGTTAATGTATTAGGGCATTATGCATACATTAGTTAACGCGTTTGAACTAAACAACCATCTATTATAAAACTGTCATTCCTGACTGCTTGACTTGACAATGAACGTCCGGTCAAACTCAAATTGTTTTCCCGTCATTTTTAGGGATGCACCGATATATCGGTTACCGATTTATCGGCCGATATATCGGCCTATCTTTTTGATATCGGTATCGGCCAATATCGGCTTCATGTAAACCGATATTTCCGGGGAAAAACTTGATAAGAAATAAGGTACTCTATGAATACTAATTGAAACACATCACACAAATTTAACCCCACAATTTAACTTTTCCCTTTAAAAATGCAAGGTTTTCCACAATCTCATTTTTATCCCATTGTTCACGACTATGAGTAAGTAATTTCCCTAGTTCCCCATACCTCCAACAAACAATCGAAGTCGACACTGACGCTCTCTAATGCGTTTGGTACGTGTCACTAATGTACACTTTGAACTTTTCACTTGTGGTCCATAAGTTTGCTTATAACGCTACTTCTTGTTGAACAAAAAAAAGGAGAACTTAGAGCACACCATTTTTAAAGAAGGCGGTTAGGCTAAAATATGTAGCGGTACCACATTAAACGAAAGAAATGTGACACATGTCTCTAATAAAACAAAAGTAAAAACGTAAATGGTCCTAAAGAAGGTTGATTCTACTCTTGGAAACGATATTCATGTTTATATATATCGGCTACGAATTTCCGATATATCGGCCGGCCGATATATCGGCTGCACCCATATCGGTGCATCCCTAGTCATTTTCACATGCAAATACAGAGGAAGCTGTACATAGTTATACCACAAAAAGATTCGATACACCTGAGCGCCAACACATGTCATATACTTATCCAGTGCAATTACCAGTCGTCGGTAGTCTGCCTTAATTACCAGTCGTCGGTAGTCTGGCTTAATTACCAATCGTCGGTAGTCTGGCTTAATTACCAGTCGTCGGTAGTCTGGCTTAATTACCAGTCGTCGGTAATCTGACTTAATTACTAGTCGTCGGTAATCTGGATTATTTACCAGTCGTCGGTAATCTGGCTTAATTACCAGTCGTCGGTAGTCTGGCTTAATTACCAGTCGTCGGTAGTCTGGCTTAATTACCAGTCGTCGGTAATCTGGCTTAATTACCGGTCGTCCGTAATGTGGCCTAACTATCAGTCGTCGGTAATGTCGCCTAACTACCAGTCGTCGGTAATCTGGCTTAATTACCAGTCGTCGGTAATGTGGCCTAACTACCAGTCGTCGGTAATGTGGCCTAATTACCAGTCGTCGGTAATCTGCCTTAATTACCAGTCGTCGGTAATCTGCCTTAATTACCAGTCGTCGGTAGTATCTTTCATATTTTAAATGAGTATTTTCAATATTTTTCATAAACACTTCTAATCATAAGTTAGTTTGCCAATACTGTTTGGTATAAGTACGCATAGAAATATCAACCGTTTTAAGCCACATCATATCAAGCATCTTCTACGATGATGCTATTAGTGTTAACCTCAGATTAATAACTCTGGATATGAAAGGCAAGCAAAACTGGCCGTTTTTAATAGCTATGTGGCGCCTTCAGACGGTAGAACGTATAACTTTGTCACCCCATGCAGACGATACAGTTTTGAATTAATTGAATAATTTACCTAACACCTTTTCCCAAAACGATAGTTCTGGTTTAAATATTGCTTTTAATTGCACATTTATTTGTCATTGTTGTACCAAATTTATAGTTCAAAGAAAAGTTTACATAAAAACTAAAAACCTGCCTAAATTAGTGTCAAAAATGTGGGGTCCAGACGTCCTGGTACCGGATTGAGAAGTGAAACGGTTGATATAAAGTAGCTACGTCTTAAATTAAGCAGAGTAATAATAGACGTGCTTACTATTTGGGGTGACTTATTTCCAAGTTTCCACTATAGGGGCGCTAGAGATGCCGATGCCGTTTTCAAACATGCCTCCCTATTTCCTTTCATATCCAGGGGTTATTAATTTGAGGTTTAACTGACCTTTGTTATACTACACTGGTAATAAAAACTGTTCAAACTTGAACAAAAACATGTGCAGAGTGGTGACTCTGAGAGCATATAATGCGTTAGAATGCACCATTATTTTTTAGAGTGTAAGAGAGATAGAATATTACACAATGGGTCCAATTACATTTTTTAGTGGTTTAAAATGAATAAATATGTAAATTAACATTTAACACTTTAATTAATTGCAGCTCAAAATTTAGGCACGGAATTATGTTGTCAAAAATTAATAGGCTTTCGTTACCATAACAAATCGTTGAAACATTGAGTTTTCAAACTACACTTATGTAGGCCTATATTTGTGAAAACGGTTTGTTTGTGTGATTGATCAAAGTCAAAATTTGTTACTGGATTTGACCAAACTGGGCGGTAGATATCAATTAAACTAGAAGAAGGTTTTGGAAATGTTTTAGTTGAGTTCCTCAAGGTTATGTTCAAAAACCGCTAAACATTAAGTCTGTTGAGGACTTCACAGTCTACACCGGTATTATTTCTATGAATAACCCCTAATCAAGCATTGTTTTTTTTAATTAAATTGCTGTAAGTTTAAAAAATAGTGTTTAATATGTAAAAAAACAGTACAAAAAGATGACCTACACACTGAGAAACTAATGTCAAAGAAACAATAGTTTTCACCATGTTTTTGATTGTTTAATGCTGTTATCCAGAAAAACCTCTAACAAGCCTTAATATATACAGATAGTCGCTGTTTTTCAAAATTACATTACCTTAATTTTAAATATACAGCAAAACATTGTTTTTTTTTATGTTAACGACTGTGGGAAAAACAGCTAGTTTTTATTTCTCAAACGGAAGTGCAGGATATGTTATTATTAATAGAACGTTGCTGTTATCCGAAAAAAAGTATTCTGCCGTGAAGAATACAGTAGTGTATAATTAAAAACACAGATAGTTACACTATTAAGTATAAATTAAACCTATATTTTACTGTATAATCCAGCGTAAATTAAAGTTTTGCATACTATAATTTGAACATTAAGTACTTTGCTTTAAACCTTGAAGCACTTTATTTTAAACCTTGAAGCGCTTTAATTTAAACCTTGAAGCAATATAACCTAATCTTACCTAACCATGCTAAGCCTTTTGGAAAAGGTCCGCGTTTATTATGAAAGGACCCATATGAAAATAAAAATATTTTGGAAAGTCAGTGAATTGCTAATTTTAAAACCAATTTTTTAACTTTGCAATTTCTCTTCTTCATTATAATCTCAGCCTACTTATTTCTAAAATTGACCGAAAATGTGCAAAACGTGTTAGGCGACATTCTTAAAAGCGTTATGCGACACTCTTGGAGTGGCGTCGCTAGGCCTTTTATGGGGGCTATAGCGCCCCCAAATTTCAAAGTTAGCCCCTTCAAAAAAATCCATACACTAACTTCTAAATCGTCGACTTTAGTTACAGTTAGAGAAATTTCCGCTTCAAAAACGTCGTTAGTGTCAAACTGTTCCAAGTTCTCGCACTTCCAGGGATTTTCCTTTCTTTAAATATGGTAGAGTAGATTAGGTCAAACGCGTTTCTGGTGCTCGAAAAACTCTCCGTGAAAAGAGATTATTAAATTTAACGAATACGTCTGTATCTACTGCTGGGATATTAGGGCCTCCAAAACCAATTTAATACCCGATGCATTTATTCTAATTTATAACTTTCTGCCTTTTTCAGAAGTTATTAAGTCGGTGAAAATGACCAACTTACCATGCAGTTTCAAGCTGGATGATATGATGCACCCTTTAAGGAATTGCACAACACTCATAAGGGAGTAAAAATTAACTTTTAGTTCGATATAAGAGTTAGAAAGGTGTTAAGCTGAACCTCTGTTGCACCATTTTATTCATATCTGTGACACTAATTGCTCAAATAAGTGTTATTAAACCCTTTCTGGGGTGTAAATGAACACCTGTAATGGTGTCAAACTTGGACCCATATAAACTACTTTTAAAGGTGTTAAAGCACACCGCATTTTCTTAGAGTTTATAACAGCAACCAGTATTAATCTGCCCTAATGGACAGTATGTTAAAAACAGCTAGTCGTCTTATATAAATGACAAGTTGCATCTTAACCAACAGAGCTTAATGTTTTTAATAAAGGTTTGAGTGCTTTTAGTTTAACAGCAAAGAGCGTCTTTATCAAAATAAGCTCCGGGATTTAAAACTGTTCTAAGAGCTGTTATTTTTACAGCAACCCTATTTTTAAGTGTACTTTAAGCGGTTTGAAACAACATGATGTGTTTTTATTTTCACAGCAAACCACGTTTTAATCCACAGTGCTAAGTGAGTTTAAACCCACATATTTTGCTGTTAGTTTTACAGCAGCAGACATTTTACGTAACTGTGATTTATTGGTAGTAAAACAGCATATAGTGCTGGTTTTTTCATTGACCCCTACAATATATTCAACGGTTAAGACTGTCTTTGAAACAACCTCTGAAGCGGTTATTTTAGAAGCTACAAACGCCTTTGAATACACGAACAATTAATACTTAAAACTGTTAGTTCCAATGTTTAGAAAAACAGTATTGTTGACGGTTATAAAAACAGGGAGGATGCGCAATTAAATTAACATCATCTTGATGGCATACGCTATTGCCATTACCATAGTGTTTATTTTACAGCATTTTTATTCTGTGTGTAATTCGAAACGAGTTTGGAAAAATCTATACGGGGATATTGACTTTTCTCCACCTTCTTCGTATCCATTTGAAATTGAAGATACTGTTCGAATTAGTAAAACCAAGAAGACTTTCGAAAAGGGTTACCTACGCAATTGGACAGAATTATTTCGGGTTGTGGCTAGGCTACTACTGTCTCCCCCGGTATACAAACTCAATGACTTAAAATCAGAGCCCATTACAGGAATTTTCTATGGTGAGGAAATACAGGGAATTGGTAAAGACATTAACAATTGTCATTTCAAAATATAAAAGGTACTAAGGAAAAGACGTAAGTCAGACGGCACTATTGAAAAACTAGTTCGCTGGAAAGGTTACCCATCATCGTTTGATAGCTGGGTTCAAGAAATAGTCCTAATATGAGTTTCTACATTACATTACCGTAAGACTCTTCGATGGGATATTTACCTAACAACAGTGTTAGCCGGTTCCGAACATATTTACCCGAAATTTTTAAATTAAGTGGACCATACGAAGTTGGGTTGGCGGAGATAAATTATCCTAGAACCTGGAATAACATTATTGAAGACTGTTTCATATCATTGAGTGGTAATGCCGAGATTCAATCGGAACGTAATCTTTCATCACACATTTTGTTACCGAAAGGATATTACGACTCTGTACCTGATCTTCTAGAGGTGATTAGTTTTGAAATGGAATCGATGAGGAAGGGTATATCGAACAATTCGAGTGCGATGGATATACCTGTAGAGTTTCAAAATATTAAACATAGACGTAAGGTGGCAGTAACTGTAACAAGTAATTATTCTGTTACGATTCCAGGGATCTTAGCCGTTATTTTCGGTTTTACCAGAGATATTAGTAAAGACATTACACTAACTGAGTAAAGTGTATATATAGTTGATTTGGATATAGGATTACATTCTTTATTCATATATTAGGACGTAGCTGAAAACCGATGTTGACGCCCCACTCTTGCGAATTGTGAGTGTTCAGTGGAAAGATGGTGAAACAGTGGAAAAAGATTTTATTCAACCGCATTACATTCCAGTCGCCAGTAACTCATTTCAATCAATTGAAATATGTATTATGAGTGAACTGGGTGAACCACTTCATTTTGAACGTGGCAAAGTACATGTCGCGTTACATTTCAGACCTCGGATAGCCTGGATGTCACTATATAAGTAAAAGTACACCGGGTTCGTTTCGATCATTTCTGAATAAGATATTGATTAGCACATATCATGCATGCAAAAACCTAGAACGGGTTGGAATATGATAGGTATTTCTTAATCCAGGTTGAGTTTGGTTCAAAATATATACCAGACTCTGAAAATTACTACAAATCTCAAGTTGGTTAAGGTTCAATGCCTTTTTTATCAAGGATTACCGGTTCAACGTGGTTATGGTTTAGGAAATATTCAGGCATCAGCATTCAGACGAGCCATTCCGCTTTTTTTAAAAAGGAGCAGTTTTTCTGGGGAAGAAACTTTTAAAAACTAGTGCTAAGGTCGCCACCTACGTCGCGAGTGGTGTTCCCTCATTGAAAACACATGGCACCACGACTGGAAGGGAAACGTAAAAGGTGTAAACTCATCAGTTCAGTCGTTACCAAGAAGATGAGAAGATCGTTTTCAAAGCACTCTGACATATTTACGAAACTATAGTGTCACTTGTTCACCCCAATTCAGGAAGATGTACTAATCGAGTGTTGAATCTTTTCGACGTCCCTCTCACACTCTTATTCGGTGTATTCTTGAAAGAGAATGGCTTGAATACAATACAGTGTCCAACGTAGATGAAAACACTACGTTAACTTTCGTTGTCCCCGGAAACTACGAATCTTACATTGATATCAATAAAACATTGCTTCATGTACAAGTAAAAATTTTCAACCTGATGGAAAACATCCGGATTTCACCACAGAAACCGTAGGACCGGAAAATTTGTTTCTTCATATCCTTTTCAATGAATTGAATGTTTTTATGAATGAGAAATTCGTTACACCTTCAGCCGAGAATTACGCCCATAGAAGTATGTTACAAGTATACTGCTAACTTATGGTGGTCCGGCCAAGAGAGCTTTTTAAGAAATTCCTTGTTTTATAAAGACACCGACGGTGAATTTGATAGTCCCACTAAAAATGATGGTTTTAAAACTAGAAAAGAGTTGGCTTCAAAAGGGGTACTTGATATGTTGGGTGTTGTAAATACCGACATCTGCCAGCAGTCACGTTACATTCCAAATATGGTTAACTTATTAAGTTAACAAAAAATCCAAGCGAATTTTGCATTCATATAAGTGGCGATGTAAAATATAAACTTCAATACGAGATGGCATCATTGTATATCCGGAAAGTAAAACTAGTACCGGAAAATATAATCGCTCTTGCCAAGGCATTAGAGCTGGGGACCATGAAGTACTCTATTCTCCGTTCGGAATGCAGTTCCTACTCCATCGTTGAAGGATCTAAAATTTCGATTCCCGACAATTTATTTAACGGACAAATTCCAAAAAAGTAGTTATCGGTCTTCTTGACCAGAATGCCTACTTAGGTGACTTTAACAACTCACCATTTAACTTTCGAAACTTTGGAGTTAACCACGTGGCGTTGTATATCGATGGAGCCCTTCTGATGGAGCATGTATACCGCATAGACTTCTAACCCCAAACTTTAAGAATAATTTATTCGTAAGATCATACAGTAATTAATAACAAGTTGGGAAACCAAAATGAACCTCTCCGAGCCGAGACGAATTGACATTCTAAACACAGATCCACCAGCCAATGAGAAAAACCGGAAATACATAGTTCAAATTGGCGATATATTGCCAAGGTCTTTTGTAAAGGCTTAAGGGTTTAACAATTTCCTGTTATCCTCAATAATTCTAAGAGGACCTTATATCTTTCACTGAAGTATGTGTTTAACTTTCGGCTCACTCTGAACCGTTAACACCTCCTATAAGAGGACGCGAAACCAGGTCAATTCTAGTTTAAATCTTGGGTATAAAATTTCACAGACCCAATCGTTTCAACACTTGTAGAGAGATGAAAAATTAACATCCATATTGTCCAATGAATATGAAACATGCGTTTACAATATATATAAATGTAGTAAAGCTGAATTATGGAGTAAACCCCAAATTTGAAATGTTAATATCAAAAGATGTTCTTGGAATATTAAGATGAAACAGAGCTTTATAGTTACACTACTGCTAAAAGAATCGTATTGGCGAAAAATATTTGAAATTTTTCCATTTAATATTCTGCAAAAAGAAAATGTTATCGTTTTGTTAGAGATCTTTTCATCCTACTCACTTTATATTAACTTTGATATGCGTGTAGTGTTTCGATTCAGATGCATTCTTCATTACTCGTTCTATATAAACTCTCACTTGTGTCATTACATAGAAAGAAGGTTATCTTAAATAATTAAAGAAAGATGTTTATCTTAAATAATTAAAGAAAGAAGTTTATCTTAAATAATTAAAGAATGAAGTTTATCTTAAATAATTAAAGAATGAAGTTTATCTTAAATAATTAAAGAATGAAGTTTATCTTAAATAATTAAAGAAAGAAGTTTATCTTAAATAATTAAAGAAAGAAGTTTATCTTAAATAATTAAAGAAAGAAGTTTATCTTAAATAATTAAAGAAAGAAGTTTATCTTAAATAATTAAAGAAAGAAGTTTATCTTAAATAATTAAAGAAAGAAGTTTATCTTAAATAATTAAAGAAAGAAGTTTATCTTAAATAATTAAAGAAAGAAGTTTATCTTAAATAATTAAAGAAAGACTCGTGCAGAGTTGATCTTAAATAATTAAAGAAAGAAGTTTATCTTAAATAATTAAAGAAAGAAGTTTATCTTAAATAATTAAAGAAAGAAGTTTATCTTAAATAATTAAAGAAAGAAGTTTATCTTAAATAATTAAAGAAAGAAGTTTATCTTAAATAATTAAAGAAAGAAGTTTATCTTAAATAATTAAAGAAAGAAGTTTATCTTAAATAATTAAAGAAAGAAGTTTATCTTAAATAATTAAATAAATATAACTGATATTAATTATTTTAATCGTCAGTATTTTACGTTAATTATAGTTAAGTCGGTTTAAGAATTCTAATTCCTAAAATAATTTTAAACATAGCTATCGTTAACACCTCTAGAGAACACCTATATCAGAACTTTTGTAAATTTAGGGTATATAAGGCGATTGATTCCCAATAAGGGATAAGAAAATGCGCAATTGCGTGAATCTTTGGTGGAAGCCCTGCCATTGGGAGGCTAGACGTTTCTCGTAACCCTAGCCGCTCGTCGCGTACATCTTAAATAGCTTTCCCTTCGTTCCACAGTGGAAAGTTACCCTTGATCGCTAACCTAGTTCAACTGCCCTTCATCGTTAACCTAGTTCAACTGCCCTTCATCGTTAACCTAGTTCAATTACCCTTGATCGCTAACCTAGTTCAATTACCCTTGATCGCTAACCTAGTTCAATTACCCTTGATCGCTAACCTAGTTCAATTACCCTGGATCGCTAACCTAGTTCAATTACCTTTGATCGCTAACCTAGTTCAATCACCCTTGATCGCTAACCCAGTTCAATCACCTTTGATCGCTAACCCAGTTCAATTACCCTTGATCGCTAACCTAGTTCAATCGCCCTTGATCGCTAACCTAGTTCAATCGCCCTTGATCGCTAACCTAGTTCAATCAACCTTGATCGCTAACCTAATTCAAATAACCTTGATCGCTAACCTAATTCAATTAACCTTCATCGCTAACCTAGTTCAATTAACCTTCATCGCTAACCCAGTTCAATCACCTTTGATCGCTAACCCAGTTCAATTACCCTTGATCGCTAACTTAGTTCAATCACCCTTGATCGCTAACCTAACTCAATTACCCTTGATCGCTAAACTAGTTCAATCACCCTCGATCGCTAACCTAGTATAATCGTCTATAAAGGCGCTATAATTGGGGTGAAACGACTACCTAACCCATACCACTAAAAAGACGTATGTTCCACAGTTTCAGGGTAAACAACGCAATTTAGAGTATGTAATTAAAATTAAGAAAAACAAAACTTCAACTTAATTGTTTTTAATGAAACTTCAAAAGGCAGTTTAATGTTCGACCTTTCATTTAAAACAGTTTTCAGACATATAGATCAAGAGGAGCTAACATAGTCTTCAAAAAATGGTCGAGAAACTTTGGCTATCACAGCAAACATTTCTCATGTTATTCCTATGGGATACTTTCCCTTTTTTTGCCAAAATGACTGAATCATTTTATGGAAATGAAAACCACCCCTAGCAACTTTATTTTTTATAAAGTAAACTAATTAATGGATCTATTTGAAATTTTCACGACATATTTAGGTCCTGGATTGTAGATCCGTGGAATATTTTCAAAACAGTAAACATAATACGAAAAAAGTTACATCCAAACAAAAAACCCTCCTTATATGAAGTCTTATCTAAGAGAGCAACTGCTCTCATAGAATTTATTTTTTCAAACTGGTCAATGGAATATCGACGAAGGAAACTCGATAAAAAGAGAAGAATACGCCGCCGGAAATTTTTTGTTTGCATTTGACCTAACCGCTGACCTGTTCATTTCAGCCGAACATTTTCACTTGATAAGGAACTGTAGTGCGCGATTGGAATTAATGTTTGAAAACTCTTTAACCACAACTCTCAATGTTTTGTACTACTCGGAATTTCAGAACTTAATCAAAATTGATAAAAACCGATGCGTCATCTTTGACTATTCGAGGTAATGGATACATCGCAGTTAGCCCTGTTAATGGAAAATGACACCAATACCAGCAGGAATTTATTTCGGGGTCTTAGCGGCTGGCAAGTTACCTCAATACGTAAAATTATTACCATCCCTCTATATAGTCAATACCGCCATGTCTAACAACAAAGGTGAACACTGGACTGTAATGTATTTTTCAAGAAAGAAAAACTGTGAATTTTTGGATAGTTTTGGAAACACCCAGATTATTTTGCATTCAACAATTTTGTCGATAGAAATAGTGTGACTGTAACATTTAATTCTATAAAATTGCAGAGTAATAACAGTAAAACCTGTGGAGAATTTTGTGTATATTTTGCTTTAAATATATGATATTATTTGTAAATTTTCTAAAGATAAGAATTTAAATGATTATTGAGTTTATGCGAAAGAAATTTTCAATACAGTTTTCATAATAAGTTGTGTGTGGGTTATTTATTTATTTATAGCATTATTGAAAATTATATTTTATGAATATACATATAGGCGCGGGGCCCCAAAGGCGCGCTTCGCGGCTCGCGGAAATTAAAGTTAATGTATTCGCGCGCGGTTCGTGAGAATTAATCTTAGTAATATATAGTGAAAAACAAAACAAATTCTAAATTATTGGTAATAAATAGTTAAAAAAACTGAAAATAAATAGTAACAAATGCAAAAAACAATAAATATGTTCTATTCTTTTGATAGTAATAATATGCTAATTGCAAACGTTAAAAAAAAGGTTTACTTAAACCAAAGTTAAAATTTTGGTGTTTACAGCACTTATGATGGGGGAGACGCAAGGTTTTGGTTTAGAAGTTGGAAGAGTTTCATCTGTAACTTTGGAAAGCGTAGAGGTGGCAGTGTGGTTTTGAACGGATTCATCTATTACTTTATTATCACAGGTTTTTTGTTTTTTAGGATTGTTATTGCTTGCCACTATTACTTTCTCGCCACAGTTTAGTTTTAATGATTATTACTTCTTGCTACTATCACGTTTTAGTCACAGTTTTGTTTTGTAGGATAACTCTTCCTTGCTACAATCACTTTTTCATCACAGTTTTGTTTTGTAGGATAATTCTTGCTTGCTATATTCACTTTTTTATCACATTGTTTTTGTGTTTTAGTATTGCCTATTACTCTAACCTTTTTATCACTTATTTTGGGCAAGATTTTGGAAGAGTTTTCTTTGCTGTTTTTCTGGATAACTGTTTTCCCTCTATTTTTAAATTCTTTTGGTTTTTTTTAGCTACTGTGGTTACATTTTTCGTGATGTTATACAGCTTGCAGGGTAACGTGTGGCCACCTTTACTTCTCTTGCCTCTTATTTCATTTCGTCCACTGATTTGTCCCCTCACCATATCTACAATTTTATCATGGCCAATTGTTCGTGGCCAAATGACTCTCAACTTTTCTAAGACTTCGCATTTAAAACCTTGTTGTATAACAGCCGGGATAGTTAATACCACTTCAAAGAACATTTGTTTTAATCTCGCGTCACTAGTGACACGGGCCATTGTTCAATTAATTAGGGCAGATATTAATATAATAGGTCAATATCCTAGCATTAATTCTCAATAAATTACTTACAAATGCTTTTTGAGGGACTATTGCTGAGCATCCACTTTTTGTATTCTGCTACGACAATTCTGCTAATTTCAGTTACATATGGAATTAAAACTGTAGCTGGTAAACACATACTCCCGCTGTTCAGCATAACTAACGCAGGTGTCATATCTTTTGGTAGGAGCTCGGTGTTTCTGACACTCAAACTCATTTTGTAAAACAAATGAGGTTTGTCTCTTTGTTTTTGAGTTACTGGCGTTTTCCCTCGTTTTTATTTGGCGTGAATTTGCATATTGTTTTTGTTTAGTTCCAAATTTCTCCTAACTGACCACCACCAAATTTGTAGAGGCGATCAGTCTTAATATGTCTCAAAGAAGACTTTTTAGGATCCATTTTTCCACCATCCACCCAAGCTTGGGAAATATGAGGATTAAATTTGAGCCCTTCTTTTTGCCTCTTAACTATTGCCAATTCATCGATGATTCGGAAATTGAGCCAATGAACAACTGAGCTTAGCGATTCTTGATTAAAGTTACTCAAAGATAGTGGATTTGTCGCAAGTTCTCCAACGTTGAAGCTGTTAGCCCAAAGGAATTGAGATGTTACGCTTTTTTCATTTTCATACTTGTTCTTTAGAAGAGAGTAATTCTTGAACAAATTATGCACTAATGTTTCTAATTTCCCAGTGTTCTTAAGTTGTTCAATGATGTAATGTTCTTGTGATCATCATTTATTTTAAAGAAATCGTCCTCATATTCGTTTAATAAGGTTTTCGAACTTATGCCTTGAGTTGCCATAATAAGTAAATTAATTTTAATTAGTAAGAAATGAAATTTATATTTGGCCAAATTTCAAAAAAAATTTATTACTTACCATTATTGTCACAGTATTTCAATAAGTCTGCTAAGCCTTAACCAAGTTGCCTGAAAGAAAGCAGACGCAACCAAGCCAGCTAACTAACACGCTCTGGGTGACGTCACGACCCGATAAAAACGACGCGGGACTATTTTTCTCGCGCGTATTAGAACAATAATTCGTTGTGAGTGAATAGGCAAGGGGGTCGGAAGTGTTTTTGATAATGATTGACCCCCTTCAAAATGGACGTCGCTGGTAGGGCTTCCTGATAGACACTTAGTGTTATTTTCTATTTTATTTTGCCCATACGGTGGCAACCCTAAAACCGTAGAGAAATTATCTCTATAGACGGCTAGCGATTCCTATATGCTTATAGTCTTTTACATTTCAGACACGCTAGCTGTAAGGTGAAGTAAATCACTTCCTATGTTATCCGCTTCTGACATAGGGTTTTTACAACTAAAGGTAGAAGGCCTTAAGAAGTATAAGAGAGAACAACAGGGACAATTTTTACTTCAATTTTCACTAAGAACTCGTACGCGTGACCACGAGAGTATTTTACTGGTAAAGACTTTTGAAGAATTGTGCTCTTTCCTTAGCAAAGCTCCTTCTTACACTTTTCACTACTTCTCTTTCAGAGGGTGCCCTTCCATCGGACTGGTGTGTGGCACATGTAACACCGATATATAAAGGGTAAGGGTAGTAGGGGTGATGACGGTAACTACGGTCCCATTAGCAAAGTAATGGAAAAGTGTCTTCGCATTCCATTGCTTAATTTTGTCCTACCCCTTCTTAACGCCTTCCAGCATGGTTTCCTTCACAATCGATCTGTAGAAACTAACCTTTTATCGGCCTTTTGAATTTGGCTACCGTTAACAACTGTTAAAACAAGTTGGAAAAACCAAAATATTACCTCTCCGAGTCAAGAGGACTGCAAATACAAACTTATTAACCTAAATTTAGAATTATTTCTCTTTTTTGAAGTAAAAATTTACGAATTATTAAAGCAGTATTCCAAGCATAGCGAATATACAGTTAAGCAGACGACATTTACATCCAAAAAAGATATGTCTTGTACACATTTAAATCAGTAAATGGGGAAAAAACGGGAAATGAAGTGTATAAATTTTGCAGAGATATTATGTGTTTGAAAAGGCCCAATTGTCTACGCCTCAACTGTTAACCCTATATTCTTATAACTAGTTAGCAGTATAAACACTACTGTCTTGTTTCACCTCAACGATATTCTTAGTGTGCCAACATGAGTGTAAACGTTAAATATCACCAAAGCTGACTTGTGGTTAAACGCACTGAAAGTCCATGCGCACCATAATAAGAATGAAAACTTCGAAGCTATAACCCGATAACGATTAGCCCTTTCACTGATCTAATTGCCACCATGATGCTTTTATCTATTATAAAATCTAAAACTGATTATTTAAACGTGTAAATTAACTTTCGGCTCACTCTGAACCGTTAATGTCCCTTCATTGCAGACACGAACATTGAAACCCAAAGTTTACTTCACCTCAGGTCTCAATTATTTACTCTTTGGTTAACTAAGACTATTGCGAATAACAATTGATTCACCCAACAGGGTCCCGGCCGTAGCTTTCTTGTCGAAATCATTAAAGCAAGGATTATTCTATATACAGATGTAGTATAGCTTAAGTAATATATAAACAGCCATTTCAAATAACAATATTAAAAAATGTCCTTGGAATATCAAAATGAAACAGCTTTAAAACTGCAAAAGTACTAAATGCATCGTAACTACGAAAAATATTTCAACATATTCATCTTATATTATGAAAAAAGTGAATATTAAGGTTCTGTAGGATTTGTTTACACATCGAAACAAAGCGAACTGCTAACGCAGCGCACTAGAGTAACAACGGACGGACACTTAAGACAAAAACATAGACAGCTTTTTAACTCTTTCCGTATTAATTTTGAATTGAGAAACAAGATTATCTTAAATATTAAAATAAATATAATTTATATTTAATATTTTCATCGTTATTTGTTCGCCTTATTGAGCGTTACATCGTTTAAAAAAAGAACAATTAAACATTCTTAAGAGACTTGACTAGTATTGACGTTTGAATTGAAGCATCCGCCTGTTGCTTCGTCTTACTCAAATAGGTAGTATATAAAGGATTCGAATCGCAACTGTGGATAAGAACATCGCAATTGCGTGAACCTTTGGAGGAAGACCCCGCCATTGGAAGGCTAGACGTTTCTCGTAACCCTATCCGATCGCCGCGTACGTCTTAACCTTAATGAAGATGGAGTAGAAGCCAGGTGTACAGACTGGTGTCCATGTGGGATGGACAAAAACTAAGACCAGAAGATGGTGGTGTTAGAAGCCAGTGTGTACAGAATGGTGTCCATGTGGGATGAACAAAGAGCAGATGACGGTGGTGATTAGAAGCCAGTATGTACAGACTGGTGTCCATGTGGGATGGACAAAAGACCAGAAGATGGTGGTGTTTAGAAGCCAGTGCGTACAGACTGGTGTCAATGTGGGATGGAGAAAGACCAGAGGCTTGAGGTGTTAGACAGGCAATGAAGTGGAATATAATTTCCGGGAACTGTAAATGCGGTCCGGAAATTGAAAACACCTTTGCTCCGATTTGAAAACTGCGAACGCGGTTACGTGGGTGTAACAACAGACAGACAGACAGACAGACACATCGAAATTAGAACCTCTCCGTGACATACGTCACTCGGAGAGGTAAAAAATAATAATAATATTTTATATATATTTTTGGAGCTGTAAGGCTATCGCAGCCCTAGCTCGTCACTTGAAAGGAACGAAAAAAAACTAGTAGTGCGGGTATGGTGGTCTACTGGACTTAACGATTGTCATTAAAGTATTGTTTTTTGTTACTGATGTCAATAGTGTTGAAACCAAACCGAAAAGTATGCACTTCACCTTTAAGTTTTCCGTCATCCTATGCGTAGATTTCTAAAACGTTTGCTACATTCAAGTGTGACTACCTAAATGACTGCCTTGGTATTAAACTATAGCAGACGACATGAAAATAAGGAAATAAGTGAGCTATATTTTCCAGCCAACATACGCATGTACCTTGTGTAAAACTACGCGAAAGTAACTCTCTGCCGCGGCATAAGACTAAAGGTTCTTTCAGACGATCCAACTTTTTGACTCAGCTCGATGGGTCAAAAAGTTGTATCAACTTGCCCTACTTTTGAAGGGAAAAGTGAAATAAATCATTCCTATTCACACGACTAAACTTTTACCGCAAAATGGAACTTTTTAAGCGCCACCTACCTTGGCACTTACGAAATAACCCGCGGAAAAGGCTTTTTATTGTAATTCATTTTGATTGGCTGGAGAAATGAACTTAAAAAGTTGAGTCAGCAAAATTTGGATCAATGATACAATTTTTCCTAGCCAACTTTTTCCATCCAGCGTCTATTCACACGATCCAACAAGTTGATTCAACTCGAGTTGACCCATCAAGCTGAGTCAAAAAGTTGGATCGACTGAAAGAGCCTTAACTCTTCCCGTCGCTCTGTAAGAGGGATGGAAATCTTGAATTAGACTATGGGGGAACTCATTTTTCACGTTGCGAGTTAGGGTTCTCGTTGAACTCGTTCTTCACTTTCTGGTTATCTATGCGCCATGAAGAAAACCCCATTTTGAAGTGAAATCCGCGTATACTTTACCGACGAAGTTAGTTCCGTTATCGGTTATCAACACCTCCGGGGCGCGGTGTCTAGCAAAATGAGCTCTGGTGTTGTTGACTAATGTCGCGGACGTCAGGATGTCGAGTTCCCAGAACCTACTATAATAGTCAACGGTGACCAGATACAGTGTGGACGAGATCAGACCAACACCTGCCTTTTCTGGAAAACCCCAATACTGCCAACGAATGACGTCACTACACTAAATTATAGACAGGGTGTAAATAAATGTTTGGAATTCAGGTTTTATTGTATGCAAATGAGAAGGTACAAAATAAATATTGAGGAAGATGCTGAATGCAACAAAATGTTTTAAAGCATAGTTCGATTAGTCTTAGAACTTAGGCCTCGAATTACCTCTAATCTGTTTGGTAAACATCTCAACCTAAAAGTTTGATGTGTCTACCATCGTGGTGAAAGCACTCTTCAAAACAACTGCACATGTCTTGTAAAAGATTTGCAAGCACTAAACTCATGACGCAGGCAGTCCAAGTAAATCTCTAATCTGATGTTCTCATCGAAGAAGGGGTCCGATAATTCGGTTTGCAAGAATGGCCACCCAAACATTTACCTTCCATCGCATTTGATGGTAATCAGGTCGTAACCAGCGAGGATTTCGCTTTGTCCAGTAACGTACGTTATGCCGCCTGTTCCTTTCTCAAAAATAATGAATCGGCTTCAACTAGATCCCTTAAAGGTCTTGGGTAATCCTCGTTCAATCCATCATGTTCAATTTATCCAGTTTGGAAATTCTGGCATTTTGGTAACACACGATACCTACTACTGTAATTTGATCTAAGCTGCTACGTAACAACTAGCACGTTAAATTATATAAGATGGCTCCGGCCATATTAACGTTTTGCCTGGGCTAGCTAAACTTATTGTGAGGTGACTCCGGCCTATACACTTTTTGTTTATGACCTACTAAGTGCCAATTAATCAGAGAAGTCGGAACTGAAAAAACTTACAAAAATCTCTAATATATGGGCCAAAAAAAGTTAATTTAAAAACAAATTTATATGTATAAAAGCATTTATCTTTTTTGGTATGAAACAATTTTAGAATTAAAAATGGGGTTGAAGGGACGCCCAGCCCACCAGCTAGGGTCGGACCTATACTTTTCCAAACCTCTAAAACGCGCTAAAATAAAAACT
Source organism: Phalangium opilio (assembly GCA_019434445.1). Lineage (NCBI taxonomy): Eukaryota > Metazoa > Arthropoda > Arachnida > Opiliones > Phalangiidae > Phalangium > Phalangium opilio. The sequence continues at coordinate 356,300 of JAEQBA010002847.1, forward strand.
TAGTGAGGAAATTTTTTTTCACGCTTACTGGATTGGCAACTCCCTATCTTCGACGGCAGCTTATTCGACATAAAATGTGTTCCAGCTTTAGTTCTCAGCACAAGCACACCCTGGTTCCTATACTGGAGTGATTTTGCGGTAATCTATAACCTAGTTTTAAGCGTGACATACGAAAGAATTATTTCGAGACAAAAGACGAAAAAAATACTGATCTTTAGGATTTAAAATCTCGACGTTTTAAATCCTGTAAATCAGTAATTCCATTGTCTGTTGTCTGTACACACAAAGCTACGTTAATGATCACAATTTAGCCGCTCCAACATAGAAATCTGGGTTTGCGTGTGCTGACAACCAACGCTGGAAAAAATTATATATCGAATAAGCTGCCGTCGGAGATAGGGAGTTGCCTATCCTCTAAGCGTGAAAACAAATATCCTCACGCACATCACTGCCTTCTCTAATACTAGGCCTTGAAATGTACAACAGAAGCATTTTTTATGTGACATTTTGAATTTGCGCTTAGTAACCGTTCTGGGGCAAATTTTTGCGATGACGAAAGTAAATTCGTACTGCGCAGTCTCGCATGACGTCTTTCGCTTATGTCGGACCAGAGTGGGAAACTAAACTAAACTAGAGAAGTGGATCGTTAAAATATTGGAGTTAATGTATGGACTCTAGTTATCCTTGAATTATCTTAGTGGTCCAAAGGACCACTGACCCGCTCCGATTTAATTTTTAAACTGGACTAGTAAATTTTTAAACTGGTCATTTGCCCTGTGCCACCGCCTTATTTCCCACGCTCTGGAAGACTATGGGTGCAATTCGTCGCTAAAGTGATCCTCGGGTATGTATGATTGTATTTTTCATCAAATTCAGTTAAATCTGAAGCCCAACTACAATGGATAGATCAATATGTTTGGATCGTCTCTCAACCTAGATCCAACGCAAAAGCTTTGAGTTTAATACATTTGCTAGATCGTGGGGATATAGGAATCCCAGAAATTATTTCACGAACATTTTAATTGATATTGCAGATTTTGTAAGGGAAGCAGTACACTCCATTGCGAAACGTTGTTCATTGATGATACTTGTACATTTCATTCTACCATATTTTGCGAAGGCTTTAAAATGTAAATACATTTTACCCACACTGTGATAAATGCCTTTTTATGTTTTAACAAGTTAAAAACAAACTTGTCGTTTGCATTTTAATTTGTCTTTTTATTTAAGTCAGCTGCTATATTTTTACTTTAACCGTTGTCTTGCAAGCTTTCAACAAGTTTTGAATTTGCCGCCAGTTTAAAACCTTAGAAAAGCGACATCTAGCGCTATTTGTGAAATCCTAACTGCCACCCCTCTTTTATTCGTATTGCAAGGCCTAGTATTAGAGAAGGCAGTGCGCAAATATAATTTGTGCTCCCTGCCCATAGCCCACTCGATCACGCGTAACACTACGCAAGATGCAGAGCAGTGTCCGTAAGCATGGATCGAGTGGGCTGTGCAATGCCTGGCCAAGTCAGCTGACTTAGGTGAAATATTTATCATTTCTATGCGACTTAATTCTAGATATTCTTGAACGAATCATCTTGTGAACATTTTATAAGACAGGCTTCTGGCGCTGGGTTTTTTTCATTTCCAAATTTGTTCTTTTAATTAAAAAAAATAATTTCACCCTTTTTTTTCAGAAATTTAATAACGATAGTGTGTTACAAATTTATCCAAAAATTTATATTAATTAACACACTGTAAAATGTTTTCTCAAGTAACTTTAGAATATGCACTAAAATGAGCATTATATAAATAATTAAAACTTTAATTGTTACCTAATAAAAATGATTGGAAGACCCACAATCTATCATTAACTTTACCAGCAATTTAAACAAAAAACTTGTCTTTATAGCGGTTACCGTTGGCTGGTGGCACTAATAAATAGTAATTAAAAATGTAACTGTTACCTAATAAAATTGATTGCAAGAGCAGGAATAAAAAATAATGGTTGGTTTGTTGACCGGGTTTAGTGATCGTGTGTTTCAATTTATCAATTATTTTACCTATAATTTAAACAAACAAAATGATCTACGTAGTGGTTTTCGTTGGTCGGTTGCACCTGATATAATCCCTGTAGCGTTTACCGTTGGCAAATTGCCCATTGTTTATTGTTCTCTTAGGTAACGTTAGAGTGGGCGCAAAATAATTAATGATTCAATTGTTGCCAAGTAAAAATGATTGGAAGAGCCTGAATTAAAAACATTGGTTGATTTGGTGACAGGATTTAGTGATAAGTGTGATTGAATCTATCATTTATTATACAAGAAATTTAAATAAAAAACTGATCTTCATAGCGGTTATCGTTGGCTGGTGACACCAGTCGAGAAACCAGGGAACGAACCCTTGTGCGTAGTTTGCATTAATCTACTTTAAACAACAAAAAATGATTTTATTTAAATTACCTAATTAGTTCAAATTAGCGGTTATCGTTGGCCGATGGAACCAGGTGAAACACCTTAAAACGAACGCAACACGGACAATTGCGATTAAGCCTATCTGTTTATAGCAGACTATATTACAGACGACTATTGACAAAACAAAACAAGTTGATAAAGTACTATGGGGTCGATGGTGGCGACACCAATTTGGACAAATTTCTCAGGGCTCTTTTTTCGTTTGACAGACTATAGGAGGTTTAATGTGAACTATGGGTGAATTTGGAATTGAAAATTCGCGGGAAAATTCAAAAGGTTTATTTATGTCGAAACTCATCAGGTCACACCAAATCCAGTCAGCCTTCTTAATGGGTTTGGAACAATCGTTTTCCAGCTCTAAATAGCGGCAAAACGAAAAACGGCCTTTCTTCTCGGTGCCATAGACAACTCGAATCTTCTCTTTAACAGTTCTTCCTAAAGGAACATTTGCATTTCAAATTTATTCCAAAATATAAGGTTAGGGGTTTTTTAATATCGGCCCACCATTATTGCTATCTTTTTTTCAGTATTTGTGTCTTTTTAACAAACCTATTGTTACAATTGTATCACTTGTATAATGGGATCGGCAATACCGCAACGTTCAGCCTGAAAATCAGGATGGTAAATGTTTGGAACTGTCGTGTCAAAACATTAGAGGTCCAAACATCCAGCGGTGTCACGTGTCAAAAGTTAAAGATAAAGGGCATAGACAACCAGAAAGTGAAGAACATTAACCCATTCCTACCTTTTCCAACGGTATATATAGTCGTGTAAAATTAGAAGCAGGGTGGAGCCTCGTTTTCAACTATCAATGAAATCTGAACTAAATTAGCTTATTATTTATGTCAAGTGACAAGCGCAAAGTAGTTCACGATAGTAGCGGCTCCTGGAGATAATGAGGAGTACTAAACTCAACTATAGGCTTTAACGGTTATTTTTCTTTTGGGCACTTTTCGGTTAAATTTTAGTGGGATATTCCAGTTTCTTTAATTAAGTTGAATTTTTATATTGTTTGCGACATTATTTTTTTTTATTATTATTGAAATGTTAAAAAGTCAGCGCTTTCAGTACAGAAGCCGAAAACCAGAGTAACCAATGTAATTTCTACGTTAAGGTTGTCCGCAATGTTCGTTTACATGCCTTAATGGACGAGGATTCTGATGTCCTTCTGCGTAACTAAGATAGCAAGAACTTTGTCTTACCATGCGTGAACTAATTGAAACCTATCCACTATTTTTGAGAATGGTACTGTTTCTGACGAGGCTACATTTCACAGGTATGGTACGGTACAGCCAAGGGCCACTAAACTAAGAGGACATTTCACCTCAATACAATCGGCTCGTCTCACCAAAAAAACGGGCTCCTATGTGAGTTAGTAGGGAAAAGGGGGTGAACCGGAACTTATAACACGTACCGCAGCGCCATCTACCCTGAAATAGATTAATTCCGGGAACTTCGACTCTGTCTTCTGCTACTGTTTATAGCGAGGGCTCGCGTGCTCAGATGTTTACATTTTTACCCAACAGTTAACTAGTGTTGGGATTCAATTTTTTAGTTTAACTTTATAACTAAAATGGGTGTATATATTTTCAATATCAATAACAATTATAAACTTTTACATTTAAAAAGTAAACTAACCATCTAAAACCCTTAAGAGCAACGCACAGCTATACCAGATAGCCATGGACATAGCAATACTGAAGGACTAGGGTTGTAAATTTTCCGGAAAAATAAAACGCGAAAAATTTTCCGGAAACTTTTCCGCGAAGAGGAAAATTTTCCGCTAATCGGAAAAATATAAAACTATCAATTAAGTGAGCTTTGAGTCAATTTATCAAACTTTTAAAGATTTAAAACATTCTCCAGTTATTTTGCCATCTTTAGTAGATACGCCAATATTAGTGGTTGATTTTCCCATAATTTGTGACTTTAAACAGGGTTAACAAACTTAATAACATTAACAACATAACACCTCGTTTCCCTTACAATGACGCAGACGATCACT